>CM064528.1:19616149-19636149 GCA_032716605.1 Paralithodes platypus
TTACTTCCTTCGGGCATAGGCTGAGAGCCTTAACATTCACCGCTTTACAATGAACAGTGAAAGCCCGTGAGGTCTTGTTCCAGTCTAGGGAGTGAGACATGTGAAGCACGTAGAGCACAACGAGGCACCTGCCTCTTGCCTTCACATGAGGCACGGTGCTCACTCATGGCCCGAAACGACCCCATCCCTGAAGCCATTCTCGTTCCCGTGCTTCTCTGACTCACCCACTACACTCGGACTCTCACACTACACACACACAACGCCACCTGTTGAGCAGATAACTCACCAGGCATTGCACCCCTATAGCATATTTTGAATATGGGAATATTCATACAGTGCTATTTAATCAGGGAACAATGAGGGTATTTTATTGACGTTTCGGTGGGCTTTGTGGTAATGCACTGATACTAGGTACAGCACAAATTCCATCCCAATAATATCTTCCCATTGATACATCGGGATTTGAACCCGGGACCTTTGGATTACCAGGCCAGTGGCAAGACCACTCCACCACACCTCCCCTTGGATTCATTGAAAGAAATGTTCATTGTCATAGTAAAGACATAGTTGTACCACTATATAAAAGTATTGTGAGGCCACATCTGGAGTATGCTGTGCAGTTTTGGTCTCCCTACTTAATAAAAGACATAGAGAAACTCGAATCCGTTCAGCGTAGAGCAACAAAGTTAATCCCTTCCCTTAGAAATAAACCATACAAGGAGAGAGTAAGAGAACTCGATCTGTTTTCGCTTAAGAAACGGAGAATAAGGGGACAGCTGATAGAGTGTTTTAAGATACTAAAAGGATTTAATAACATAAATTATAATAATCTATTTAAGATAGCCAAAGAAGGTTCCACAAGAGGAAACAAATTAAAACTAACAGGCAGGAAAGCGAACCTAGACACAACTAAAAATTTCTTCACCCTAAGAATTATTAGTGAGTGGAATAAGCTCCCTAATGAAGTTATAGACAGTGACTCAATATACACATTTACAAAAAGGTTAGACTCATATCACACAGAAGTTGGTCCGCAGCAGAAACTGATCACTGGCAAGAAAACCTGGCAGAAATTAACACGTTTCCAGTTGAAGAGAGCAGAACAAAATGTGAAGGTGTGTCCTTTTCCTTTCCATTTCTAAATATACTATACATTCCTTCAGTCGATTTCCAAGTCCTGCAAGGTTATTCACTTCAAACTGTTTGTATGTACGGCAGATTGCCGGAGGAAGTGGAGGGTGGGGAGAGAGCTTTCATCTTTGCTATCCTTTCCTTCCACTTTCTCTTAGGGTTGTTATCTCTACTACGATTCTACTAAAAAGACCTCCGTCTACGTATTGTGAAAAACCTGTTATCCTTCGGTAAATTGCGGGGGTGAGTGCGTGAAGTGAGAGACAGTGAATGGATTGATGGCTACATGTTTTTCATAACACGTGTTGCCAGCCCCAAACGCGCGAGCAACTGTGGCTTTCAACCATCCAATACACACAGTGTATCTATGTAAATCTCTCTCTCTCTCTCTCTCTCTCTCTCTCTCTGTTTTGAAGTCACAAATCTGTCAGTCAAGGAGTAGATAACTTTTGTGGGGTGGCCATGATAAACAGCAACAAGGGAGCACTGGCGCCCCTATGCCCTGTGACCCCTCTCTCTCTAACAGGTCATGTGTGTTTGAGTATTTGTGTGTGTATGTGTGTGTGTTTGAGTATTTGTGTGTGTGTGTTTGAGTTTGTTTGTGTGTGTGTGTGTGTGTATATGTGTGTTTTAAAAAAACTCAAAAACACTGTTTTTGAGTATTAGTGTGTGTATGTGTTTGTGTGTTTGTGTGCATCTGTGTGTATTTGTGTGTAATCTCAAGGAATCAAATTGGTAAGGCATATTTCAAATGATCCCAAACATTCTCACTCTTCCTTCCTAATATGAATAAAAACGTCTAATTTCAACCTGAACATGAGGAAGAAAAACATCATCAGAATACAGAAGGGGTTAATTTCCCATAGAGGTACCCGTATTAACCAAGTCAGTACCGGTGACGTCATTTAACTGTATTTTGACCACTATTAGACGATTATATTCAGCTTATAAAGGGCCTCCAGCAATCAATAGGCTTCGATCAAACTATCCCATTTAACCCTTTTTACTAACACAGATCCTTGTCAAACTGCACATAATCGTCTAAATATGGCTAGAATACAATAAAAAAAGACGTCGTCGGTACAGAAGGGGTTAAGATAGCTATAGTCTGTTTATTTGCAGCTAGCGGTAAATTGCCATGTCTCCATCTTATGTACTCAGTTATTGCGATTATTTTATAGCTGAAGATGTTGATTATGAACACTTTTTGCATTATTAATATGGTACACAGACATAAGACATTTATATTTGTCCATTATTAATATGGTACACAGACATAAGACATTTATATTTGTCCATTATTAATATGGTACACAGACATAAGACATTTATATTTGTCCATTAATAATATGGTACACAGACATAAGACATTTATATTTGTCCATTAATAATATGGTACACAGACATAAGACATTTATATTTGTCCATTATTAATATGGTACACAGACATAAGACATTTATATTTGTCCATTAATAATATGGTACACAGACATAAGACATTTATATTTGTCCATTAATAATATGGTACACAGACATAAGACATTTATATGTGTCCATTAATAATATGGTACACAGACATAAGACATTTATATTTGTCCATTAATAATATGGTACACAGACATAAGACATTTATATTTGTCCATTATTAATATGGTACACAGACATAAGACATTTATATTGTCCATTAATAATATGGTACACAGACATAAGACATTTATATTTGTCCATTAATAATATGGTACACAGACATAAGACATTTATATTTGTCCATTAATAATATGGTACACAGACATAAGACATTTATATTTGTCCATTATTAATATGGTACACAGACATAAGACATTTATATTTGTCCATTAATAATATGGTACACAGACATAAGACATTTATATGTGTCCATTAATAATATGGTACACAGACAAGACATTTATATTTGTCCATTAATAATATGGTACACAGACATAAGACATTTATATGTGTCCATTAATAATATGGTACACAGACATAAGACATTTATATTTGTCCATTAATCCTAGTTGTTCCGATTTTTTTTTTTTTTACCACCCCTGTTTCTCTTCAGTTGTTTGTAGATTTTAAGACTTTTCACCCCATTAGTTTGGCGATTTTAAGACGCTACACCTCATTAAGGTGTTAATTATTTGTCTGGGCGATCGATAGCGAGCCTGTAACTTGGAAGACAACGATCTTAGGCCGGGACGTTTTTCTATCGAAATATGTACAAATATAAGTTGAAGAGGTTCTTGATGGGCATTTTATATTTCGAAGTTAGTCTGGGAAGGTGGTTTTGTTAGCCTAGGAGACAAACTAAAGAAAACAATTGCTCAAAAATGGCAAAAACAAGCAAAATCCTCAATACTACTAAAACCAAATATCCTAATAACACCCCAAGACGTCGGGCCAGATAGTGTTAACCCTTACAGTACCGGTGAAGTCCTTTGCATATATATTCTGGCAACTATTAGACGATTTTATTCAGTTTAAGCAGGACGTATACCTATGAAAAGGCTACAGACTATTCTAATTAAGCCTTTTAGCTACCCTGTATATTTTTTCTAAGCTTAATAAAATCGTCTAAATGCACCTGGAATAGCGTGGTTAAGTGTAGGAACATGTTTGTATATCTCACTCGAAATGAATAAATCAAGTTTAGATATTACTGATACCAATTATTGATCAATATACAGTATACTTGGTGCCGACACATCCCATATTTGGCAGACTGTACACTCGACCAAAAAACAATCTTTACACTGGTGAGCTGTAAATAATCTAATGTGAACGAAATTAATAGGGTGAATCATAAGTCTGTGGGGTATTATCATAAGATTTCGATCCACTTCCAGAATGTTTAGAGCGTTAGTGTACAGAATGCTTTTTGGTCGAGTGTACATACAATACCAATATGCCCGCTGACTATCGTAGGTCCTTAAACTGTAAACTCGCCTAATGTATATGTACAGGGTATATGCTCAGGCCCAATCCCCACTTGTCCTATTTTTATTTTCTATTTAACTCTATTTTATTATTTGTTTGTGTTTAGTATAGCCAGATAAACGCCTAATGATAGCCAGAATATACGATGAAAAAAGATGTCACAATGTTGAAGGGGTTAAAGGAGTACAATGGAAGACAAGCAACAACAGATCTAATTACCTTTGCGAGAATGCGTGTATCTAATATACCTAGTCTATGTGAAAGAGAGAAAGACTAGCACAGTAATCAGGAGCTATTAACCCTTTCAAGCTCCAATACGCGTTTCTGTTCGGTTTCTGGGTGCTATTAGACGATTTTATTCAGATTAGTAACGGTATATGGAAGTCAAAGGGTTGATTGGGATAGTATTTTCCCTTTCAATACTCACAGATACTTCCTAAGCTGCATAAAATCGTCTAATGGTAGCCAAAATAAACTGCTAAAACGCGTCAGAGCTCCAAGGGGTTAATTTGGAAACGAGCATAATCGGGATTTAACCCGTTCAGTACCGGTGCCGCCCTATTTGCTTTACTCTGACTACTATTAAACGATTTTATTCAGCTGAAAAAGGGCCTTGGTAGGCTTCAAACTATCTCAATTGACAATGCTTACTACCACAGATCCTTCTTAAACTTCACAAAATCGTCTAGATAAAGCTAAAAAAAAATACAAAGACGTCGCTGGTACAGAAGGGCAAAGGGCGAGAGGGCTAGAATTGACAACAAATATATGGGGCGAACGGTCGCAAAATATATGGGGCGAACGGTCGCAAAATGGCCAAACTAATGGGCTGAACGTATTCAATTCTCAAAACTAATGGGGTAAAACATGAAAGAGAAGGGGGTCCAGAAAAAACACCCCTTAACCATTATAAGTGCTATAACGCTTTTCTACATGGTGTATTGGCTCCCGTTAGACTTTAGACCTCGTTAGACCTCGTTTAGACCTTGGCTCCCGTTAGACCTGGGGATTTCGACCTCGGCGGAAAATCAAAATATCCGTAACTCATTACATCTACTTTTTTTTTTTTTTTTTTTTTTTTTTTTTTTTTTTTTTTTTTCAGATTACCTGACGCGTTTTTCCCCGAGGGGATGGCCAAGAATGAAGGGCCTCCACGCTCCTCCGTCATACGTCAGCCAGCGCCCCTCCTCCCACCCCAAACCACTTTCATTGTATACCTCTCAACTTTTATACTTTTATCTCATTCTCATTCTCTCTGCTCCTCCACCTCACTCTCATACATACTCATACTCTCATCTCTGTTATTCATACTCACCATACACTCTATACATATATCTTCTACGTGTATATATACTGTACTTCCTAAATAAAGTTAACGTCGAGTTTAATATTCGTATTATATTATTTTTCATGCAAACTGAGACAGTTGATTATACGGACATTTTTCGATCAGCTGTATCGAATTGTATTAATTTATTCCGCATTGGTTTGTTTCGATGTTGTGTTTTTGTATTATATCTACATTATAAGTTTATATATTATGTCCTCATATAAAATGAATGATATGTTTTAAAGAGGTGATGGGGAGGGTCGTGTGGAATATCAGAAGCTGTATCAAGTGACGATATAATTGTCGCGACATTAAGTCGACCGAGGCGAGGATTACAAGGTGTTACAAGGAATGGCTGCTATATAATATACCTTGCAGTATATTTCAGGGAGATACTCTTGATATACAGAAATATAATACGGTTTACCTCACTGTATACTGAAAAGTGTTCAAATACTATTTACTCTCTTCTTAACACGTTTTATTGAGCAGCAATCTTCCGATGGAAGCTTCTTTCAGGTAGAACAGATCGTAGACCTATTTGAACAGAATGTATAATTATTTTCACACACGCCCTTGATAAACCTTTGTCAGATCTAACTGTCCTCCGTGGCTCAGCACAGCCATATTGAATGTTGATCAACTTCACTATTTGGTCCATTTTTATATTTATTAATTAGTTTTCTAGTTTCCTTCCTAGACCTCCACCAAACTTTAAAAAAAACATCCATTAGAACCCCCTTCTAGATAGATTTGTACATTTTTCGGTAGAAAATTTTCCCGGCCGAAGGCCGGTTCTTTTAAAATTATAGGCTCACTGTCGTTCTCCAGGAAAAAAATCGACACCTAAATAGCACGAAAGGTCTTTAGATATTTGACAAGGAAATGGGACGGAAGGTCTTGAAATCGCCAAACTAATGGGCCAAACGTCATAAAATCTAAACACTAATAGGGATAAACATGAGGAAGAAGAGGGACTGGAAAACCGGCCCATCTCCCTTTAAAAATATATTTAATATGATAAAGCCAACAATAAGTCCCAAGATCCTTCATTACCCTCATGCTTGGTGACAATTTCATTATTAGCAAAAAAAAAAAAAAAAAAATCGTTATAATAGCCTCCACTTTAATTGCAGAACCATATTGCTCTAAAGGATAACTTATATTTATCTAAATAGATATATTGTATATCCGATGTTTTGAGATAATTATTTTCACATCACTAGTAATATAAATCCATATAGCAAATCGCACACAAACCTGTTCATTTTTTTCGGTATACAAAAAATCCCGGCCGAAGGCCAATTACTACTAAATTAAAAGCTCGGTTTCGCTGGCCAGGAAAAGATCGACACCTAAATGGCACAAAAGGTCTAAATATTGACAAAGATATGGGGTGAAAGTTGAACGTCTTATAATATCATAAATAATGGGACTAAGCATGAGAGAGAAAGGGGTCCAGCAAACCTAATACCTCCCCTTAAATAGAGTTACAGTTATATTTCAAAACGGAAGACGACTCCAGGTAATCTTAGGTAGAGAATATTTAGTGTAAAACTAGTTACCTCCATGCGATTGTATTTGAGGATCATAGGATTAGTTTATACAGCCTATAACATTGTCTTTGAGGATCATAGGATTAGTTTATACAGCCTATAACATTGTATTTGAGGAGCATAGGATTAGTTTATACAGCCTATAACATTGTATTTGAGGATCATAGGATTAGTTTATACAGCCTATAACATTGTATTTGAGGATCATAGGATTAGTTTATACAGCCTATAACATTGTCTTTGAGGATCATAGGATTAGTTTATACAGCCTATAACATTGTCTTTGAGGATCATAGGATTAGTTTATACAGCCTATAACATTGTCTTTGAGGAGCATAGGATTAGTTTATACAGCCTATAACATTTTATATTCCTGTAGGTCCTTACGATGAGTACAATCATCTGGCATAAGCGTAAATGAACTGAAGAAATTATCGTTCATTTGCAGTAAATTAAATTAAGAGTTCGATAGTAACACATATGATACAGTAACTGTTATTCATTTTGTATATACTAAAGGTTAAAACTAAATAACTTCTTTGTATCTCCACGGTATAATTGGTGAGACACTTACGTAATATTTTGTAATCACAGTATTCAAAGGGTTACAACTAAACTATAATTTAGAACACATCAACGCAACCCAGGCACCGTGCACGAGCGAGACCTACGAGACCTTCTCCTAGGTCTCGGTACGAGGCGTGCGTTGGATAAGGGGAGATAGGTCGTTTTTCTGGTCCCCCCCCTCCCCCCCCCCCCCGCTTGTCCCTTATGTTTAGCCCCATTAGTTTTCTGATTTTATTACGTTTGGTCCATTAGTTTGGCGATCTTAAGACTTTTCGCCCGATTTCTTTGTCCATATTAGGAATGTTTGTGTCATTTAGGTGTCGATGTTTTCCTGGCGGGCGAGAGCTAACCTGTAATTTAAGAGAAACCGGCCTTCAGCCGGGACATTTTTCTATCGAAAAATTTACAAATTCATCTTAAAGGAAAGTCTTGTTTTTGTTTTTTTAAAGCTTGATGGAGGTCTAGGGAGGAAACTAGAAACATAATACGTAAATGAAAAAAAATTGACCAACAAGTTAACCATCCCTCTTTAATATTCCGCACAGTAGCTAAGGGGATTAATGACTTGCTTTCCCATCTAACGTCTTTATATTTATGAAGGTCGTTTGTCTAACGGGTGGGTGTGTTTATACCCCATTATGGTGCTTGTGTTGCATTACCCTTACAGTTAGACACAACACGGGCTGTGGATATACACAACAACGAGGGCCGAGGGTAAAGAGAAAGCAGATAGATTTATAGCCGGGTAGTTAGCTATACCAATTTTGCATACGATTACTGTTAACATATATATATATTTTTTTTTTCGTGGAAAGTATGGACATTAATTGGACACTCATTTTCTATGAACGAGAATGAGTGTTTTACAACTATTAATTATATTATACAAGATAGTTTATATCATCGCATAAGTTAGATAATATATAATATCACAAATTTACATTTTAGATTTATATGGTTCATTCTAGGATTAGGCAATACACGAAACAATTATGACGACCCTCTGAACATTTTAAAAATGTACTCCAACATTGAAATTTACCCTCTGATTACCACATGCTATATATACAGTATATGTATATATATAATTATATATATATATATAATTATATATATATATATATATATATATATATATATATATAATTTTTGTTTTTCATGTGGATGAGGGAGACAAAAAGCAAAACTGCCTGTGACGAGTGCCCCCCACCAAAGTTGAAAGAGTGACAGTGCCAAAATCAAGGAACAGTCTAGCCAAAATGTCTGGACACACGGAATTTTAAGTAATTTAAGTCAGGTTGAGGGAGACATGGATTCAGGGAGAGAGTTCCAGAGCTCAGCTGTTCAATAGAAGAAAGGTTGGGAGTATCGTTTCACTCCTGAGTTGGAGAGTTGCACAGAGTAGGGATGGGATTGTGTTGCAAGGTGGGTACTACGTGCCCTATGTAGAGGAGGTAGTATACACTGAGAGAGCTCTGAGGAACACTGATTATTGTAGTAGTGATACAATAGCGAGAGAGATGCAACACTGCGGCGAAGAGAAAGAGATTGCAGAGAGTCGGTGAGTGGACGGGAATGAATTATATGAAAGGCTTTCCTTTCTACTTTCTCTAGAAGCGCTGTGTGAGAGGATCCTCTCCACACATGTGAACAATATTCAATACTAGGACGTACTTTGCCCCTGTACAGAGCAAGAAGCTGTGCAGGGGTAAAGAACCCCTTGGGGTGGTTGAGCACACCCAGCTTGTATAGTAAGGTACGTCTTCCAATGATCTTGAATGACTTGTAGAGCACAGATAGTTTTAAAAGTATGCCTCAGTTACCACTAAGCAATTTCTCTTAGTAAAAGGAATGTATTTATGTGTACGGAAAAATCAATTATGTCTCATTTAAGGAGAAAAGGTATTATTTATTGGTCGATATATATATATTTAATTGTTTGTAGTTTCCTCCTTAAACTTCCAAGTCAAACTTTAAAAAAACATCCCCAAGAACCTCCTGCAAGATAAATTTGTATATTTTTTGGTAAGAAAATGTCCCGTCAGAAGGCTGGTTCCTCCTAAATTACAGGGTCGTTATCGCTCGTCACAAAGAAATCAACAGATAAGTGGCGCGAAAGGTCTTAATATTGTCAAAGAAATGCAGCGAATGGTCTTAAAATCGTCAAACTTATGAGCTCAACGTCTTGAAATATCAAAGGTAATGGGGCTAAACATGACGAAGAAGGGGAGCCAGTAAAACCAACCATCCTCCCTTAAGGGGGAGTGACCTGTTTTTGTTCTGTCCTTTTCTATCTTTCTCTGGCTTGTATCCATTTGGCCCCATTCAGCCTACTGTTTTAAGACGTTTATCCCCATCCAGGTGTCAATTTTTTACTGGTGAGCGGAAGCGAGCCAGCATATATTTTATTTTTGTTTGACAGCAGGCTAAATTTGTACATTTTTCGATAGAAAAATTTCTCCGGCGAAGCCGGATTTCTTCATATAATGCTGGCTCGCTATCGCTCGCCAGGAAGAAATCGACACCTAGATGGGGATAAACGTCTTAAAATAATTGGCTGAATGGGGCCGAATGGATACAAGCTAGAGAAACAGAGAAAAGGACATAAATAAAAAAAAGCAGGTCACCCCCCTTAAGTGTACTATATCTGCTACATATAAATGCACATGTATGTTACCGAGTGATCGAGGCGTTAGCATTTTAATATAGTGACAGGAATCCTCGTAGAAAACACCACGTACCAATACCAAAGTACATAATAGAGTATCCTCGTAGAAAACACCACGTACCAATACCAAAGTTCATAATAGAGTATCCTCGTAGAAAACACCACGTACCAATACCAAAGTTCATAATAGAGTATCCTCGTAGAAAACACCACGTACCAATACCAAAGTTCATAATAGAGTATCCTCGTAGAAAACACCACGTACCAATACCAAAGTTCATAATAGAGTATCCTCGTAGAAAACACCACGTACCAATACCAAAGTTCATAATAGAGTATCCTCGTAGAAAACACCACGTACCAATACCAAAGTTCATAATAGAGTATTCTCGTAGAAAACACCACGTACCAATACCAAAGTTCATAATAGAGTATCCTCGTAGAAAACACCACGTACCAATACCAAAGTTCATAATAGAGTATTCTCGTAGAAAACACCACGTGCCAATACCAAAGTTCATAATAGAGTATCTTCGTAGAAAACACCACGTACCAATACCAAAGTTCATAATAGAGTATCCTCGTAGAAAACCACGTACCAATACCAAAGTTCATAATAGAGTATCCTCATAGAAAACACCACGTACCAATACCAAAGTTCATAATAGAGTTAGTAGTGTTGCTCCTGGTTGACACTGGAGAACATTCCTTAAACACTTGAGTAAGATCCGTCTGGTAACACCCCTCTTAATTGTTGGACCTTGGTGAATTTATGACTCGGTGTTTTAAATACTTACTTAATATATAATTTCTGAATATCTACCTATCTATCTATCTATCTATTTATCTATCTATCTATATATCTGTAATTCACACTTGCACTCACTATTCATAAGGTCACATTGTATCTCAGTGACTTCCTTATTACTGGGAGAGAGATGTGATAGATTGTAATGATATCATAATTTTCCAAAAGTGTATATTATGGTCATTGAAACAATTTTGGCAAAACTATAACTTTCTCATTAGCGTTTCAGTTCTATATTCTACGAATTAGTCTATTGGAATGTTACTATGCATGAGTTAGCGGAGTGTATATTTTGTAAACCAAGATAGCGAATGCCGGCTGTCGGAAATAGTTGATCCATGCTGAGGCTCACTTTGTTGTGCTTTGTATCACGCCCCGACACAATACTAGACGTGCAAGTGATACTCTCTCTCTCTCTCTCTATCTATCTATCTCTCTCGGCCAAGCAAACCTCAATTCATGCTATTCACTATTGGGAATGCCTCTGGAAGTGACTGACTTGGAAAATAATTTGGGTGTTCTCATTAGCAGTGACCTAAAGTTTCCCAAGCAGTGCATTGAAGTAGAGAAGAAAGCTCAGCATTTATTGGGCTATAGTAAGAGGCAATTTAAGTATACAAATAAGGAAATAATCCTCACACTTTACAACGCTCTGATACGGCCTCTCCTGGAGTATGCTGTTCAATTTGGGTCTCCAGCACTCAGGAAAGATATAGAGCGACTGGAAAGAGTACAAGCTAGGGCTACAAAGCTTATTCCATCGCTTAGAAGAATGAACTACGAGGATCGGTTGAGAGCTCTTGATCTCTTCCCGTTGGAGACACACAGACTACGAAGTCAACTCATTGAAGTTTTTAAAATACCTAATGGGTTTGACAATGTGGATTATAGCAAAATGCTTAACCTCAATATGAATACAACACGCAACCATGGCTGGAAATTAGAATTGAAAAGGTTCAGCACTAGTATTTGTAGAAACTTTTTCAAATATAAGATCTGTTCTACATGGAACAAACTTTCCTCCGAAGTTGTAAATAGTTCTTCAGTAGAGCAGTTCAAGAAGAGAGTACATAGCGTTTTGCACACTCTGTAAAGAGTGTAGTGCACTAAACAGTCTCTCTCCTTCCACTTCGAGTATCTCCTAGGAATGGACGGCAAGGTCTCTGAGATACTAACTATTCCTTGTAACTCTCCCCTCTTGTATTCAGCTCTTTAATATCGCATTACACCTCGCTCTTTACACGTACCACCCCTCAGTTCACACGCTCCCCCTTTACTTCAATTATACATATTGATATCATAATTACTTGTTTGCGGCCATATTATACTTATCACACAAGCATATAATATTCATGCTTATTTCGGGTCATTATGATTTATTCTACGGTTTTCACAAACATTGCACATAATTTCAAGGACATGGAATATTACTGCATCAGTTTTACACCTGTGTTTAGTAAATGTAAACATTCTAGAGGTGGTTCATGACATTTGGATGAGACTTAAGGGAAAGTATGTCGTTTTTGTAGACATTAGTTTGTCGATTTCAAGTCCTTTCGACCCATTTATTTGTCAATCTTAAGACTTTTCGTGACATTTGGGTCGTAAATTTTGTTCTTGGCGAACGATAGCGAGCCTGTAATTTTAGAGGAACCGGCCGAACTACCGAAAAGTGTGCAAATTAATCCCGAAGGGGGATCTTAAGGATTTTTTTTTTTTTTTTTTTTTTTTTAAGCTTGGAGGCCTAGGGAGGGAACTAAAATAATAACAAATCATTTGATAAATATAGAGCAATTAAATAACACCTACTCCCTTAATTATCTGGTGTGGGACATTGTGCGCCAGTCAGTTCATGGTACACTCATGGACAAAAGCGGCGGCCCACCTTCGTTGGTTGTAACACATCTTTCTCTATTGGTTTAATGCATAATTACGCCTGAACTACGCTGACCAATCCTTGAACATAAACGCATCTATTATGTCTATTAAAGATATATTTTGTTCTCAAATATCAAGAGCGAAAAGCAGAGTTGAATTATGAGAGTAGAACACGATTTTTTTTTTACCGTGACTTTACATACACATAGCACCTTTTATAGTCTGTTTGTGTCCAGCTGATGGTACATTTCTATGTTACTATCTTGGTTACTCAGCTATTAGGTATGCTGTGTAGCGAAATATGTGTGGTTATATTTGTTTCCATTAAGTATCAAAACATTAGTTGGTAAGGGATTCAATTTACCATCAGCTGAAATATTACCGACTATAGTGATTCATTCTTCATCAATCCTTACTTAGATGACGTGGTAAGCTTATCTTATAGCAGAGAAGTCGTGGTATATACAGGAGTGAATATACAGTAGCCTAGGTCAGGTCAGGTCAGGTGAAGGTATTGAGGGATAGGCCTTTACAACAGCACCTCGTATCTACATTCTACTTTAACTATTTTTCTGAAGAGCGTAGAGAGGGGAGAAGTGGTGTTGGAGAGAGAGGAAGCTGTTGGAGTGGCTTTGTTATGTGTGTTATTAGTCTGTATACGTCGTCGAGGTGTATATGTCATTGAAAGCTGTCTCGTTCGTCTTCTTCTTGGACTACTCGAATGATCTGCGCCAAATCCCCCCGCTTCTCTCCTTACCTCACTTCTGTATACTCTCTCTCTCTCGGATATGCGGCATATTCCTCCCGGAGGACTACTAGTATCTTCCTTCTGAATATTGTTTTGCTACTAAACATAATTGAATCTTGATCTTTGCATGCATAAAGTTTCCTTCCTTACTTATTGATATGTTGTGTCAGGTACGATGAAGCGATACTGCTGATATCTGTAGACTTGCGTTGAAATTCAAACTTTCCCTTTTAAGATTTTTTTTTTTTTTTTTTTTTTTTTTTTTTTTTTTTTACTACCATATTGAGCCTTAAACAACTTATTTATATGTAGGATGTCCCACCCTCCCCAACACATACACACACACACATTCCCCTCTCACACTTTCCTCCTCCCCTCCCCCCCCCCCTACTCCTCCTCCTCTCCCACCCATTCCTCTACCTCCTACAACCCCCCTCCCTCTCTCCCATAACCACACCCCCTACTAAATATTATATTACTATCGGCATGTAAACTTCTCCACTGGTCATATTCCGCTAACTATGCCCTCAATAACCATTATTGTAATAAGAATTTGAACCATGTCACTCATGTTTTTAAAATATTTGTATTACTATAATTCCATTATAACTTCGGTAGTTGGTAATATTAGTCACATTATGTATGTGACTCTTGTATTCAGCTAACTATGACCTCAATAACCGTTGATGTAATGAAGAATGTGAAGTGTCCCTCATATGATTGTAATATATTTGTGGTACTATTATTGCATAATAATTTATGTAGTTCGAAATATTAGTCACATCATGTATGTAATATTTGTATTCAGCTAACTATGATCTCAATAACCATTGATGTAAGAAAACATAAATGGTCTCCTCATATTTTTTTTTTCATGAGCACGTATCTACAGCACATGTGGCAATCAAATGAGGAAACTATAATAACACCAGACGACGATACTGTTGTTACAGTAGAATAATGGCTCTTTGAGCAGTATGTATTGCCTTACCAGTGGTTGTCCCCTTATTATTATTATTATTTTATTATTATTATTGAAATATATACCACAGGAACGAAAATTCCTGGGAGCGAAACTTCCACCGCCAACGAGATCCCTCTCTTTCTACCACCTCCCTCCACATGTTACACGTCTCGTTAATCACAGTCTTCTAATATACAAATCTCATTTCCTTACCCCCTGACATTCTTGAAATACCCACTAAGTATATTCAATTAGATACCAACCATGCAGACTATAATACGTTCGTTGTGTATGGGTACGAGGCGATCTCAAGACACCTTAGCTCCCAGTGCACAACGAACCGGATCATGATTATGTCCCCCTGTATTAAATTATGTATTATGTTGATTTATACCATTGCCTATTTTTGTAATAATTGTATTCAGCTAACTATGATCTCAATAACCATTGATGTAATGAAAATATGAATAGTCTCCTCATACGATTGCACTAGTTCTGTAGTGCTATTATTTACAACCTGTCAATTAATAATTCAGTCACTACAATTTTTTTTTTTTTTTTTTTTTTTTTTTTTTTTTAAATGAGATACGTATACTGTATACAGACCATGTGACAATTAAATGAGGAAACTATAATAACACATCTGAATAATGCTAACCTGACTTATAAACACAAATATGAATGTAACCAGACGACGATGCTGTTATTTCAGTGGAATAATGGCTCTTTGAGAAGTATGTATCGCCTTACTAGTGGTTGTCCCCTCACAGGATGGGGGGCGCTGCTCAATAAACTCGCCCCTCGGGGCAAAATCAAAATCAAATCTCTCTCTCTCTCTCCTTGGCGTGACTCTTTCTTATTCACCTGTTACAGTCTCTAGCTCGCTCTCCTTGTGTTTCATTCTCAAATACCCACATAAATACATACACACACACACACACACACACACACACACACACACACACACACACACACACACACACACACACACACACATAATACGCACACACACACATGACTGTTATCTTTGTTTCAATTTATATTTTCAGCTCCCGAGCTGCATGATCTCTCAATAAACCGGTAATTATTATTATTATTATTATTATTATAATTATTATACACACACACACTTTCTCTTTCATTCTACCACAAACTTACATTCCCCCCCTCACCCACACACACACACTAGCTGTCCCTTGTTCTCGAGTAAATAGTATGTTTCCATATTCTATAAGGCCTTTAGTGCAATTATTCACAAGCTTTCTTTTTTCACCTACAAAAACGGGAATGTACGGCAATTAAGGTATTTGATATACTATTCCTTGTAACACACACACACACAAACTCTCTCTCTCTCTCTCTCTCTCTCTCTCTCTCTCTCTCTCTCTCTCTCTCTCTCTCTCTCTCTCTCTCTCTCTCTCTCTCAATGGCTTCCTTCTTCCTTCACCCGATATACGAGACCCATTTCCTCAGTCCACGTACTGTATATCGTTAGGACCCGAGAGAGTTAAATTGGATATTAATGTTGGTCGTTATGAGAGAGAGAGAGAGAGAGAGAGACTTGCCGGAATTTACATACCGCCTAAGATCAATTTCATAGAGAGAGAGAGAGAGGGGGGGGGGGGGGGGAGGAGAGACTTGCCCAACTTGACATACAGCCTAAGAGTAATTTTATTGAGCAACACTATATGGCTTAAGATACTTGCATAAATTTACGTAGATACACTGACCACATAGACCTTGCTATCCAAACGAGGTAGTCAGGACTTCATTCTAGTAGAGATAGCAGAACCCTAAGTAAAGGAGAGTGGAAGACAAGGATAGAACACGTACAGAAAGAGAGAGAGAGAGAGAAAAAAAATAGAGTTAGAGTGAGAGAGAGTGAGAGCGAGAAGAAGGGATAGAGAGAGAGAGCGAGAGTGTGAGTGTGTGTGAGAGTGAGAGTGAGAGTGAAAAAGAGAGCAAGAGCGATGTAAAACTGGTGTGACCTTTCTGTTCTAAGATCGAGTGTCCATGAAAAATCTTGTCCCTGCAGCTGCCTGGTTGTTGTACATTTCTCCTGAGTCACCCAACAAGCACTTGATTCAGCTGTTGCATCAGGGGCAGTGCAAGTATATACAAGGATTGTTTGAAGGGGAGATGGGCCGGTTTTCTGGACCCCTTTCTCTCTTGTGTTAAGCCCCATTGGTTTGAGGTTATTAGACACCCGGCCCATTAGTTTGGCGATTTTAACACGTTTCGCCCCATTTCGTTGCCAATTTGAAGACCTTGCGTGCCATTTAGGTGTTGATTTTTTTCTGGCGAACGATATCGATCCTGACATTTTAAGAGGAACCGGCCTTCGGCCGGTAAATTTTTCTACCGAAAAATGTACAAATTTATCTTGAAGGTGGGTCTAGGGGATGTTTTTCGAAGAATGATGGAGGTCTAGCGGGTGTTTTTCCAAGATTGATGGAGGTCTATAGCGAGGAAAATAAGAAATAAAGGAATAAATGAATTAATAGCTCAAACAAAAAAATAATACCGGCCCATCTCCCCTTAAATTGGATATTGGTTAGCAATAGCACTAGACGAAACAAATCAGCTTAGTAAGAAAGTCTAGGACTATAGTGACGAACTATCAATTGACCCCGCCGTACCTACAATAGATTCATTCCTCCACGGGCTAAAACGCGGGCATCAGCGTCTTGGGAAAGTGTAGCCTAGTGTAGTAAAGTGTTCAAAGACATTATCAAAATATTATGTATGTATATGCTCAGGCCCAATCCCCACTTTTCCTATTTTTATTTTTTATTTTCTATTTTACTTTATTTTATGATTTTGTTTTTTTGTTTTTCTTGGGGGTGGCCGACTCAAGACAGAACAACGAACAAACACAGACAAAACACAAAATTCACACACATCTAGGTTAAATATTATGGGGACGTTATTAAATTTATGGATATATTTGTCATTATTATCGGTGTACATAGTAGTTATATTTTGCTCCCTAGGCCTCAATCAATCATTAAAGAAAACATCCCAAAGACCATCTTTCGAGATAAAATTGTATATTTTTCGGTACAAAACTGTCCCGGTCAAAGGCCGGTTTCTTCAAAATTACAGGCTCGCTATCGCTTACCAATACAAAAACGACACCTAAATGGCACAAATGGTCATAATATTGAAAAAAACAAAAAAAACAAAAAAAATAGGCGAAAGTCTTCAAATTTGACAAAATAATGGGGCTAAACATGAAGGGCAAGGGGGTTCATAAAAAACACACAAATACTTCCCCTTAAGGCGTTAGCTGCTAGAATGACTTGCATGACAATTATTTGATTTATCATTATTTTATTATTAAATTATTTAGTTGGCCGCCGGATGGTAATTAACCTTTTCCAGATACAATGACGCATTTCGTATCTGCTCTGGTTATTATTAGACGATTTTATTCAGATTAGGAAGGGTACATGGAAGTCGGAGGGTTAATTTAGATAGTCTTTACCCTTTTCATTTTCCACCAATCCTTAACAAGCTGGATAAAATCGTCTAAATATAGCATTTCCTATCTTTACGGTTTAATTATGCTTGGTTAGGTTAAGTTTGATTAAGTTTGTTAGGTTAAGTTTGGCTAGGTTTTGCTGGATTTGTAATGTGGTCGTGATCGTAAAGAAAAAAAGTATTGGGAGTGTAAGAACTCGTTTAATCATTGGTAATACACGGTCTCTTATAATAATACTTTGGATTCAAATATTATGAGAAGACAATAATGTTAATATGGAAAAAGGTTCACACTCATCTAATATGAAAACGTTTTCAAGAATAAAATACATTCCATAATATATACAGTATATATACTGTATATATACTGTATATATACTGTATATATACAGTATATATACAGTATATATACTGTATATATACAGTATATATACTGTATATATACTGTATATATACTGTATAGGCCTATGTAATTTGTTTTCTTTTCCCAAAGAAAAATACGAGATTCGTCCATTCTAAAACTACACAAAATTCAGAGTCAGAGGTACAGTACGGCTAGGTAAGATACCATTAGTTTTTAGAAACTACGTGTTTCAATGGATGCTCATAAGCTGGATAAATTATCTTAGGCTTAGCCACACTATGGATAAATATAATATCATAGTATTGACAAAGTGTACATAGGATGTTGTATTTCGTGTGCTATTATAATGTACGCACCCTCTCAGAATAAAACTAAATATTATATAGCCATATATAAACAATACTTCAGCTAGGTATCTAAGTTATCCCCGCTCTATCTCTTTATATATGAAATCAAACAAATGAAAGCTGGCCAAAGTACAGGAAACAAGCCTTCAGAATATTTTTTTTACAATTGACTAATACAAAAAATAATGACTAACATCCCTGAACCTGGGCAAATAATTAATCAACAAAATATAACTATTCTCGGTTTCTTTTCAGCTGACGATAAACTGAATCACTTTGCAGCAAATGTATCGATACTTAGTGGAAAAATACGAAACTATATGTCTCTGCATCCTATTAAGACCAAGTTTATATAATTTGCACCATATTTCACTAAAAAATCTTACCAAATAACTGAAAATTCTTGAAGGGAAATTTGCAATTGACTGTCAGTTGAAAAGAAACGGAGTATAGTCCAAATTTAGCCATTGAATTTGTGCTGTTGCTTGATTATTTAATTATCACTATAAGTAGACAGGCTCGGAGGTGTATCATTCCCTTGGATATTATTGTTCAAGTGATTAAGGAGAAGTATTAGTTATTTCTGAACCCAAATATCTTTCATGTTTTGCCCTATTTGTTTTCATTTTTTTAGAATCGCCTATTTCTTTGTCAATATTAAGACCTTTCATGCCATTTAGGTGTCGATTTTTTCCTGGCGAGCGATAGCAAGACTAATTTAGGAGGAACCGATCATCGGCCGGGACATTTTCCTACCGAAAAATCGAAAAATTTATCTCGAAGGGAGGTCTTTGGGATGTTTTCAATTAAAGCTTGATGGAGGTCTAGGAAGCAAAAAAAAAATATATATATATATATATAGATACCGGTAATAATAACAAAAACAATAATGAATAAAATATCGTTCCCATATTAAAGCGTTGGCTAGTATTATAATCTGTTTTCTTCCATGTGGCGGTAAATTGTCATGTCCTCACCACAATTAGTGGGTTATTAGGAGGTATTTGAAGCGTCTATATGTTATTAATTATTTATCCCTTCTGTACCGGTGGGGTCTTTTGTAACTACTGTATATGGTTGGGTGATGTTAACCTTTTCTGGTCCCCCATATCCCTCAAGCTTATCCCATTAGTTGTCAGATTTGAAGACGTTCGGCCCATTAGTTTGGCGATTTTAAGGCATTTCGCCAAATTCTTTGTCA
>CM064528.1:19641149-19683649 GCA_032716605.1 Paralithodes platypus
ACATAACCTACCTCTACGACTTAGAGGGGTAAATACGATCTCAATAAACCCTCTTGAATAACACCGTCCTTCTTAAACTGCATACATGTTTACCAACATCAGATATATAGCGGCGTCATCGTGTTGAAGGGGTTAAAGGGTCTCACATACACGCTCAGGCTGACCCGTTCGGTCGCTTGTGCATTTCGACATATTCATGCAAAACTGAACATGTAGTGGACTTGTTCAGTCATATATTTTGCCCGTCCATATTCTGTAGACCAAGCCTCTCACACCCTCAGATCCTCTTGAAGGCGCCAGATTGTACTAGCGACCGGAAAGGCTGGCCAGAACATTTGTAGGGCCCGTCAACTTAGTGGTTGACCTCTTGCGAGTTTCCAGCTATAAGGAAGTTGAGGCCGTAAACATCACTCTTTGAATTGGGTTTTATATATATATATATATGTATATATATGCGAATATGCTTCCACACTAAAGGTGTGTAGAAAAGGGTAGGTTCACTGCACAAAGTTTAAAAAATGTTAGTGCTAAAATTAAATTGCATATAAAATATATTGCATGCACAAAATAAGGGTTTAAAAAGTATGTCCGAGTATATTATTAGAAGGCTCGGACTGTTGTGTACATATTAAAATAATGTTTATGTAATAGTGTTAAAATGCATTTCTCTACTTTCGTAGATCTTCAGTTATTATTATATATATATATATATATATATATTTTACAACCGTATTTTAGCTGATTAATCTGCTAAATACCGGTGTCTACAGTTCCAATTTCCTTATAGAACGCAACTCACAAGTGGTTAATCCACTCCAAGGAAAAGAAAATCAACCACGGGTAATTGCACACAAATTAAAGTTATCAATTGGTAATGTTATCAACTTCAGACTGCATCGTTTGACTTTAATGATGTTGGCGAACTTTATAATCTGACGGAGAACTAAAGCCTGCACGCTCGGTTATTTGCCTCCGGTGTCAGTACCACACAGGACAGTTTGAGCTTAAGTGTGGATGGTTTGACGGTTTGTGCAGACCTCTACAAACTGTCAAAACCATTCTTATGTACAGTCGGATACCATAGTCTCTAGCCCACTCATAAATATTAGGGGACTTCATCTATTTCTATTTATGGAAGTATATCTCTGGAAACGAATCCATGAATATAAGTTTCTATATCTATATCTGTCTTGATAGCGTAATGCATAATGCGCGGAATTTCGATGTGAGTATCCTAGGTTCGAGTCCTCGGAGTGCCACATGTATTTGTTGATTTCATTAATTGAGTTTAGATGTGAATTTGGTTGGTGTTAAAAACATAATGATACATCAACTATAAACCTATAATATACCATTTATTAAAAGGCTAGTATATAAAAAAATCAATCCAGAGAGTTATAATTGCATACACAAATATATATAGGGGTCCACAAATTATTATGAGTGGACTAGAGACTATGGTATCCGAGTGTACTGTATATACGTTCAAATTAGTGTCCAACTGGTCTGCACAATGGCGTGTCAAACTGAGCGTGTACGGCGACCACTAACCTGGCGGCGACCTTAACCCGTTCAGTACCGGTGCCGTCCTTTTATTTATTTTCTGGCTACTATTAGACGATTATATTGTCTTAAAAAAGGGCTACAGCAATTAAAAAGGCTTCGAGCGATCTGACTTGACCCTTTTTACTACAACAGAGCCTTCTAAAATTACACACAATCATCTAAATACAGCTAGAATAAAATACAAAAATACATCACCAGTACAGAAGGGGTTAAGGGGAGGTTAGTCTATTGTATATGTTTATTTTCTGTTTACTTTATATGTTCTTCTATGTTGCTCCCTAGACCTCTATCAAGCTTAAATTTACACTCCCAAGACCCCGTTTCAAGATAAATGTGTGCATTTTTCGGTAGAGAAATGTTCCGACCGAAGGCCGGTTATTACTAAAATACAGGCTCGTTATCGCTCGCTAGGAACAAATAAACACCTATATGGCGCGAGAAGTATTAATATTGATAAAGAAATGGGGCGAAAGTTCTTAAAATCGCCAAGCTAATGGAGTGAACGTCTAAAAGTCTCATAAATAATATAATTAAGCATGAGAGAGAAAGGGGTCCAGAAAAAATAAAATAAATGGATCATATATCGTTAGCTTATTCGCTATATTATACTGTATATTTATCATGGCCTTTATCTTTTAAGCCTATTTGGTCCGAGGGAGGTCTTTTTGGATCTCCTCTGTTTCGAGCCATTACTTTGAATATTTAAGACGTTTCACCCCTTTACTTTAGTGATAATATGACGTTTCACCCTATTCAGGTGTCGATTTTATTCTGGGCGAGATATTACGAGCCTATGACTTAAAATATATCGGCCTTTGCCCGATAAATGTTTCTATCGCAAAGGCAAGCAAAATCCCCAATACTAGTTAAACAACATATCGTAATAACCCACAAGACGTCGGATCAGATAGTGTTAACAGAAGCGAACTTTACTTGCAGAACAATTCCACACACTAGTTACATATCATAGTTGACATCATACGAGTTTTCCGAGCTTAGGAAGTAACTCTACAAATCAAAAGGGTAAAGATGATCTCATTCAGTCATTGAAATAAAGTGGTATAATGTCATGTTAAGGGGCGATGGGCGTATTAGTTTGATCATTTGTATATATCTATATAATGTGTTAGTTTCCTCCCTAGACCTCCATCAATCTTTAAAAAAAAAAAACATCCCTCAAGATCCTCCTTCAAGATAAATGTGTTCATCTTTAATTACATGCTCGCTATCGCTCGCCAGTAAATAATCGACACCTAAATGACACGAAAAGTCTTAGAGTCGTATTCTTAAACAATTCCTTCCCTTCGAAAATGAAAGGAAGGAATTTTCTTTCGATTTCGTATTCTTAAAAAAATCCTTCCCTTCCCTTCCCCTTGGGAAGGGAAAATCCTTCCCTTAAACAGGGGAAAATATTGGAATTTGAAGGACTCTCACTAGGCAGGTCTTCAGTTTTCCCTTCGTCATTTTGTTCATAACATTCTTATTTAATTGGAGTCAGTGTGACTAAATATTGGATTTGACCACTATGTAATTTTATTAACATGATATAATGCACGATATTGAAAATGATATTGAAAATAAAGTAATGTTATTAAAAGTTTTAGAAGACCACTGATCTCGGCGTGAATTCGCGTGCGGACGATTCGGGCAATTTCGGGCTGCCAGCTGATAGCCTATTCCTCATCTTATACATATTTTGATTATTATTGATTTTCATTGGTTTACTGATGTAGCCCTTTCAAAGCATCAATTTTGTGCACGGTGTGACTATATTTTGGCACGTGTTAATGCAATAAGTGTCAACATTACCAGGTTTTGAGGCTTGCCAGAGATACGCTATCCACAATTCCCAGTAATACCATACTTTACATAACTAAAAATAGCTAGGCATATATATACTGTAATATTAATATAAATTTGTGGGCTAACAGTAATAGTGGTCAATCATCTTATATACTAATTTAGCCTACCTTACCAGTACCACATATTGGGTTAGGCTAGGCGGCTAGGCCTAGGCTTAGCCTATAGCCTAAAGTAGGCTACATCATCATGTAAGCTAGCCTAGCCCAGGCTAATCTATTTTTCTTATGAATTTCATGACCCATACAGGATTGTAGGCCTAATTTTATTTTTCTTAGGCTACATCCCCACTGAATAAACTAACCTAGGCTAGTCTCTGTCCCTCTAGGCTAGCCCATCATAATGTTCAAGCCAACATTTGTTAGATTTTGTCAGAATTGGCTCACCTCAGATAGGCTATCTGGATTTTAAAATGTTGTGAATTTATTAGGCCTATGGGAAGGATGTAGTATTGGATATACTACATGCCGCCTGCCTTGGTTTACACTACGCGGAACGGCGGCAGCAGTGAACGCTCGCGATCATGTTCCAGTCTATTTTGACTGCCACAGAATTCAATAATAGGTTGACGGGGTCCTCACCCCCCCCCCCCATTACATGTTGTCATCATCATATATTATATTGCCAGCAGGGGGCAAATAACAGAAAAAATAACCGTTAAAATAGACGGGAACGTAACCACGAGCGCACTACCTATGTAAACATGACGACCGTACACCCGGATACATCCTTCACGATTCACGAAGGATATACGGTAGTATCCTGGTGTACGGTCATCATGTATACATAGGCTGTGCGCTTGCGGTTACGTTTTAGACTATTTTGACTGCTTTTTTTAAGTAATTTGCCCCCTGCTGGAAAAATGCCAATATATGATGACAATAAGTCATGGGGGAGTGAGGGGGGCCCTCAACCTAATGTTGTATCCCACGGCAGTCAATATAGACGGAAACGTGATCGCGAGCGTGCGAGTAGTGTAAACAAGGCAGGCGATAAGCTCGAAATTCCTCGAATACTAAATCCTTACCTTTATTACTTTATGTTATAGAAAGTCCGAGTTACCTTTTCACTATAGGCTAATATTTTCCCTGATTTTCATAGCCTTGTACACTATCAGGGAGCGTGTTTTTAGATTATTCGGTAGCTACCGGGTATCTTAACTGCAGTTCAAGGAGACTACAGCAGCAGTTTGCACGCTCTCTGCGTTTACTTTTAATTTGACAGTGTTTGGTGTTCAAACCCCCCCCCCTCCCCCCTGGACATCATTGTCATCATCATATTCATATATAATGCCAGCAGGAGGCAAATAACAACTCGCCGAGGGATGATTTCAGAAAAAAGTATTTGTAAACACTAGCCTATTCAATACTATTGGTTGTGAGTACAATTATAGGCTCCCCTAATTTGTCATTACAGTATATCCTAGCCTAATCCCTCTACTTTCTTTAAATATCCAAACAATATAACTTAACCTGAGAACCTAACATAGGCCTAGGCTATGCTAACATACAGCGTTTGATTATGCCGAGTGTATAGGCTAACTTACTAACATTGGTAGTAGCTAAAAGTCTGGTAGGCTAAAAGAACATCCCAAAATTGCTAATGAAAAAATGTGGCTACTTATTTTGGGCTGTATACAGTATGGTATGAGATTTTGTTGAAAACTTGGGATTGTTCTTGATCCCTGGCAAGCCTCAAAACCTGAATTTTCAAACTTATTACATTAACATGTGTCAAAATGTAGTCACACTGTGCACAATATTAATGCATTGAAAGGACTGAATCAGCAAAGCAATAATAGTCAAATATAGCTTACTCAATGTTTGTAAGGAAAACCCCACTAGTCACCAGAGTCCCCCGCACACTGTTTCAAATAAAATTTGTCGATTTTCTGTCTGAATTTACTTTACATCTTTAGTATTCTCTAGTTTTGAAGGTTAGGAATAATTATGGTACTATATTATTACATACAGTACATACAGTGTTGGAACATCAGTGCTTCCAGCAGCTGTGGTGGGTGGATCGGTATCAGTCATTATTATGATCAGTATGACATTGGTGGACAAGTCCCCGTCAGTTTTTAGTGTGTACGGGTCAGCGAAAGAACGTGACACCGGATCTAATTGCACATTATATTGGGCTGCACAAGGAAGGCCAGTTAGTGAAACAAATAGTGCAAGCCACTGGTGTATGTGAGTAATCGGTAAGAAATTGGGCGAGGCCTTACAAAGATATTTGCCTAACTACATGATAACCTAGCCTTTGCCAAACTATATGATAGCCTAGCCTTTGAGGGGAGAGTAAAGAACATAAGAATATCACCCAATCTTCAAAACTATACTAATAGATAGCTAATATGATGAATAACCTACTCATTGATGCCTAAATCATAACTATTGGTGATTCATCTTTTATTCAGATTACCCAAGAACAAAAATCAATTTAAAACTTGGAAGAATCTTATTTAAAGGTTCAGTATTATCCAAGCAACCTTCCGCGGCGATTTGCGCGCTCTGGACCATGACCGTTAAGTTCACTTCTATTATGTCCGTTTCTTAGGTTGAGGGGGGCCTCACCTTCCCAGGAATTATTGTCATCAATATACAGTATATATTGCTTGCAGAAGGGCAAATAACAAATAATGGTAAGGGTTGTGGTAGCGGGCGTACTGTCCACTTTGTTTACAGTCGCACGCTCGCATTTACATTCGCGTCTAATTTCATTGCTGTTATTTGCCCCTGCTGGTAATATGTATGATAATGACAACAAGTCATGGGGATGATGAGGGGTGAGCCCCCCTAAAACCATTATTGTATCCCACGGCAAAACAATTTACCCAACACCTGGCCGTGGGATACAATAATGGTTTGAGGGGTGCTATGTCCCCTTACCCCCCATGACATTGTCATCATCATATACAGTATATTACCAGGGGCAAATAACAGCAGTCAAATTAGACGTGAATGTAATTGCGAGTGTGCGAATATGGAAACAAAGCAGGCGGTACGCCCGCTAACACAACCCTTACCAAAATAGGGAAGGATGTCATGTTGTGCGCTCGCACTTACGTTCCCGTCCATTTCGACGCTATATTTTCTGCTATTTGCCCCGTCATTACTGCATGAATACTAGGTTAGGTTAGGTTAGGTTGTTTGGTTAGGTTGTTTGGTTAGGCTAATGTATTTTTATATCCAAAGGCATCCGCATAGTGTAAACAAGGTGGGCGGTACTGCCGGTACACCCGGTAACTACATTCTTGCCCCAAAATAATGTATACAAATAAAAAACTGTCAAATTAGATAATAAATAAATATCGGTAGCCTAAATATAAACATTGAAAAAAAACTAGTTTCAATAGCACAGTAAATCTACTATGGGCCATGAATTGCAATTTTTACCAAATTGGGCCAGATCAAATATAGCCTAGCTTTTATTTTTTGTTCGCTGAATAGAAAACAAATCTAGCCTAAGCCTATATAATATATAGGCTAGGCCTACAGAAGTTCAAGTTAGTATTTGAACTCAGCACACCAGAATATGTCAGGCTATAATGTGTATTGAACTTTGAAGGTAAATATTTCTCAATAGTGGGTTATTGTACGATTCCTATAGCCTAGTTGTTAAGTTTTGGTCAGAAATGGAAGACTTGACCTTGTAATTGAAAAGTGCTCCTGCTTGATATACGGTACACTAATTCGCACTACATTCGGCTAATCTAATTTATCTCCATCCCTGTTTCTTATCATATCAATTTATATGTAATTATATTCTTGGATAATAGGCTATAGGCTAGGTCTAAATACTACAACAGAATATGGCTTGTTGGTGTAGGCTACATGCGCGATTTAGAGCTAGGAACCTGTATTTATTAATATCATGTTGACAATTCATTCTTGTGTTTGTGCAAGTCAATATAATATGCTTTGAAGACAATATTTATGGTCTAAATCATGTTTTGGGCAACAATAATGCAAGTCAACCCTTGGAAACGTTTGTTTGACAAGGTTTGTTTACTACTTCAGGCATACCAACTGGTGCGCGCCTAGCTTCGCCTGTGGAACAGAGCTACCAACACTTCCGAAAAAAAATCCTTCCAAGGAATTTTTTAAGAATACCGAAGGGAAAGAAAATTCCTTGGAAGGGTAAGGAAAGTTAAGGGAAGGTATGGGTTTTTAAGAATACGACTCTTAATATTGACACATATATGGACGAAAGGTCTTAAACTCGCTAAACTAATGAGCCGAATATCATAACATCTGGGGCTAAACATGAAGAAGAAGGGAGGCCAGAAAAAATTACCCATCTCCCCTAAATCCTGTAACTCTACATATACTGTATAACCTAGCGGTTATTTTGCCCAGCTGGTGTTAACTGCGCGCGACATGTGTGCTTACCTGCGTCGGTAGTGTCACGGTGGGCGAGATTGGTGCGAGGGTCAGCGACGAAGGATCCTAGGGAGGTAAGGACATCCCCGCTGAGGGTGCTGAAGTTCAGTTCTGCTTGGTTCGGTGGGGCCAGGGGCAGGAGGGCGCCCAGGGAGGCCACAGGGTCGGGCAGGGCGGTAGTCAGGGAGGTATAATCGTCTGTCGGTGGCGATAGACTGGTGTACGAGGCGGGATGGGTGGTGAGGTAGGTGTGATGGGGCAGTTGCGAGGTGGGTGTGTACTGCGGCATGGGTGTGAAGATGTGAGAGGGGTGCTGGAGGTGGGATGACATCGGCGGGGACGAATTGGGCGAGCCACTACCATCGGAGGGTTGGTCGCTTTCCGGAGTGAGCGGCGCAGGATACTCTTGTGGTGTCGGATAGTGGGCGACGTAGGTCAGATCATGGATAGTATGAAGGGCGTCGTGGGGTGTGGGCGTGCGGGGGAGAATGGGTGACAAACCGTAGTCCACCAAGGAAGAGGAGAAGAGGCCCCCATAGTCCCTGGTGATATCCGTGGTCTCCAGCACCCCCCACTCCGACCCCGGCAGGAGGCCAGGGTAAGGGGAGGTCCTGGGGGCCTCTACGGGGGCCAGGGTAGCGAGGGTGGAGGCCAGCGGCGGTACACTACTGCTGGTGACCACCGGCATTGACATACACCCGCCCAACATTGCCTGCTCCATCATAAAGTCTAGTCTGGTTGGTCACTAAAGTACAGTCCTTCACTTGCTTTCCACTGTATGGCTCACAAGTTTCCGTAGTAAAAGTATCTTGTGTATGGTTACACTGTCAGTGTTGTGAATGACAGACAACACTATTTCCTCTATCAATGTTTTCCTTGTCGCTCAATTATTCATATCACAATATAATTTTTAAATAAATTCAACACATGTTCTGTTGTATATAATAACTTATTTCTGTAATTTCATAAACCCTTCTTGCTTTATTTTTAGACGCAATTAGTTTTCTTCACTTATGTATATACAATAATGATAATTGATCATAAATCGTCATTTGATGCAAACAGTCCTCTCTATAGGGCAGGGTTGGCGTTCACTTAAAAGCTCTTTCAGACTTCAGTATTTTCTGTACATGCTTGTGTTACAGCGTATAAAACTGAGCGCTCTCTTCTACGGCGCTTATGTTTGTGTCGCAGTCCTCTAGAGCCCGTGATGCTATGTATTATCACTTAACAATCTTTTCCGGCTCCTGAGTGTTGTTACAACGTGAAGCACAAGCAGAGAGGTGGCAAGCGTTGTTGTTGTTATTGTTGGTGATGTAGAAGTGCAGCAAGCAGTAGCGGTGGTGGTGGTGGTTAGAGAAGCACCTGTCAAGTGGTAGTGTTGTTGTGGTAGTGTTGGTGGTAGCTAGTGGTCTCCCCTCAACCAGGGCACGAGGAAGGGGGCGGGGCATCGCTCACGTCACGGGCATCTGTAGGAACACTTTACCCAACGTTATTCATAATTCTCTCTTCAGTACAAACCCCCAAACTCTGGGGAACGACGATACACATGCACAGTTAAGACGCTCACATATAAACATACATTTACACTTGCATTTACAGTCACGTAAAATATACACAGCACTTTAGCTTACTCAACTTTGGTCAAAATATAAGGATAAAATGCCTTGATTTTTGTGTACTGATCTTCTGGCATTGCAAATAATAACTAATCTACAATTTCGCTCCGTAACCCATAAATCTTTCGCCTTTTAAATCTCACAATGTTCCATTGTATTCTGCCTGAAACTAAAAGATCTCATTTAACTTAGGAAAAATCTCTTATGATCAAATTGGTCAAAACGATCGTCATAAACACTCTGACTTCCCAGGTTCTTTATAAACTGAATAAGATCGTTAACAGACTAAAGGTTTGCCTGGTAGTTGGCTATTTGCTTTTTATGTTTAATTAACACTTCAGCATGATTAAGTTTACAGTCTGGTTAATCTATATTTATATTTTTATTAATTTCACCACAACACCAGACATCTCCAACGAAATTTATGAAAGCAAATATATGATCCACCGGGATTCGAACCTGGGTTATTACTCACAGATCTTTAATTATTGATTTAGCTTACTAAACCCTAGTTTTACCAAAATAATGAAATCTTCGCAGAGGATTGTTCAACCTCTCATGTTTTTTTTTTGTTCAATTAATTACTTGAGGATTATGGCGCATTTTGACAGTTTATGCTGAATGTTGTTAAACGATGTTATGCAGCTTTAGAAACTTGTTAGACTCAAAGCGGTTAAGACTGTTAATTAACCCTCTGGCGTATAAGTCTCTTTTCTAAACTGAATAAAATTGCCAGCATAAAGCAAATTAATTCGCCATCAAATCCTCCAAATGGTTAACGAATCAGTATATGATAGCGTGTATTTCCTGGCTTAATAATTATAATATTGGTTTTAATAGATGACGCGTCGCATACTTTATGGAAGTGGAAAAAAGGGATATTGATAAACAAACAACTAAATACAAGAATTCCCTTCAGGGGGGTGACCTGTTATTGTTCTGTCCTTTTCTATCTTCCTCTGGCTTGTATCCATTTGGCCCCATTCAGCCTACTGTTTTAAGACGTTTATCCCCATCCAGGTGTCAATTTTTTACTGGTGAGCGGTAGCGAGCCAGCATACTTTTTATTTTTGTTTGACAGCAGGCTAAATTTGTAAATTTTTCGATAGAAAAATTTCTCCGGCGAAGCCGGATTTCTTCATATAATGCTGGCTCGCTATCGCTCGCCCGGAAGAAATCGACACCTAGATGGGGATAAACGTCTTAAAATAGTTGGCTGAATGGGGCCGAATGGATACAAGCCAGAGAAAGAGAGAAAAGGACAGAAATAACAACAAGCAGGTAACCCCCCTTAACACAGTTCAATAATCCAGTATGTTAGATAGTACTGTAGAGCTTGGGTTAAATATACTCTATTTGTTTCCAGCTGAGGGTAAATTGCCATGTTGCTATCTTGGTTACTCAGCTATAAGGTAGATTTTATAGCGAAATATATTGTTAATTATTCAAAACTTGGCAGTATTTCGACATAGAGGCATGGTAGTTTCATATTTGTCATTAGGTATCGCGAAATCAGCTGCTAAGGGACTCAATTTACCATCAGCTGGAATAAAATAGACTATAGACATATTATTCGTTGGTTCATGATAGGGGTTAGAGGTTATCCAAGGTTGTATATAGACCTGGAGGTTATCCTAACTCTCCCTTCCAACTGGTTCCTGATAGTTAACTCCCCTCAGACCCAGTAGCATTCAGAACCCGCCCTCTCACATCCAGCCCTCACCACTCAGAACTCGTCTCCCCCACCACTCAGAACCGGCCTCCACCACCCAGCCCCCACTTTTCAGAATCCGCCCCCCCCCCCCCCCACCACTCAGAACCCGCCTCCCCCACCATTCCGAACCCACCCTCCCCCATCACTCAGAACCCGTGTTAAGTGATAATACATACCAACACTCAGAACTCGCCTCCCCCACCACTCAGAACCCGCCTCCCCCACCACTCAGAACCCCCCCCACCCGCCCCCAACACTCAGAACCCGCCTCCCCTAACACTCAAAACCCGCCTCCCCCAACACTCAGAACCCCCCCCCCACCACTCAAAATCCGCCCTCCCCCACCATTCAGAACCCGCCTTCACCACCCCGACCCCACCATTCAGAACCCGGCCACCCCAGCATTCAGGACCCGCCACCTCCACTCAGAAACCGCCCCCCCCAACCCGCCCCAACCACTCAGAACCCACCTCCCCCACCACTCAGGACCTGCCATCCCCCACCACTCAGAACCCCTCTCCCTCACCACTCAGAATCCACCCCCCCACCACTCAGAACCCTCCTCCCTCACCCCGCCCCCACTATACAGAACCCGCCTCCTCTACCACTTATACCCTCCACCCCCACCACGACCCCACCACTCAGAACCCGCCCTCCCCCACCACTTAGACCCCGCCCCTTGCTGCCGTGCCTCGTGTGCCGGGCTGTGATTGGCTGTGTGTGAGCTGTGTCAACAAGGGGGGTGGGGTAGGGTAGGGTTGAGCTCCTTCCTGCTGGCCGTCAACCTCAATACTCCCGAGGTCCTGGGCCCCGCTGTCCAAACATCCAACCACCCTATACATAACACCTCACTAAGGAACTCACACTATATATATATATATATATATATATATATATATATATATATATATAATACGGTACGATAGAATATGGACATGTTTATCTACATACTCGTATCAATATAATGTTTTTGGTCTTTGTCTGGAATTAGCCTCTTGCTGTTAGTAAACAATTTCGCTAAGCATCGGTAGCTACATCCTGAAGAAATTAGAACAAGTGATAAAATATATTGATAAATAAATGCTCAGAATCGTTGACAGAATGAATATAAACACCATATGAGGAGGAATACTTTATTGACAACCTTCGCTTACAGATTGGCCTGATGAAACTCTATGCGAAACGTTGTCAGTAATGTGCTGCTCCTCATATGTTGTTTCCACATAGCGATTTTGATAATTTAATTTGACTTTATATTGTCCTTGTCCCAATTTTGGTTTGTTTAGTTTGCAAGTTTTACATTTTAATTTTAATTTTAATGGTATTTATATTCATAACATATATTATCCTATACTATAGCAGCTATGGAATGAGGGTACGGTTGGGAACACAGAGTTAGTTAGTTAGTTAGTTAAAATAGGACTTCAGAGGCTACCAACCCTTTTAGATAATTAAGCCAGCACACTGTAATTCAAGATAGCGTCAGGACTGCCCCCTTTTCGAGAACTCCAGTCCCTATATACTCTTTGAACGCAATTATGATACACGGCAAACTGTTTTGATAAACCGTTTGAGCATCACAGATCACATTACTGCGATTTACTACAGTATAACGCCCAGTGTCTTGTTTTTATCACTAGGAAGTGTTCACATATTCATGACCTAGACTGTATTTAAGAACAGATTTGTTGTCTATTGACCTAGTGTATTTATGTATCAGTCATTAATAAAATACAGAGACGTGATAGTGGATGATCGCCGAAAAATGTCTAAATTAACATATGGTGTAATAATGGAGTAAAAGAGAGAGAGAGAGAGAGAGAGAGATAGAGAGATATATATATATATAGAGAGAGAGAGACGTAACAGGAGAACAAATAACACGGAGCAAGAGGAGACACGAATTATAACAAGTGACCAAAAAAACTGTTAAGGGGAGATTTCCACTTGAGGGATATTTTTCTGGACCCCTTTCTCCCTCAGGTTTAGCCCCATTGCTATTATTTTTTTTAAACATTCGCTCAATTAGTTTGGCGATTTTAAGAACTTTCGCCAAATTGTTTGTCAATTTTAAAACCTTTCTTGCCATTTAGGTGTCGATTTTTTCCTGGCGAGCGATAGCGAGCGATAGCGAGCCTGTAATTTAAGAGGAACCGGCCTTCAGCCGGGACAGTTTTCTACCGAAAAAAGTACAAATTTATCTTTAAAATGACGCCATTTGAGCCTATTATGGGATACTTTAAAGCCTTTTTGACCGTCAGGGGTGTTAATTTTGTTTTAGTTTATTTACTGCATCTTCTGCAGTTGCCTTTAAGTTAACTGTGGGCAGATTTTTTGTTTTTTTGGGGTGGGGGGGGGGGGGGGAGAGAGATTATAAGATTAAGAGAACTTTATTTCTGATTGCTAATCGGCAACCCTGGCGTCCACACGCGCATGAAAGGGTTAAGTTTGATGAAAGTCTAGGGAACAAACTTAAAACCTCCCCTTAATGTTCTGGAGGTTTTTGTGTACGTCTCCTCCGAGTCATCAGTCTTGCTCACGTCAGCTCCCGGACTTCTGTCACACGGATGGCTTGTCTTTGTCTCCTCGGGCGTAATATTCTCCTTCAAGATCCTACATACATTAACCCTTTCAGTACCGGTGATACCCATTTCTTTGTGTTCTGGCAACTACTAGACGATTTTATTCAGGTTAGGAAGGACGTTTACCCTTTAACCCTTTCCGCACCATGACGCCTTTTTACCTTTGATTCTGGTTAAAACTAATGATTGTATGCAGTTTAGGCAGGGTCTATGTTACAAAGAAGGTTTACCGAGATCGTATTTACCCATTTGATTAGCTAGGTCGATTATAAACTAAAGAAGATCGTTTGATGATAACCAGGATGTGATGAAAATTACGTCATGGTGGTGAAGGGGTTATAAGTTACAGACCAGTTCAACTAATCCCTTTAGTGACCTATATACTTCCTAAGCTTCATACAATATTTTAAATGTAGCTGAAATTAAATCATAAAGACGTCGCTGGTACAGAAAGGGTTAATGGGGGGTGACCTGCTTTTTGTTATTTCTGTCCTTTTCTCTCTATCCCTGGCTTGTATCCATTCGTCCCCATTCAGCCAACTATTTTAAGACGTTTATCCCCATCTAGGTGTCGATTTCTTCCTGGCGAGCGATAGCGAGCCAGCATTATATGAAGAAATCCGGCTTCGCCGGACACATTTTTCTATCGAAAAATGTACAAATTTAGCCTGCTGTCAAACAAAAATAAAAAATATGCTGGCTCGCTACCGCTCACCAGCAAAAAATTGACACCTAGATAGGGATAAACGTCTTAAAACAGTAGGCTGAATGGGGCCAAATAAATACAAGCCAGAGAAAGATAGAAAGGACAGAACCAAAACAGGTCACCCCCCTTAAACCCACTGATCTTATGAAGAACTTGCTATTATATTTCCATCTAATTCGCCTCAGATTACTTTTAAAGGGTTAAGATTATTAGGATTATTTATTGATTGATATATTGTTGGTCGAATCGGACCTACGCAGTGTTATATTGACCTTTGGCATTTGTTGTTGAGGATTAGGATTTGTGTTATGAAGGGGGGGGGGGGTCACCGGCCTTTTTTTAATCTTTCTCTCGTTTTCTCTCTTTCCCTGGCTTGTATCCATTCGGCCCCATTCAGCCAACTATTTTAAGACGTTTATCCCCATCCAGGTGTCGATTTCTTCCTGGCGAGCGATAGCGAGCCAGCATTGTATGGAGAAATTCAGCTTCGCCGGAGACATTTTTCTATCGAAAAATGTACAAATTTAGCTTGCTATCAAAATAAAAAATATATATGCTGGCTCGCTACCGCTCGCCAGGATAATATTGACACCTGGATGGGGGTAAACGTCTTAAAACAGTAGGCTGAACAGGGCCGAATGAATAAAAGCCGAAGAGAGAGGGAGAGAAAGAGAAAAAAAGCGAGGTGGGCTCCCTGAAGATACTGCCCCACAATTAGAGAATTTTTTTGTACAATAGGCGATATGTATTTCAACAGGGAAACTGTTACTACACAACAATACACAGTCCAAGGTTTACAAGGTTTAGTAACATATAATACAACACACTACATAAAGCAAGGCATGTATGTGTCCCTAGTACCTCGTTGATCCCATACCTACCACCTGATCCCTTGTCATTAACGTAACCAAGAAACCCAACCTAACCTAACCAAGACCTAGTACATTGAATACAAGACTATAACCTTTACCTAGCAGGTAGTATACAATATATGTGTCCCTAGTACCTAATTTGTCCCATTCCTAACGCCTGATCCCTTGCCATTAACCTAACCAAGAAACCTAACCTAACCTAGACCTAGTACATTGTAACTATATAAGACTAACCTTTACCTACCAGCTACTACGTGTCCCTAGTTTATCCCATACCTACCACCTGATCCTTTGTCATTAACCTAAAACTCGAGCCAGCTTTCGAAATTTGTTTACTGTATATATTTACTCTGCAAAATCTGAAAACCCGAGCCAAGATTTGTCAAAACTTGGCTCGGGTTTTCCAATTTTGGGGTTTTATGCGTTTCAAATACCGGTACATGAAAACCAAGGGCAAATTTCATTTAAATACCTCATTATCGCCTTTTACCTCACAATTTCCCTGATCTTCATAGCCCTCTCGATGTTCACAGCATTCACAAATATCTGACGCTGACAGGCAACCGTGCTCAGTAATGAATGTCAAGAATGTGTTATAACACAACCTTTACACAAGCCAACTATTGCTAAAGTGAAGTTCTCCTTCAAAGAAGGTGGCTGTCTATCATTGGTTCGCTGCAACTGACGTGCGTAGTGGAGGAAAGCCGATACGTAGGCGTGGTGTATTTTGAAAAGAAGAAGGAGGTTAAAGTCGACAGAATGTGGTTTGTTTACGCTCAGAACTGTAAATTTTCGGTGAAATCGGATTTTTAAAAGTTGTCGATAACAACAAACCTCTATGCGGACTATATGGAGAAAAATATGGCGAAACTATAGGTTCCTATTTCCCCTAATAAATTGTTTCTAATAGTGTGGCGAAAGACATCTTTAATGATTTTTTTTTTTTTTCTGTTATGCCCGATGTAATAACTTCTACTCAGTCATGTCACACCACAGAATTTATTTATATAAGTCACCCACGAAATATCCATGAGATATCGTTTTCTGTCACAAAGCACCACCCAGGAGAGGTGTGGTGGAGTGGTCTTGCCACTGGCCTGGTAATCCAAAGGTCCCGGGTTCAAATCCCGATGTATCAATGGGAAGATATTATTGGGATGGAATTTGTGCTGTACCTAGTATCAGTGCATTACCACAAAGCCCACCGAAACGTCAATAAAATACCCTCATTGTTCCCTGATTAAATAGCACTGTATGAATATTCCCATATTCAAAATATGCTATAGGGGTGCAATGCCTGGTGAGTTATCTGCTCAACAGGTGGCGTTGTGTGTGTGTAAGTGTGAGAGTCCGAGTGTAGGGAGTGAGACAGTGAAGCACGGGAACGAGGTGACTTCAGAGATGGGGTCGTTTCGGGCCATGAGTGAGCACCGTGCCTCATGTGAAGGCAAGATGGCAGGTGCTCGTTGTACTCTACGTGCTTCACATGTCTCACTCCCTAGACTGGAACAAGACCTCATGGGCTTCACTGTTCATTGTAAAGCGGTGAATGTTAAGGCTCTCAGCCTATGCCCGAGAGGAAGTAAGTTGGAATATAGAAGAAAAAAAAAGAGGCACGAGAATAATGAGAGGGGAAATATAATAAGAAATACCACCGATCATAGTTGCCAAGAACGAAAATAACAGCACTGAAAGAAGCAAAAAGAAGAAGCAGATTAAACATAAGATTACAAGAATTATAGCCAGCCCCAACCTCTCTAAATTTGCTCCCCCCTATACACATACACAAACCCTCGATCACAACTCCATTACTCCCTCCTGCTATGTTCGCTCTTTCCTCTATCTCTCCCTAACCCTCTAAGAATCTAAATATATGTAACATACATTTATTGATCAAGAAGAATTACATCATTCCCCAATGATGGGGCGGTTTTCTATGATATGTGGAGCTGGATCCATTTTGTCTGGGCAAGCAGTAAGTTTATACCCCCAAACAAACCAATCAACATGACTGGCGCCACCGCAAGGCCAGTGGCCCTGCCCAAAACCACACCTACTTCCCCTCTCATGACAAAGAGGCCTGTCTTCCCCTCACTTATACTACCAGCAAGGCAGACGGAAATCTCTAATGGCAACCGAAAATTCATGCAAATCAGTAGGTCAGCCTCAGGACCAACCAGGCCACCCTGACAAAATCACAAATTCGGTTTTCACCTTTGTTTGAGTAAGGGGTTAGGCGTTGCAAACCACCTTATGTCAGTAAGCGTTGCTGCCGACCACGGGTTAGGCGTTGCCCAGCTAACTCGGTAGGTGTTGTATATGTTGGGTCTGGCTGCTTCCAGACGATCCCCAGGTACTTATCAAAGAGGTGGGATAAGTCAAACACTGGGTAAAAGTTAATAGATTCTTGTATTCAGGAGTGAAGTGGGTACAGTGTACAGGGAGACCTTTGGTAGGCTAATCTCTCTCTCGATCTGATCATAACATACCCCTAGCGGGCAGATCATGAAATACCCATAGTTACCATGTGCAGTCAATACAGTACAATTATATAAGTGAGTGCACATGATTACTCTGGTACATGTTTAATATAAGGAGGTATGCATATAGATAATATTAGTGTTACATACAGATACTTAAGAATGCTGTTGCTTCAATAAATCATATACATACACCTCCCTCCCCCCTCACACTCGTAGTTCAATCTCGAGCGGACTCCTTTTCTCTGGGTCGTTTCGAATAATGTGGGGCAACTGGGGGGTCAGACGCTAAGGACAACTGTTTCTGGTCATTGCAAGGGGTCGCAGGGGACTGGGGGAGGGGGTCAACACTTTGGGGTACAGGGCGGAGGAAACGGCGGTTCCGCCACCACACACGACCACTAGGGAGACGCACCTCATAATCCCTGGACTTGCCAAGACTCATGACAACCCCCACCTTGTCCCAGCATTGCGATGTCGGGTCTTGAATCCGAACTTGCTGACCGACACGCAACCTGGGGAGGGGCTGTGCGTGCCCATCGTACCGGGTCTTAACCTGCTCGGCACGGTCGGCTGCACGTCTGTCACAGTCCTCGGCCTTGCCCTGCCACTCCTGAGCGAAGGATCTGGGGTCGGCAGGTAGACATGTCCGAAGGGGATGACCATATAGGAATTGGGCAGGGGAGCGGCCAGTGAAGTTAGGAGTGTTCCGGAGTTCCATGAGACCCCGGTCAAAGTCCTCTATGTCAATGTTGCCAGAGGGTGCAGTCTGAAGAATGAGGTGCCTGATTGACCTCACTGCAGCCTCGGCATGGCCGTTCGCCTGTGGGTGATGCGGTGACGTAACCACATGGCGGACTCCCCATCGCTCTATAAAGTCCCGGAAATCCTGGTTGGTGAATTGTGGGCCTCCATCGATCCTCAGACAGAGGGGAACACCAACTTCCCGGAAGTAGCAACAGAAGAGCCTGATTGTTGCAGAGGCAGTAGCGTCGCCTTTGCAGGGGACGACAACGGGCCACCCCGAGAGACGGTCGACCACGACCAGGAAGGACTTCCTGGCAACCATGATAAAGTCGGCCGAGACAGACTCAAAGGGCCCCGTCGGGTTCTCGTCATTCAGGAGGGGTTCCTTCTGGATGCCAGGCTGGAGGATCTGGCACGACTCGCAAGCATGAATAGTACTGGCGATGTCGGAATCTATCCCCGGCCAGAAGACAGCCTGCCTCGCTCTGCTCTTGGTGGCCTCCACACCTCTGTGACTGTCGTGGAGTTGCTGCAGGGTGCGGCGGCGCAGAGCCGGAGGAACCACAATCCGAGCTCCGTAGAGGACGAGATCTCCATCAGCACAGAGATCATCCCGTAGCATCCAGTATGGGAGCAAGGAATCATGTAGGTTATAATGGTTGACAGGGAAGCCTGAGGTGACGCAGTCGAGTAGACAGACGTATGTAGGGTCCGCTCTTGCTGCGGCGCGAAGATCCTGTAGAGTCCTCTCGGCGTCTTGTACTGGAGATTCTCCTGGGTTGATGACATCCAAAATGGGCTTAGGAAAGTCCTGAGAGATGATGGCCAACTCCCTGCAATGGCGATAAGAAAGCAGAGGAGTCTGGACACCGTCGTGCACTTGAATCAGGGCAGGACACGATCTCTTGCCTAGGGTGAGGGTTGCCTGAAATGCACCCAGAGCAGGCGCCATCGTGGACCCATCCGCCGTGAGCGTCATGGTAGGCGAAGGGTCTTGCAGGCTGCTCCTAGAGACACCCAGAGATCCTAGATGTCGCAGGCCAATTACTGTAATGTCAGAGCCTGTGTCCGGTAGCATCCGTAGGCGGGATTTGACATCGCCGTGTGACAGGGTGACAACGATGGGTTGTGGTGTCTTGTCGGCAGAGGAAGAAGTTGATCCCACACGACGACAGTTGTTGTGCTTCGCCTCGTGAGACTCGCTGGAGTCGGAGGAGGTACCACTGCTGCTTGGAGATCCCCCTCGGCGCTTGTCCTTCTTCTTCGACGCCCGACAACACTTCTCAATGTGCCCAATGCGGTGACAGAGATGGCACTGGACCTTACTGGCGGGGCACTTGATCGTCCACGACCAGTGGCCTTGTCGTCCGCAGGCGTCGCAGGTGCTCTGAGCAGCTGGGCACGTGTCCAACCCATGCTGGCGAGCACAACACTGGCAGAAATCCGTTGACTTCGATGAATTTTTGATGGGCGGAGTCTTGCCGTTTCCCTGAGCTTTCTTGTCCTTTTTATACGAAGAAATTGCGCTCACTTGGTCAGGAGGAGCACTAATGGCCGTGGTCGCAGATATAGCGGCCTCATAGGAGCGGCACCTAGTCACAACATCCTTTAGTGGTGCTTTGGAGTCCAGGGTGGGGAGATTGTAGGCACCAATCGATCAGGGCTAGACCCAGGTGAGGTTATAGGCATGTGATAAAGAGTCGCTGGAACTCCTGTTTCATTTGCTTGGCCTCTCTTACTGATTTTCTTTGTGCCTCATTTACACTGAGAGCAATCCAGCTAGCTCTCACAAACACCTCCTCCTCCTATCCACTTCACTACACTAAACATGCACACCACACTTCATTCCTCCACACCAAAATTAAACAAAAACAAAATGATGAATTTTAGCCCAGCCTCGGAGTCCCCAGGGGGGGGGACCATAAATGCCCCCTCACCCGACCGTCCATCCCCTGACGACCCCACACAATTACCTGGACCTCGGCCTGTTACTCTTTCTATTAATTTCTGCAACATTCGCGGACTTTCCTCTAACTTTCACTCTGTTGAGCACCATCTCTCCTCCTACAAACCTGATCTTCTCTTCCTCACCGAAACCCAGGTGTCTGTAGCAACATCCAGCAACCCCTTCTCTGTATCCTCCTACTTTCTCTATCCTAGTTTCAAAGCCAAAGGCGGATGTTGTGCATATGTGCACAACAAACTCACTTGCTCTCGTGTTCCCGATTTCGACTCCTCTGAATTCTCAACTTTATGGCTCAAACTTTCCTGTCATTCTCTTACTAAATATTTCTGTGCTGTCTATCTTTCCCCTAACTCTACCAACTTTCCGAAATTCTTTGACTATCTAAACTCTACAGTGGAACACATTCTATCCATTTCTCCTTTCTCAGAAATCTCCATCTTAGGAGATTTCAACGTTCACCACCGCCAATGGCTCTCCTCTCACACTACTGATCCACCTGGTGAACAAGCCTACGTCTTTTCTATCCTAAATGACCTAGAGCAGTTAGTTCAGCAACCCACCCGTATCCCGGATCGCATCGGAGATCGGCCCAACATTCTTGACCTGTTTCTAACTTCTAACCCTTCTTCTTATACTGTCGATCTTTTCTCTCCTTTGGGCTCCTCCGACCATAAACTTATCTATCACCTGTCCTATCTCTCCAGTACAGCCACCCGATCCTCCTAGCCGGCGGCGCTTGTGGCACTTTGGCGCTGCCGACTGGGAGGCTCTTCGGCAGTACTTCTTTGATTTCCCATGGAATGATTTCTGCTTCCATGGCCGAGGACCCTCGGAGAGTGCTGAACGCATTACCGAGGTAATCCTATCGGGCATGGAAGCATACATTCCATTCTCTTTCTCTCAGACTAATGCTAAAAAATCTTGGTTTACTCACGCCTGTTCTACTGCTGTCCGCAATAAGGAGGAAGCATTCAAACGGTACCGACGCCTTAAAACTCAAGACTCTCATTCTTCATATGTTTCTGCCCGGAATCAAGCCAAATCTGTTCTTCGACTTGCCAAACACTCTTTCATCAATAATAAATGCACTGAACTATCCAACTCTAGCTCTTCCCAAGCTTTCTGGCATCTAGCCAAAAACCTCTCCAACAATTTCTCTTCCTCGTCTTTCCCTCCCCTTTCCCACTCTGATGGCACAACCATCACTTCTTCCTCTGACAAAGCTAAACTCTTCGCTCAAACTTTTGCTAGAAACTCCACCTTGGATGATTCCGGTGCTATTCCTCCCTCTCCGCCCTCCTCTCTCTTACTTATGCCTAATATCCTAATCTCTTCTAAAGATGTACTTTCTACCCTCTCTGGGCTTAACACTAATAAGGCGTACGGTCCGGACGGTGTTCCTCCTGTTGTTCTCAAAAACTGTGCTTCCGTGCTGACTCCCTGCCTAGGCAAACTCTTTCGTCTCTGTCTATCCTCTAACGTCTTCCCTTCATGCTGGAAGTTTGCTCACATTCAACCTGTCCCAAAGAAGGGTGACCGCTCTCAACCCTCCAACTATCGTCCAATTGCTCTTATCTCTTGTCTTTCTAAAGTTTTTGAAACTATTCTTGCTTCCAAATTTCTTAAGCATTTCTTCTCATAATCTGCTCTCAGATCGCCAGTATGGCTTCCTTAAGGGTCGCTCTACTGGTGATCTTCTTTCATATCTTACTAACTCTTGGTCATCCTCCTTTCGGGACTTCGGTGAGACTTTTTCTATTGCACTAGACATATCGAAAGCCTTCGATAGAGTCTGGCATAAATCTTTAATTTGTAAACTACCCTCCTTCGGTTTCTATCCCTCCATCTGTGCCTTTGTCTCTAATTTCCTTTCCGGCCGTTCCATAGCTGCGGTTGTGGATGGCCATTGTTCACTTCCTCACCCTATAAACTCCGGTGTTCCTCAGGGCTCTGTCCTATCTCCTATTCTCTTTCTAATTTTTATAAATGATCTCCTTAACTGTACCTTAATTCCCATCCATTCATACGCAGACGACTCAACCTTACACTACTCCATTAGTTTTTCAGAACGCCCCAGCCAGCAATCCCTCAACGACAAACGTAATGAAGCCATAGAACTCTTAAATTCTGATCTAAATACTATTTCCAATTGGGGCAGAGAAAACCTTGTTAACTTTAATGCTTCCAAAACCCAATTTCTCCATCTATCTACCCGTCAGGATCTCCCAGCGGACTATCCCTTATTCTTCAACAATACAAAAATCAACCCTTCATCTTCTCTCAATATTCTTGGTGTCTCTTTTTCTTCTGCTCTCATTTGGAAGGACCATATTACCAGTCTTGCTAAGGCAGCCTCCCAGAAGCTGGGTGTGCTCAACTGCCTTAGGGGGTTCTTTTCCCCTGCACAGCTTCTTGCTCTGTACAGGGGCATAGTGCGCCCTTGTATTGAGTATTGTTCACATGTGTGGGGAGGTTCCTCTCACACCGCTCTCCTAGACAAAGTTGAAAGGAAGGCCTTTCGTATCATTAACTCCCGTCCACTCACCAACTCTCTGCAATCTCTCTCTCTCCGCCGCAATGTTGCATCTCTCTCGCTATTCTATCGCTACTATAATAATCAGTGTTCCTCAGAGCTATCCCAGTGCATACCACCTCCTTTACGTAGGACACGTGGTACCCGTCTTGCAACTCAATCCCACCCCTACTCTGTGCAACTCTCCAACCCAAGAGTGAAACGTTACTCTCAAACTTTCTTCTACTCAACATCTGAGCTCTGGAACTCTCTCCCAGAATCAGTCTTTCCCTCTTCCTATGACTTAAATTGCTTCAAACTCCGTGTGTCCAGGCATTTTGACTCGAACGTCCCTTGATTTTGGCCCTGTCACTCTTTCAACTATGGGGGAGGCACTCGCTATAGGCAGTTATGCCTTTTGCCTCCCTCAATCACATAGAAAAAAAAAAAAAAAAAAAAAAAAAGGGAGATGAGCTTCTGTACCAGCTCCTTGTCTCTGATCCCCATGAGGATCACCATCTTGAGCTGTGTTTCCTCGCAGACAGATGAATTTCCCGGGCACACATCAACTTTCTCGGAAATGCGCTTCAGGCGGACATAAAACTCGGCAAATGACTCCCCTTCAAGCTGCTTACAACTCAACAATTCTCTTCGATGAAGTGCCTCGTTGCGAAGTCCCTTGATGTGAGCTTGCAGGGCATCCAACACCTCATCCACCGTCTTGTCAGTCGAAGGGGCGATCTGAAGGGTGTGTTCAAGTATGCGCTGCATCTCGAGGGTCAGGCACATGCGAAGCTGGATCATCTGCTTTGCCGGAGGTAGTTTGGGGAGGTCCACCATTACTGCATAGTCATCCCAGCGACGTCTCCACTCTCGAAACATCTGAAAGGTGGAGTCGGCTTTAAGTGGTGGTGGGAACTGTGCTGTAGCCTTTGGTGGTGGTGGAGGTGCTGAGGGATCTGAAGGGCTGACTCGTTGCTGTTCGGAGGGTGGGCCCTGGGCCATGGAGGGATCTGTAGATATCCTGGAAGTGGCCAACAGTTGAATCAAAGCCTGAAATCTTGCATTCTCTTCCTCTCTTCTTAAAGCCTCCTCTTGTCTTCTCACTGCCTCCTCTTGTCTTCTCACTGCCTCTTCTTGCCTTCTAGATTCCTCCAGAAACTGAATAAACTGTAGGAAATCGGCCCCAGACGGAACTGAGGGTGAAGCATGTAGTCCAGTAAATCTAGCAATAATTTAACTGGACCTAGAACAAATTGTAATAAAAGGTTTTTTGGCTTTAACTTGTTTATTAGGTCCCTCTGATGAACATATAAAAAGTCTCCAACTTTTGGACACCGGGAAAGTGGTTAATTTGCATAAATTCAAGATGGCCGCCATCCAAAGCTTCAATTTACAGATAACTTTTTTCTGGTTGCTCCTAGACCCTATAAATGTATTACAAACAACGTTTTTTGGCTTTAACTTGTTTATTAGGTCCCTCTGATGAACATATAAAAAGTCTCCAACTTTTGGACACCTGGAAAGTGGTTAATTTACAGCCGAAAAACCTTACAGACAGACTGAACTGTCTCTTTCACAAGGGGTGACACAGGCACTTTGTGCTTGTATGGGTTTTTTGACCTGTTGTCCCTCTTTTTTATAAAAAAAAAAAAAAAAAAAACATGACGTAGTATGACGTCATTCAGAGCCAATTATGTAATTCATGATAGGAGTTCGTATTCACTTGGATCATCGGTGCTTGCATCAAAGTTGCTATTTTGACAGAGTCCTTTACATTGACCACATGCACTGGAACATTCAAGCTCATTCCGTTTGCAACTACAGCGTTGAGTGTCACAGTTGCCCTTACACTGACATCTGACCAATTTCAGTAGTGAATCAGGAGCCACTGGCGAATCCATCGTCTTCGGTTCAAGCTGTCCCTTCCGCAGACACCAGCCCCATTTCTCGGGGTCCACACAGTTCCCCATCCATTCCTGGACCTGACAATAAACTCGGAACGAGTGGTATTTGGCTGCATCGGTTGTTGGGGGAAGGCTGTGAACTTCAACGGTAGTTGAACTTTTTGCCACCTTGTTGCAAAACTTTGTCTTTCGCAGTCCGTCAAGGGTGTCATTTCCTTTTCCCCCGTACAAATAAACCAAGGCCTTTTCACCAGCTGATGATATCGCGTCTTTACTTCCACTTTGGCAACAGAATGCTTCTATACATTTCAAGAAACCGTTGTCTTCCCTCACTTTCCTCAAGGCAGCCCCTTTACCAATACCATACAGTCGTGAGGTTGTGTCACATCCACAGAGTGCATGGACAACTGGCAGGACACGACAGATGCTTTCACCGAGAGCTTCTGCTACTGAGTTAATATGCCAACATTTCCCACCTTCCTTGCTCGACTTGAAGTACAAATCATTCATCCCTCGTTCCGCATAATGACACAACAGCACCAACAAGTCTGTGTCCTCACCTATCACATATGTCACGGTTTCCCTTGCATGCTCAATTCCCTTCTTCGCAATCATGACATCTGCATCTGCTGGCGCATTGACACAGTCAATTCCATTTGCCTTGAATGTTTCACACAATAAGTCAATGAAGTTTTGCTTATTGTCCGAGTTTGACAAGAAGTTTTCCTTTTTTGACCGAAGGGGCATGGTTGGAGTGAACATCACCTTTTGACCAAAGACTCCTTTTGATCGTCGATTGTGTGTCATGTCCTTGGTAGTAGGTCCTGATTTATAACCGTCGAATACAACCACCGGGTTGAGAAAGTTTTTGGAAACATGCTTCATGTACATGCTTGCAATGTCCTCAAATGTGTCACCCTTCTTCCATGGAATCCTTTGCAATAAGGAACCACCATCCAGAACATGGGTCACAGTCCTTTCTTCCTCAAATGATTCCAATGACGACTTGGGAACAACAGCAGCTATCTCATCTCCTAGCTGTGGTTTATTGGCTTCCCTGAGCCTCCCCCACTTATCGAACAGAGCAGTAGGGTAGCTAGACAACTCATACGCAAAGACCTCTTCAACACCTAAGTCCCTGTTATTAGCAAAGATGAGGAGCCTCTGGAAAAGGAGCTGGGGGTCGATTGGTACTTTTTCAGCACTGATTGTAACCTTTGCACCCAACGACTCAACTTGATCTTTCTTCCTAAATGAAAAGTCAAAAGCATTGCTACCTTCCATCTTCTGCACAATGTTCATACCAACCTCATACAGTAAATGAGGATTGGCCGAGGCTGGTCCTGTCACACCGTTGGCAATATTCCTGAGTTCATTTGATTCTTGAAATGGATCATAATCCTTGAAGAATGCGAGAACCTTCTCTGTGTCCTTCCTATCTCGTTCACGCCTTGCTTCAGTCATTTCTTTGTGCTGCTCAGAGGTGTGGAAATGCTTCCCTGTCAGTTCTTGCATAACTTTACTCACCTCAGCGCAGGCTGGCATAGCAAGTAACCAGCGCAGGCGTTGCGTTTCCTCCATGGCCCTACCACGTGTCAATCCACCATTCGTTTTCAAAGAGCGCATCAAAACCTGCTCTATAACCAAGTCGCTTGGCAGTCCTGCCCACAGCCGATCACTTCGGTGGATCACAAATAGACCGGAGTTCAATTGACAGAACATGTCTGGGTTGAGCTGCTCAAGTTCAATCATGTCTTGAATGTACACATGGGCTGACTTGGCATAATTATTATGACCACACGCTGCAAAGTACGGCAACATCTCCTGGAGTGTTCCGAGGTACAGTAGGAAATCGCCCATTCTCAGTGCCCTCAGGAAGCGACGCAGCAGGTCAATCATGTCCATGTATTGAATCCATAGCTTTCCCATCTTATGCTCTGCTAAGGAGCTCTTCTCAGCTTTAAGTTTTTCAGAAATTCTGTTGAAAACGTCTTTACTGCAGACTTCATCCGGTGAAAACGTCTTCACGCAACAGCTTATCCAAAAGATCTGCAGCCTCCTGGAAGTCCTTGCATGAAACAAGAAACAAGATGATGGGATTAGTATAGGCCTAGGCAAAATGTAATAGACAATAATGTGCAGTAAAGGTAGGGCTTGGCCTAGAACAAATTGCAATAGAAGGTTTTTTGGCTGTAAGGTTTTTTGGCTGTAAATTAACCACTTTCCAGGTGTCCAAAAGTTGGAGACTTTTTATATGTTCATCAGAGGGACCTAATAAACAAGTTAAAGCCAAAAACGTTGTTTGTAATACATTTATAGGGTCTAGGAGCAACCAGAAAAAAGTTATCTGTAAATTGAAGCTTTGGACGGCGGCCATCTTGAATTTATGCAAATTAACCACTTTCCCGGTGTCCAAAAGTTGGAGACTTTTTATATGTTCATCAGAGGGACCTAATAAACAAGTTAAAGCCAAAAAACCTTCTATTACAATTTGTTCTAAGTCCAGCCCTACTTTGACTGGTCTAATGTGGGTGGAGGAGGTGGAGTGCGTAAGGGGGTAGAAGTAGAGAAACCAGAAAAATCTTGGGAGATTTGTGGAGGTGGAAGTGGTCCAGAAATCCCAGGGGAGGTTTGTGTAGGAGAGCTGGGAGGTAATGTGGGGTTGTGTTGCAATCGTACCTCTTCCTGGTCTGACATCCTCTTGTTAGGGCAACAGACAGACAGGTTGATAACAAAGAGTCGAAAAATTCCCCACTTGAATATTCGTCCTAGTAGATAACAGTGTTTTTGCTGCGAAAGATTGACAGTAACAAGTAGTGTGTGTGACGGCGTGCTCAGTGCGTGTATGCGTATGTGTGTTCACCAACCGCTCGTGGCTCGGAGGGGGAGGCGGCCGCGTTCACTCACTCAACTCGGTGTTGCTCAGGCTGTGATGGGAGGAGGGTGTAGCGCTCCGCTCGCTGGCTGGCCCTGCTGCTTTAATACGCTCTGGAACTCGTACCCAGGGCAAGCACACATGAAATATACACAAAATAATGCACTGGCAATACACAACACTTCACTGTTAGCACTGTATATCCAGGGGCACTGCTCACTGTAATCTTGGGTCTGGAGGCACTGTCTTACTCCCGAGTGGTGGAGCTGGCTCGGTAATGGCGACTTCACACTTCACAGGGTCCCACAGGATTGTCCAACTTCGTAACTCCGGTTTTTACTCACTGCGCCATGTATATGTTGGGTCTGGCTGCTTCCAGACGATCCCCAGGTACTTATCAAAGAGGTGGGATAAGTCAAACACTGGGTAAAAGTTAATAGGTTCTTGTATTCAGGAGTGAAGTGGGTACAGTGTACAGGGAGACCTTTGGTAGGCTAATCTCTCTCTCGATCTGATCATAACATACCCCTAGCAGGCAGATCATGAAATACCCATAGTTACCATGTGCAGTCAATACAGTACAATTATATAAGTGAGTGCACATGATTACTATGGTACATGTTTAATATAAGGAGGTATGCATATAGATAATATTAGTGTTACATACAGATACTTAAGAATGCTGTTGCTTCAATAAATCATATACATACAGGTGTTACCACTGAGAAATTGTTAGGCGTTTGCCACCGATCTCAAGACGAAAGAAAAGAAACAAGAAGATAAGTAGCTGCAAAGTCTACCTGGGATTCCCTCTCCACTCCCTTCATAAAGAAGACACACTGCCCTATTACCTGCCTCTCCCAGATACTATTGAGGTTCTAAGTCAAGTATCATATAATGTTGTTACCCCTATTGTGTTCAGTATTTAACTTACTAAGTTAAGACTCTATCCTGGACATAATTCTAACAAAAACCCAGGAGATATGCAGAAAACATGTTTCCAAGAAAACCAAACAGGAAAAAGCGTGAGATCCCAAGAGACAGAAGAATCCTGATGAGGAAGAGGTCAGTTCTGCGAAGGAAACTGGAAGGGACAAAAATTAATAGGAAAGCTGACAAAATAGAACAGGAAATCAAAGTAATAGAACAAAAGCTACTGCAGTCACACAAAGAACAGGAGCAGAGAAGAACGGCAAGCAGTAAAACACATAAAGGACAATACAAAGTTCTTCTTTTCATATGCCAACAAGAGGTTGAAAGACTTCAGTCCAATAGGCCCCCTAGTAAAGGAGAATGGAGAGCAAGAAGACAACCCAAAAGAACAATATGAGAGTGTTTTCAGTCAGCCCATTAATAACAAAAAAGTAACTGACCCTGCTGCATTCTTCAGAGATCCGGTGGCTGGTGATCATCTGACGCACATTGAGGTAACGACTGAAGACATAATTGCAGCTATCAACACGATCAAACCAAACTCAGGTGCAGGACCCGATGGTTTTCATGCCAATTTACTCAAGAACTGCAAATACGAGCTGGCAAAGCCATTAAAACTGCCTTGGTCACAGTCCCTAAATTCCGGGAAGATTCCATCACTACTCAAAGTGGGTGTAATAACGCCTATTCATAAAGGTGGCAGTAAAGGCCTAGCAAATAATTATAGGCCCGTAACCCTCAAATCACATCTGATTAAAATTATTGAGAAAATTGTGAAAATTAAGCTCATCACTCATTTAGAAGGAGCAAATGCTTTTAACGAAAGCCAACATGGTTTCAGACAAGGTCGTTCATGTCTCTCGCAGCTGCTGTGCCACTATGAAACCATATTGGAGGACGTACAACATGGAATCAATACAGATGTTATCTACCTCGATTTTGACAAGGCATTCGATAAGGTAGGTCATGGTATTGTCCTCCACAAATTAAGGGAACATGGAATCTGCGGGAGGTTGGGAGAATGGCTGCACAGTTTTCTCTCTGATCGGACCCAGTAAGTAACCGTGCACGAAAGCCTGTCTGAACAGAACCTTGTTATCAGCGGTGCCCCTCAAGGCTCGGTACTTGGCCCTCTTCTGTTCCTGATAATGATAGAAGACATCGACAAGGATCTACAGCACTCCCGCACAACATCCTTTGCCGATGATACCAGAATCACCGGGAAAATCCAAGCAGAAGAGGAGGTAGCCCTATTACAAGAGGACCTAAACAGTGTGTTTGCTTGGGCAGAAGAAAATAACATGTTGCTCAATGGCGACAAGTTTGAGTTGCTCAGGTATGGCCCTCTACAAGATGTAAAGTATTCACCTGAATATAAATGCCAAAACAAACTCATAATAGCCACAGACCATGTGAAAGACCTAGGAGTTCACATGAGCACTGGCTTGACCTTCTCCCATCATATCAACGAAACGACTATGACTGCCCGGAAACTAACTGGATGGACTCTGAGAACTTTCCAACCACGGGAGAAGGACTGTATGATGTCTCTCTGGAAATCTCTGGTGCTTGCAAGACTAGAGTACTGCTGCCAACTTTAGTCCCCTCACAAAGTGGGGGACATAGTTAAACTAGAAGCTGCCCTGAGGACCTTCACCAGCAAAATAGAAGGACAGCAACCCTTCAATTACTGGGAAAGACTGCAGCAGTTGGGACTCTACTCGCTCCAGAGACGGCGTGAAAGATATTCAATAATCTACGTTTGGACATTTTTGAAGCATCTGGTGCCGAACGTGGGCCTGCAGGTCAACAATCATCCAAGAAGAGGTCGGCTATGCTTCGTGAGGAAGACAGGTGGTGCATCCCAAAGGGTGAATTCACCACAGCTTCACTTTCACGGGGACACACCTCTTCAACTCAGTCTCACGGGAAATAAGAAACCTGACAGGCATAACACCAGACAGCTTCAAGAACAAACTAGATAAGTGGCTAGCTACAGTTCCTGACCAGCCTCCAACACCAGGATACACCAGCACCAGTACCAATTCCCTCCTGTCAGTGGTCTACAACATGGGAAGGAAGGAGCTGCCTGGGACCAGTGGACGTCCACGAGACGAGATTCAACTAAGGTGAAGTGAGAAAACCACAATTATTATTGTTAAAAACATGTAAGTTACCCATTTAATACAAGTTTTCTATTAATAAATTTTAAAGAAAATGAACATGATTACGGTAACTAAACAAAGTTATATAGATTTCCTCTTTGTTCGTATACTTTATTATACTCTTGTTATTAATATCCATTCTTTCTCCCATAAAATATGGCTATGTATATTTTAGCCTTTCAGATTCCATTTGCTATCTCATAATAACGTTAGTCTCCTTGTGTAGGCCTACTTATTGCATTGTTATATTACTGTCTTTCATGTCACCTGTCTAATATTATAAATAAATTTATAAGAACTGTTATACGGGTTTCCTATTAGTCTAAGTACCTTCATTAGAGTTGAAACCCACAACATAAACATAGCAATTTTTATGGAAGAAAGAAGGGATATTGACAACGAGAGAATATAAAATATACGAACAATGAGAACATCGATATAACTTTGTTTAGTTACCGTAGTTCTTTTTCTATAACAATTTATTAAAAGAAAACTTGTAATAAATGGGTAACTTATATATTCTTAACAATAATCATTGTGGTTTTCTCACTAATATATACTTATACATTAAACTCACCCCTTGAGGAACAACATTCCCTAGCGTGTTGGGGCATGTGCAGAAGGACCATTATATTGTATAGTTTATTCAGCTTTGATTGTTAATGTATCAATAGGTAGGCTACAGTCAATCCCGCGTTTTGATTGTTAAGTTATCAATAGGTAGGATACAGTCTGTCCCGCACTTTTTTTTCTTCTTTTTAATTAAAATCTTAAAAGGTTCTTATTCCAAATAATGGCTCGGATTTTCAGATCATAGGCTGTAGTACCTTCATGATGTCAACCAATCTTATTTTACTACTATTTATATTATTCAACCCTACATTTTCCCTGATCTTCATAGCCCTCTCATTTTATAAGATTGCTACTATATCAAAAATGTGTCTTATTCCTAAAAAAAGAAAACAAATAGTAAAACATTTATCAAATCACACTGAAATCGATTGGAAAACACAATTCCTGAACTCCAAATCCTTGTTGGATGGAAGTGCAAATTTAGAGAGTATAATTGCACTTTTATTTCAACCAATACGGATTTAGAGTTCACAAATACTGTAGATTTTCTAATAGTTTTCCATATGATTTCCATATACCTTCCCTTATCTGAATAAAATCCTCTAATAATAGCCAGGAAACAGAAAAGAAATGCGTCATTGTATATTGAAAGGGTTAAATTATGAAAGTAATAAAACTCCCGATAATCTGAAAATCCGAGCCAAGTTTGGACAAAAGGTGGCTCTGATTTTTAAATATTTTAAAGTAACGAAACCCTATAATATAAATATGCGAGCCAAGTTTTGACAAAAGTTGGCTCTAACACTAGGTTTGTTTAATTTAGCTTAGTTTTGGTTAGGTTGGTTAAGGGGAGGATGGTTTCTAGACCCCCTTCACCCTAATGTTTATCCCCATTTGTTTTGAAATTTTAAGAAATGTGCCCACTAGTTGGCGATTTTTAGACCTTTCGTGCCATTTAGGTGTCGATTTGTTCATGGTGAGCGATAGCGATTCTGCAATTTAGGAGGAACCGGGCTTCAGCTGGGGCATTTTTCTAACGAAAAATTTAAAAATGTATCTCGAATTGGGGTCTTAGGGGTATGTTTTTTAACTTGATGAAGGCCTACGGAGATATTTTTCTACCGGAATTTTTTTACAAATTTGTCTCGAAGGGGAGTCTTGGGGGATTTTGTTTAAGCTTGGTTGTTTTATTCTATGTGGAAGAGGGAGACAAAAGGCAAAGCTGCCTGTGATGAGTGCCTCCCCTAGATTTGAAAGAGTGACATGGCCAAAATCAAGGAATGTTCGAGCCAAAATGGAGCCATTGATGGAAGTTTAGGGAGGAGACTAAAGTAAATATATACATAAATAAATAAATAGATACATAAAAATGTCCACCTAACTTAACCAGGGTCTGGGGGTAGTTAGGAGACAAGACTTATGGTTGGGTATGTTCGCCTAAGGTTATTTTACTCTGAAAATGGCAAATCTGAGCCAAATCTTGGGTTCAATTTTATTTTTATTTTTATTTTATTTTTATTTTTTTGGGGGTTTCGTTACCTTCATAATTTCAAGAAGCGTATTTTACTATTAAGTATATGATTGAATTTCACATTATTCCTGATCTGGATAGCCCTTCCCACTATCGGAGTGCGTATTTTGAGGTTGCATAGCCATCATTTTTTTTTTTTTTTAATACAATGAGAAACAAAATCAAATGAATCGGCCGGCACATCTTTCTACCGAAAAATGTACAAATTTATCTTAAAAGGGGGTCTAGGGGGTGTTTTTCTTAGCTTGAAGAAGGCGTAGTGAGTAAACTAAAACATATATTAATAGTTAAATATATAGACCAAAAAGCAAGCATTACCCCCTTAACCCATATTGTTTGAAAGTCCATATTTACCAAACAGCCTATCAAATTACTCCATAATGACTGAACCAACAGAACCACGAACCAAAACATATCCCAAGCGGCATGGAACCTTCTCATTAACCCGTTCAGTACCAGTGCCGTCCTCTTTAGCTTTATTCTGGCTGCTATTAGACGATTTTACTCAGTTTAAAAAGGGCCTCCAGCAATTAACAGGCTTTGAACTATTTCATTTAACCCTTTTTACTACCACATATCCTTCTTAAACTGTGTAAAATCGTCTAATTATAACTAGATTAAAATCATACAGACGTCGCCGTACAGAAGGGGTTACTCCATTACTTTATTTACACTTTGTCTTTTTGTTTGAACTATCATTCTCTAAGGTTGTGTCCTACCTTCACAATTTCGTCTGTTTTTCTTTTGATATAAGAATCATATAATTTTTTTTGGGAATTTGACAGGGTTTAAGGGGACTGTCCAAGCAGCCCTTCAATCAAGAATCAAAATCCAGATCATCATATATTTTTCAGTAGTACTGGAAAAGAGCTTGATTATAATGATTCTGTGTATGTGTGTTATGACTTGTATTTTTACTTTTGACTAGAGAATACAATATTACGGAGATATGACAACTTGTGTGTGCGACTAAACAAGCAAATGACCACTAGAGTGCCTATATTTACAGACAGACGACAGACAGGGATCCAGGAGTCAGAAACAATATGGCGCCCGGGGACTTGAGTGCTCTCATAGATATACTTTAGATAGGCGGGTAGTGAGATAAAAAGCGGTACATATAGAATAATATAATGCAAATAGGCTGGAGACAAATGTACAAATATTGGTATGCTGTGGGGTAAAGGGTGAGGTAGAAACAATATGGCGTCCATATGCGAAGTTGACACTACCCTGGTTGTGTATAAGTAACCTAACGACCACCACACGCCACCGCCATTATTGTATTTTCACAGAAAAAAAAAACACGTTTTTTGTGTGTAGGTACAGGTAAATGCATAAGTCGTGACACAGGGGTTTCCTTCTCTATCTCCTATATAATCTGGAGATAAACTATGTCCTGTTGGTATCCCTGAACCTTCCATCCAACCCCAGGATTCCCCACACCGTTATTCCCTTCTACTAGGACTCCCCACCCCCCTTCCACACACACACATACACACTTACACACTTCTTTCTCCCTCGGAATTTATAAATTACTGGAACTTTGCATGTTCTCTCCATTTCAGTACCGGTGTCATCTTTTATCTCATCTGGCTATTATTTGAAAAACTTTGCCATTTAGGATGGGCATAAATCAATTAAAATCCTTTATAATATCCCAATGAACCCCTTTAGTTACCACATATCCTTCCTCAGCAGCATATGTTTTGTTTTGTTTTTAATATAGATGTAATAAAACCAAAGACAACCCTGGCGTTAAAAGATTTAATAGTTGTTTATGGTTGTCACTCAGTATATTTAATACAATTTAATATCAAATGAGCTGATATTATGTGGCAGTGGATAACACATCATTATCATGTGCGAAATATTAGCTACTGTGTGTGTGTGTGTGGTCACGGAATCTCTTGTGTATTTCATGCACGTAAAAGGGAAATGTTATAATAACACCGCTGAGCAAAACATTATGGGAGATTGATTGTATTGGAAGGGATTAAAATAATTACAGAGAAAGAAGGGGCTATTTATGGCCATGTGTAACTGTTGGATGATCTATAATATAGTACACAAACAACAAATGTAAGAAAGGTAAAGAGAGCTATACAGTATTACGGGTGAGTGGGGTAGGGATAGAGAGAGAGAGAGAGTTGGGGGAAGAGGAGTAAAGGGAGGGAAGTAATTGGGGCGTGGGGGATTCCGGTGGTTTGTGTAGGGATGCCAACATTACCGACCACTCCTCTATCTGGGAGGGTGGAGGGAGGGAGTAACCTTCTTAGAATATTCTTTATTAAGCTTAGAGGCAAGTAGAGCCAATAAACGAAGTTGAATTTGTTTAAGTTACTCAAGACAAAACGACTTAAGAATTTAATACATATGAGTACAAATGTAATACATATTGAAGCATTACACTGAAGCAGTGATGGGGTTTAATAGTACTTTTAACTGTGACTCATTCGTTATTGTAAAATATTCTCCCCCACAAATTTAGTTATAGATAAAATTATGCACAACAGTCATCTCATGGAAAATATTGAAAGCATACGAAAACATTTATATAAAATATCCCAGCCAATTCATAATATCATGCACTGCCTCACTCGCCCGGGTTCGTTTCGGGGCTCATGTTCTTCCCAGTGTCTCGAAGCATGGAGTCTCGGACAAGCCCTGGGATTGCCTCAGTCACACACTAGCCGCGGTCGGGAGAAGGCTACGAAAACAGTGTGATGACCTTGAGTGTGTATTTATTGTGTATTTGTCGACAGTGTTTCGTCTCGCTAAAAGGAAAATAGGATCGTGTCATACAGGTTGGAAGGACGGTGTGAGGTCTACAACTTTCTACTCATCAGTGTTTAAGGTAATAGTTGTGTACTGTAGAGTTAGCGGAGCGGTGCACACTATATGGTAGCGTGGAAAGGGTATTTGTGCCGAGAGCTATCAGATGGAATATTGACAAGTCCAAATTTAGAAAACAATCATTACTATTATACCGAAAATAGTGTCATTGTATATTGCAGGGATTAATCACACTATACCAAAATATATTACTCAATTTTAATGATATATCACTTTAACTTTCATACTTAATGTACACAAATCTTGTTCAGTTAATTTATTTCCGTACTAGTCTAGAACTGTTGGTGCAGATTTAGCACCCATATTTTGATAACATTCAAGACCTCTTTCGCCGCCTTATTAGAAATAATTTATTAGGGAAAATAGGGACCAATAGACTCGCCATATTTTTCTCATTATAGTCCGCATGGAGGAATTTCGTTATCGACACTTGAAAAAACCCGATTACACCGAAAAATAACACGAAAATAATGTCCCGAACGTAAACAAAGCATTGCACCCAATGAATCCTTCGACCTGGGTCCTCTTCTTCTTGTTTTGAAAGATGCGGTGAGTGCGATGGTAAATCTACAGTTATACTACCCCTACCCCAATACACCCCACCACCTCCCCCCTTCAAAACACGCCTTTTAGCGTGATTTTGGATGGTTCAGCAGACGCGGAAACTGGAAAAAAACGTATTTTGATACAAATTTATCACCAACCAGATACGAGTTTTTCAGATAATTTGTTGTTGTTTTTTATTTGATAAACAGTGTTGTTTAATACCGAGGACCGTCGCATTTTAATATTTTTAACATTAGCCTAGCCTAACCTAACTTAACCTAACCTAACTTAACCTAACCTAACTTAACCTAACCTAACCGAAAACTAACCTGTCTCGCGACCGGTCTAAACCCAGCTCACGTTTCCTGCTTATGGGTGCGCGACGGTCTAAACCCAGCTCACGTTCCCTGTGTATGGGTTCGCGAAGGTTTTGTAATACTTCAATGTATCTATTTCAAGTCAAATATACATTTCCGCGCATCATCAAACCATACTAAGTCTACTACTAATAATATTAACCCATTAGTACCAACAGAATAGTGACAAAATAGGGGTAGTATAACTGTAGATTTATCAAAGCGCGATTCACCCAATAAATGGCGCCATTTGACGGAGTATCTTCAGATTAATGAATAATGGGTAAGTTAATGCAAATCCTAGTATAACTAAATAAGTTGGTCACCAATTATTTTGCAATATTTGAACACGCATATGGATTTTATATGCTCTAAACATAATATGAAAATGTGTTTTAAGCCTCGGCAAAACCTAATAAAAATATATAGTACTAAAATGGAATTTTGTCGAAACATTGTTGTCAATACCTTCCTATAGACGGCACCGATTCGTACACACGCTATTTTCACCTGTCTCCCGAGGTCTGTCCACCAGCTTTTTAGTCCACTCCACCTGCCCATCTCTGTCGATAGGTTGGGTTGTTTGGTTAGGTTAATAAACTAGGTTTGAGAAACAAGATTCGTAGTTGCGGTAGTATTTACGGTATCTGGACACTTCGAGCGAATCCATATTCGAGCGGAGGCGCATTTAGGTTAGGTTAGGTTAGGTTAGGTTAGGTTAGGTTAGGTTAGGTTAGGTTAGGTTAGGTTAGGTTAGGTTAGGTTAGGTTAGGTTAGGTTAGGTTAGATTAGATTAGGTTAATTAGATTAGGTTAATTAGATTAGATTGTGCATCCGCTTGATCAGGAATTCGCTCGAAGTTCCTCGCATTCGTATTTACAGACACGGCCGAATACCGGTAGGCTACTAAATGGGCGCCGGCCCAACCGCCATGTTGTATCCCATGTAGGCCTACTAGGTACTACGGACACATTGTAGGTGTTAGGTGTGGATTAGGCTTGTATCCAATGTACTAGGTCTATGTTACTGGATATTTATGATTTAAATAAGTGCTACGTTTTTGATAAATCTGGTTATATGGCTTTGCAATTAGGGAAATCATGAGCCGATTTCCGACATGTAGTGAAGTCTTTTTCGATTCGCAAAATCGAGCCAAGTTTTGCCAAAACTTGGCTCGGGTTTTCCAAAATTCGGGTTTTATGCCTTTGCAATTTCGGGAAACCTGAGCCAAATTTCTAAATGAGGTTACTGTAATTTTGTTGTCTACAAACTCTCAAAATCCGAGCCAGCTTTGGCCAAAACTTGGCTCGGGTTTCCGAAATATTGGGTTTTAGGCCTTGGAAATACCTTAAAACCCGAGCCAAGTTTTGCTAAAATATGTTTTAATCGCCGTTTTACGCATTTAACCCCTCATTTTCCCTGTACTTCATAGCCCTCCCCACTATCGGGCGGCGTGTCTTAAGATGGTTGTATAATGGGGAAAACGGTTTCGCCGAGGGTTGCAATTATTTCCAAACACTATATATTGATGAAAACTAACAGGGAAAAATACAAAAATCCATGGGAAAATTGGTGACCATCTTATTTAGTTTTTCCCAAATCCTCCACTCAAACCATGATAAACAACAATTAAACACTATATTCCCTGGAAAAAATATAAAGAAACTTGGTAAATAAGGCGGCTCTAGCTGTCTTGAATGTTACCCATATTTTCGCCTTGAACGTAATTACAGTCGACTCGATAAATTACCAGATAAAAATTGACAAGTATATATTGAGATATAATTTATATTTGATCTGGCAATAACTACTGCGCTTGCGAACCACAGTAGTTATCGTACCGACTTGTATGATGTAATTTACCTTTCTAGGTGCAAGAAGAATCCTTTTTTTTTTTCTGTGCATAATATTGAACATAGTAAAGCGAGTGAACGTAAAGTAAGTGAATTAATGGTTTTAATTAATAAAAATACCTACGATAACAAGCAAGGTAGAATTATGGGAGAAGCATTGAGAGTAGGGGGTGAGAAGGGTGGGAAAGTGGTGGGGGAGGTGGTGACGGAGCTAGTGGGGAGTGAGAGGTGAGATAAAGCGATGTTATGGAGGAGGGGTTGGTGTGTGTGGCGGAGGTAGAGAGGGGGTGGTAGAGGAGTAAAGGGAGGGGAAGGGCAGGGACAAAGAATAAGAAGGAAGTGATAGGAAAGAAACAAATATTTAGGGGGATGGAATATGGATAGTAAATGTGTGGATGGTGGGGTATAAAGCAAGCCCAGAAATAGGAACAGGCTGGGACAAGTAATGCGGACAGGGAGGGGAGAGTAATACATACTATATGAACATTAGCCAATTATGTTTTGAGTATTTAATTTCAAATAAGAGATTCAGTTATGGTGAAACTCACATCACTTTAACCAATTAAATAAGACATTCACTGTTCGAGTTAAACACTTTTATCGGTCAAATTGGATTTTAGGTCACGTATGTGTTTTTTGTATTATAATCCTTTTTCTCATCAGTTTCTTCATTGATTAGTGTGTTTTAAGGTGTTTTTCCTTCTGGAAATTCATATTTACCCATTATTTTGCAATATTAAAACATGCCCCCTAAAACCATATTTTTGTCATTACCCTAACCTAACAACCTAACCTAACCTGGGGGCTGCCGCCCCCAGACCCCCGCAGGGTTAGTATTGATATAGAATATGACAAAATACTAAAACTACGGTAAAAAAAAATATATATATATATTAGTGCTCAGCTGATCCAAGATGGCCGCCATCACCCTTATTTAACCCACAAAGTCTAAGGACAAATAATTTAATATGCAGCGGTAAAGACATATTGTGGTGACTAATACTCTATGACAAAGCTATAGTATACATTTATAACATTATATCCCATACGTGACCTAAAATCCAGTTTGTCCCGTTTATCAAATACAACATAACTTCAAATTTACTTAATATTATAAATTATGTTCGGAAATCATATTTAATGTCTATTTTTCTAACTATGCGGCTGATATTAGATATATTTAGGTGCGTTTGAACCAACACTTTTTGTCATAATACTTAATAAAGATACAAAATCTTAGTGACCAATTACCGGCATATTTGAGTCTGTCAAAACACAGGATCTCTCTCTCTCTCTCTCTCTCTCTCTCTCTCTCTCTCTCTCTCTCTCTCTCTCTCTCTCTCTCTCTCTCTCTCTCCCCCCCCCCCCCCCCTAGGGGTCCGGATGGAACCACGGACTTATTCTAATCATCATCTATGTTGCCAGTAATTAAGGGGCATTACCAAGATAGAGATATGATAATCCCGCGCGCGAGTTAGTATGGGCTACCTGGCCGGGACCAGCCAGGTAGTCAACAAACCTGATAGACGAAAACATGAAGTAGGGATGTATCACAGACTTTACTGTTACAGGCGCCTCTAACACCAAGTATTGTACACATACTGGTAAGTAATGGACTAGTGCCAAGGATGTATATTGTGCTTCACGGGTGGGAGTACCGGAAATTGCGTTCACGGTGAAAATATGGAGGTGATAGGCCCCAAATCGGCACCAACAGTTCTAGACTAGTATGAAAATCATAATATATCTTGCGAGTATAAGGGGCTTAGTAAGAGTTATACTGCCGTCCATCGGGAGGTTATAGGGATTTTTTTTTTTTTTTTTTTTTTCGGGCTGTATAAAGTGCACATAAACTGTATTTCCGTTGGCTAAATCAAATGCTAATAATTTATGATGTATACAATATTCATATTATATAATGGGCTTCAAATGTTAAGAAATCTAGATTTTGGTAACATTTTACGGTGTGAGAGCATTTGTTTTCCCTTTTTATCCCTTTAACCCTACATTTTCCAAGATCTTTATAACCCTCCCCACAAGTGGGGCCCGTGTTTAGCATATAGATTGTTAGATAATGGAAAACTACTAATTTCCTGCAGTCCTTACTGTAGAGCAACACTATATCAAAGACAAAACGAAAACAAAATTATAGGGTATGTGTTAAAACTCTTGGCTGTCACACGGTAAAAGATTACCATGATATTTACCATTATTTCTATTAGCGACCGGCAGAAGGCTGTTTTGGTAGTTCAGTTAAACCTTGATGATTAGTTTTGTTAAAATTAGTAAAAGAGACCTTAACTCGACATTTAAGAATGTAAAAGAAGTAGAGCTAGTCAGAAATAAATGAAGGTTGTGAAGTAAAGCGAGAGTAACGTAACTTTACACCATGAGGCAAATATTTTTATTATTGCGTCCTCAATTAGTGTTATTTTTTGTATTTTGTATTTTTATCTTTTTTGTCGCACCCATTTTGACCCAAGGTCAGTGTTATTATCGCCATGTTATTGAAGGAGTTAGGTCTATCATAATAATTTTTCTTCAATTTATGACAAGTTGGGTAGATATCGGAAACCACTAGATTATTACCACGGTAGTTTGAGTAATCAGTTTTTCATGTTATCAAGCTCGGAGTACGAAGTTTATTAAGGTTTTATGGAGGGTCCTGTTGAGCGCGGAGTGAGTATTGGACCGTATTTTGGAAACTGTCTGGTAGAGCAAGTATGTATTGACCTTGGTCACACCTTACCCTGGAAAATCTACTGATGGGTGGACAGCTGGGGTCTGGAAGAGACAGCTCTTAGGATAGGTTGAATAAAATATTTCGGTGATAATGCAGGTTGGAAAGAAGCTTCTGAATCCCTGCTTGAATAGAACAAATCCAATCGGACTGTAGGTCCGTGCGGCCGTGTTAACTCCAAGGCACGTGGAGCGAGCACAGGACAAAATAAAAAAAAGGCTCTCTTATGGCCTAGAAGACAAATCAGAGTATATGCTTGTGAAAAATAATTAAATTTAGTTCAGTAATAACCGAGAAATAGCATTTGGTAAGGATGGTGTTAGCGGCGTACCGTCCGCTTTGTTTACATAAGTCTCACACTCGCAATTATGTTTGCATCTAATGTGACTGTTTTTTTTTTACGAAACTACCCCACGGCTATCTGTTATTTATCCCATGCTGGTAATATATGTCATTTTGACAATAAGTCATGGGGGGTGAGGGGAGCAACCTATTATTGTCTCCCACGGCGAATTGTTGTGAAATTTGATTTGTTACCGTGATATACAATAATATGTTGAGCCCCCTTCACCCCCCATGACTTATTGTCATCATCATATATATTACCAGCAGGGAGTAAATATCAGCTAGCCGTGGGATAATTTCATAAATATAAGTCAACTTAGACGCGAACGTAACTGCGAGCGTGCGACTTATGTAAACAAAGCAGATGGTACGCCCGCTAACGCCATCCTTACCTAGTAATGTTTAATATGCGTCGCCCTAACAACAACAACAGCAGCAACATGAGTGAGCCCTAGAAGTCCTCGCTTTACACAGACCTAAAAATTGACTCTTGGGCTGGTGCAAGGGTGTCAAGTTAGGTTAATGCTTCTAAAGTTCCATTGATATTACGAGTCTACGACTCAACTTGGCAGCAATAATGTCATTATCCCAATTAGACAACTTTACTTAATCTAGGGGTTGCTGCCCCCAGACCCCTGCAGGTCTTAAAAATGGTGCAGATGATGTCAAATTGCTAAAACAAATATTGCAGGACATTGAAAAACACAACCGAAACTATGCATGGTCAGCAATTTGGTCAACAGAAAACTGTTAGGTGCAATGGTAAACTTGTTGACGATAGCGTCGATGGAGGTCTTAAAATATGATTATT
>CM064528.1:19688649-19717834 GCA_032716605.1 Paralithodes platypus
AACTTTGGAACTTTCTCCCTCAGTCAATCTTTCCTTCATCCTACGACTAAAACTGCTTCAAAATGTGTGTCCAGGCGTTTTGACCTCAACATCCCTTGAATTTGTCTCTCTGTCACTCTTTTGGCTTTGGGGGAGACACTCGTTACAGGCAGCCTGCCTATTGTCTCTTTCATGCACATAAACACTGGTGAACGATTTTGATAAAGTGGTTGGTCCATCCAGATAACACATACAGGAATTCACTATAACAAAAAATAGTTAATTTCCTACTGCCTTGTATGTATCAGTAAGAACTGTTCAAGTATTCCTGCCTACATACATAAGGGATAGAGGAATTAAAACAAAGGATGTACAGAAACTTTGGGATAATATTTATTGTTCTTCCTCGGTAAATGTAAACATGAATCGGTATCCATTTATTACAACACGTTATTACCCCCAACACCACCTGACTTAGAAGTGATGCTGGCTAGGACACTTATATTATATACGGAGTTCTTTATATATATATATATATATATATATATATATATATATATATATATATATATATATATATATATATATATATATTGTATCTTAAGTACGTACATGAGGCTGGGGTGAACAGCTGATGCTATATGTGTGATTTATTTGTTAACCCTTTTAGTATGGCGACGTCATTCCTACTCTTAATTAATTTGGCTATTATTAGACCATTTTATTATGCTTGAGAAGGATCAGTGGATGTTAGAGGGGTAACTTTGATTGCAGTTGACCTATAATCCACAGGCATTCTTCCCTAAAATGGGTAAAATGTTCTAATGGTAGCCAAAATGAGCTAAAACAAAATGGTGTCACCGTCTACTAAAAGAATTTATCACTTAGGTACAAATTCACTAGGTAAGGAATGGCGCGACTGATATGACTCCCTACCAACATTATAACATCGATCATTAACACAAAGAATGATGTAAATATGGCTTTATAATATATATACAACAGATGAAACAACAACCAAGGTGACATGAAAAGACACTGCAAATTTTGTGTGTGTAAAATAGGACACGTATATTTTAGTGGAACGGGTACATGTAATCAATATAATCATAATAGTAGATTTTGTACGATAATATGGACACTTTTATTTTTTATTCATATTATATTTTTTTATATTAATGTTATAAATATGTTCTATATGAGTGTCATACTATTTAGGGGGGGGGATGGGCGTATTGATTTCCTCATTTACATAATTATATCTTTATATATTTTATAGTTAACTCTCTAGACCTCCATCAAGCTTTAAAATATCACCCCCAAGACCCTCCTTCAAGATAAATGTGTACATTTTTCGATATAAAAATGTCCCGACCAAAGGCCGGTTCCTCTTAAATTACAGGCTCGCTTTTTAAAAAGTGCCCCCAAGACCCCCTTCCAAATAAATGTGTAAAATATTTGGTAGGAAAATTTCCCGGCCAAAGAACGGTTCTTCCTGAATTGCTTTTGCTTGCCGGGAATAAAAAAAAAATCGACAAGAAAATTCTTAAAATTTACAAAGGAATGGAGCAAAAGGTCTTAAAATGCCAAACTAACAGGGCGAACGTCTTACAATCTCAATACTAATGGAACTAAACATGAAGGAGAAGGGGGTTCAGAAAAAACAAAGCCTCCTCCCAAGAAACTTTATGTGGGCCTACGAAGTTAATTATTTGTGAAAGATTGTAATCCTCTTCTTTCTAGAAACCTGAATTAAATCACTTAATGATAACCAGAATAGAATGCAATAGACGTCACCCGTACTGAAGGGGTTAACCCTTTCTGTACCGGCGACGTCTCTTTAACTCTATCCGGGCTGCTATTAGACGATTTCATTCAGTTCAAAAAGGGCCTCCAGCAATTAATAGGCTTCGAACGATCTCACTTAACCCTTTTTACTACCACAGAACCCTCTTAAACTGCACCAGAATCTCTAAATACTGTTAAAAGATCGTCCCCGGTACAGAAGGGATTAAGGGGAGGTATTTAGTCTGTTCCCTAGGCCTCCATCAAGCTTAAAATTACACCCCCTTGAGTCCCTTTCAAGATAAATTTGTACATTTTTCGGTAGAAAAATTTCCCGGCCGAAGGCCGGTTCCTCTTAAATTACAGGCTCGCTATCGCTCGCCAGGATAAAATTCGACACCTGAATGGCACGAAAGGTCTTAATATGGGGTGAAAGTTATTAAAATCGCTAAACTAATGGGGCAAACGTTTTATAATATCAAAAGCAATGGGGCTAAACATGAGGGAGAAAGGGGTCAAGACAAAAATCTCTCAAGTGGAGATCTCCCCTTAATACCTCCGAATAGTACATTTTAGTTGGCCTAACTTAGAAATATGTAACATTCTTCATATTTAATTTGTGAAGCAAATATATTCATATTGTCATTTGTAGAAACATCGGAAGGACACTTTTGTTAATCATATGTTTATTAATTACACTCTCAGCACCAAACACCTCCCATTGAAATTAATGAAAGATAGTCCCGGGATTCGAACCTGGGTTACCACATACAGATCTTAAACACACTAATCATTAAACCATCAAGACAGTTAAAAGGTTTATACATAAGCCTACGACATAGTATCTCCATTCTCTAAGCAGTTCATTGCCATTCTCATAATACAGTTCAATCAATATCCCTCTCATATTACCTTTATTATCAGAATACAATCGTATATCCTACCATGTCTCTAGCTCCAACAATGGGTGGCATACACATATTTTAAGATTTAGTCCTCTCAAGAAACCAGGACGCGATTCTTACTTTTATATTTGCTATTAGTAGAAGATTTTATTCAGCTTAGGAAGGAAAAGAGGATGACAGAGGGTTAATTGATATAGTTTTAACCTCTGTGACTCCTAGAGGGTTAGCCAAACTCAAGTCAAATCGTCTAAAGTCAGTCAGAACATAATGAAAAACGCGCCCAGCTACTACCTAGAGGGATATATATAAGCTTAAGGGGGGTCACCGGCTTTTTTTATCTTTCTCTCCTTTTCTCTCTTTCCCTGGCTTGTATCCATTTGGCCCCATTCAGCCAACTAGCTTAAGACGTTTATCCCCATCCAGGTGGCAATATCTTCCTGGCGAGCGATAACGAGCCAGCATTGTATGGAGAAATCCGGCCTCGCCGGAGAAATTTTTCTGTCGAAAAATGTACAAATTTAACTTTCTTTCAAAACATACATATATATATGCTGGCTCGCTACCGCTCGCCAGGAAAATATTGACACCTGGATGGGGGTAAGGGTCTTAAGCCAGTAGGCTGAATGGGGCCGAATGGATACAAGCCAAAGAGAGAGGGAGAGAAAGAGAAAACAAAAGCGAGGTGGGCTCCCTTAAATAACCACACGCAACACCGTATTATCACCTGTCATTAGTATACGTGAATGATTACAGGTATATTAATGTACAGTCCCTTATAAACATTACAGGTATATTAATGTACAGTCCCTTATAAACATTACAGGTATATTAATGTACAGTCCCTTATAAACATTCGTGGACTGCCTATGTTTATAATTGTGCAAATATAACCATCTGGATTGATTTTTGGATGGTACATGTTTTTCATTAACCCGTAGAGTACCATGGACGTCATTTTCATCATATTCTGGCAAGTATTAGACGATTTCTTTACAGCTTAGGAAGGACCTCTAGCAAAAAATATGGCTTCACACTATCGCAACCAACCCTTTTAACGACCACAGATCCTTCCCAAGCCGCACACAATCGTCTAAATGTAGCTAGACTAAAATATAACCCACGTTGCTGGTACTGAAAGGGTTAAATAGGATATAAGTATAGTTTAGCCAATTATCCAAACTAAGTTACATTCATAATTTAGTTTCCAGAGATATACTTGCACGTTTGAAAGAAGGCGAGGACCACGAACTTTTATAAGTGAATGTACATGTTTCTTAACCCCTTCTGTACCGGTGACGTCTTTTACACTTTATTCTGGCTACTATTAGACGATTTTATCCAGTTTTAAAAGGATCTCCAGCAATTAAAAGGCTTCAAACTATCTCACTTAACCCCTTTTACGACCACAGATCCTTCTTATGCTACACAAAATCGTCTAAATATAGCTAGAATAAGCTTAAAAAGACTTTCCCGGTGCAGAAGGGGTTAATGATATGAAAGCTAGACTAACAGAAAATAATTAGGAAATATGAATGATGGGCATGATGATATAATATCAATGGACAGTGATGAAAGAGTCGGTATATAAAGGTTATTCGGTATATTGATATTTGTGCGATTAGTGATGGGTAGGGAGACTCTTTAACTTCTATTATATAATATTATAATCATTCATAAACATCTGTGGACATCTACAGAATTATTTTTATGCAAATATTATCTAGGTGATTCATTAAGTGATAATATGTATCGTCTACTAGATTGTGTGTTTTTAATAAATCTTTAAATATTAATATATACCGGGTATATATTAATTGTTTAATATGTATTTTGATTGATCTTTGCATGTCAGGATCAATAGATATGTTTACATGAAGAAAATAATGTGAGGGCCACCTATTTTTATGGATACCTGTACAACAACACCAACCTTAACACAACTACAAACAACTTTTTCTGCATCAGGAATATCAACTGCAAAAATTCATGAACCCAAATTCGAATCATCTTTATTTTGTTACTCTGATAAAACAAATTGATTTGTTATTTCTCTCTCTCTCTCTCTCTCTCTCTCTCTCTCTCTCTCTCTCTCTCTCTCTCTCTCTCTCTCTCTCTCTCTCTCTCTCTCTCTCTTTTTCTCTCTCTCTTTCTCTTTTTTTTAAGATTTTTTAAGATTTTTTTTTTTTTTTTTTTAGATTTTGCATGGTTCGAAAAAAGGTTTAAATATTTTTGCTTTTGACTGCACACCACGACATACTTTATAATAAATATTATATAGACAATCTATCAACATCAATAAGTCGTTACCTCCCCATACAGGACTCTCAAAAACAAACCCGTATAAAACCTTGGCGGCAAGTCATGTAGGACCTAAATAGTCATGATTAGGTTAGACCTTATTTTATTTATATATATACTTTTTAGTTATACCGGTATATATATTTGTTTAAATTACCGCCCTATAGACTTCTATTAAGCTTAGAAAATAAATAAAATAAAAAAAGACCACCTTCGAGATAAATTTGTGCATTTTTCAGTAGAAAAATGGCCTGGCCAGAGACCGGTTTCTACTAAATTACAGGATCGCTATCGCTCGCCAGGAACAAATTGACACGTACATGGCACGACAGGTCTTAATATTGACAAATAATTGGGGGCAAAAGTTCTTAAAATCGTCAAACTAATGGGGTGAACGTCTTAAAATCTTATAAATAATGTGACCAAACATGAGGGAGAAAGGAGTCCCGAAAAAAAAATCCTTAAGTGACTGGATCAGGTTTTCAAAATCCTGCGCTCTGTCTCGTAGTTGTACCTTAAGGGGGTTCACCGTTTTTTGTTTATCTTTCTGTCCTTTTCTCTCTTTCCCTGGCTTGTATCCATTCTGCCCCATTCACCCAACTGTTTTAAGACGTTTATCCCCATCCAAGTGTCGATTTCTTCCTGGCGATCGATAGCGAGCCAGCATTGTATGGAGAAATCCGGCTTCGCCGGAGAATTTTTTCTATCGAAACATGTACAAATTTAGCTTGCTGTCAAAACAAACAAAATACATATGTTGGCTCGCTACCACTCGCCAGGAAAATATTGACACCTGGATGGGGGTAAACGTCTTAAAACAGTAGGCTGAATGGGGCCGAATGGATACAAGCCAAAGAGAGAGGGAGAGAAAGAGAAAAAAACGAGGTGGGCCCCCTTAAGTTATTGTACAAACATCACTGGCCACAACTGTTCAATATCGGTCATGTTTTCTGGCGTGTATACAGCATACATCTTTGAACATCCGGTAGAATGGAAACAGTAAGATGGAAACAGGGTGACAAACCGGAGCTATTTTGTGTGAAGACTATAATGAACATGAAAAGGAATACAGGGAAATAAACTAAAAAGAGCATTGTTTTGACCGTGTTATCACTTCCAAAGACAACATTTGAACCATAAATTTAAAAAAAAAAAATCTTTGTCTATATATTACTAAAGACTACAAAGAAACTATTTGTCTTTCGTTTGGCACCTTGGATGGAAACAATAGCACTTCACTGTTTGGTTAAGGGGGCCCACTTCGCTTTTGTTCTCTTTCTCTCCCTCTCTCTCTTTGGCTTGTATCCATTCGGCCCCATTCAGCCTACTGTTTTAAGACGTTTACCCCCATCCAGGTGTCAATATTTTTCTGGTAGTAGCGAGCCAGCATATATATATATATATATACCGGTATATATATAATATACATATATATTTTTTTTTTGACAGCAAGCTAAGTTTGTACATTTTTCGAATAGAAAAATTTCTCCGGCGAAGCCGGATATCTCCATTTAATGCTGGCTCGCTATCGCTCGCCAGGAAGAGATCGACACCTGGATGGGAATAAACGTCTAAAACAGTTGGCTGAATGGGGCCGAATGGATACAAGCCAGGGAAAGGGAGAAGAGGAGAGAAAGATAAAACAAAAAAAAACGGTGACCCCCTTAATTATAATATCCTGAGTCTGCAGTCAGTATCTTGATATCAATTCAATTATTAACCTACTATTGCATAACAAAACTAATCTAATTTATCCGATGACAAATGATATATTTAATAGTACAAATATTTGTACACAATCAAGTTCTTAAAACTGTTATACATGGCTACATACCAACATGTCTTCTCTAGTATTGAATTTCTTAGTATGCTTTCATATTCTTCACAACTTCTCAAACAAATTTACCATAACTCAATTAAAGATGTGAACATGTAAGTCTACTCTCATGTAGTAATGATTCAGAAACAGTTAAAGTGAATATACAGTATGTAAATTATACTACATTCTTAGTTATGACTAAAAAACATTATCTTTCATATTCACACTCAGCCACATTGATTTTCTTCGACTGCAAGGTGTTGAAGGGTCTTGATTCAAGTGTTCATTGATTAGTTGCCTCTCTCGCTCTCTCTCTCTCTCTCTCTCTCTCTCTCTCTCTCTCTCTCTCTCTCCAATATATATATATTTTTTTTTAATTGACGCTTAATGACGCTTCGTTTCATGTTATTCTGACTATCATTAGACGACTTTATTCAGTTTCGGAAGGACATGCAGGAGTCGAAAGGTCAATGGATATATTCTTTATATCCTGGTTTTCCAGATATCCTTCCGAAGCTGCATAAAATCTTCTAAAGTTAGCGAGCGAATCCGAGCAGAACTCCGCTCCCATATATTGAGATGCAAAGGGAACTCTTCAAGGGGAGATTTGTCGTTTTTCTGGTCCCCCTTCTTCCTCATGTTTAGCCCCATTAGTTTTCAGATCTTAAGACGTTCGCCCCCATTAGTGTGTCGATTTTAAAACCTGTTGTCCCATTCCTTTATCAATATCAAGACCTTTCATGCCATTTAGGTGTCGAGACATCGGCCTTCGGCTGGGGAATTTTTCTATGGAAAAAATGTACAAATTGATCTGGAATACTAGGGAGTATTTTTGTTTGTTTTAAGTTTGATGAATGTCTAGCGAGGAAACTAAAAATATAAATTAATATATTTATAAATAGACCCCCCCCCCCCCCAAAAAAAATAAAAATAAATAAACAAAAAAATAAAATAATAATAATAATAAATATATATATATATATATATATATATATATATATATATATATATAACCACTGTCCCCTTAACTGACCATATATAAAACATCAGGTAAATTGGGATTATATTTCCTTTGAAGCTGCTAACCAGAAAATAGCTTTCGGAGTTAAGATTTATTTTTGACAATAACCGAAGTCCATATAGCTTTTATTAAAATATTATAATGTACAAGGCATTTATTCCACATTTATCTATTTTCTATTGAATCTTTGGTTAGGAGGAATAGAAACGATTAATAACACATACAGTCTATATTCTAACATAAATACTTAAAGCTAAAGCTATAGCCATATAGTTGTGTATAGCCAAACATATTACACAGTGAGGGTGATAATACGTGTTCCTCTTCTCTGACACTGAAGGGTGATATAGGTATGGATAGGCTAACATTAAGGGGAAGTTTTTAGTGTGTTTCCTAGATATCCATCAAGCTTGAAATTACACCCCCTTGACCCCCTTTCAAGATAAATTTGTACATTTTTCGGTAGAAAAATTTCCCGGCCAAAGGCCGGTTCTTCTTAAATTACATGCTCGCTATCGCTCGCCAGGAAAAAATCAACACCTAAATGGCACGAAAGGTTTAAAAAGTGACATAAATGGGGTGAAAGTTCTTAAAATCGCCAAACTAATGGGGCGAACATCTTAAAATCTCAATAGCAATGGGGCTAAACATGAGAGAAAGGGGTAAAGAAAAAAATCCCTCAAGTGGAAATCTACCCTTAATTTACAAAGTGAGTATATTGATGAATGATACACTACAAATGAGTACAGGGACTGCAGCCTAATATGTTGATATATTGATGAATGACACAACACTACAAATGAGTACAGGGACTGCAGCCTAATATGTTGATATATTGATGAATGACACAACACTACAAATGAGTACAGGGACTGCAGCCTAATATGTTGATATATTGATGAATGACACAACACTACAAATGAGTACAGGGACTGCAGCCTAATATGTTGATATATTGATGAATGACACAACACTACAAATGAGTACAGGGACTGCAGCCTAATATGTTGACTCCTGTATCAGCGACGTCTTTTACAGTCCTAATATATTTTGTGCAGTTTAGGATTTTTTTTTTTTTTTTTAGCAATTATAAGGCTTCAAACTATCTCAAGCAACCTTTTTAGCGTCTCCACGAAACTATATTTTGTTCTGGTCCCTGTCTTGGCAACTGTGGTGTAGGTATAGATGGAGCGGGTCTTTCCTATGTTGACATTCTAGAAAGTTAATTTGTTATATAGAGTTCCATCCTAAACTAAAATTTAAGGGGATTTTTTTAGTTTGCTCCCTAGACCTCCATCAAGCTTATGAAAAATTCCACAAAGACACCCCCCCCCCCCCCTTTCGAGATAAATGTGTAGATTATTCGGTAGAAAATAGTCCCGTCCGGAGGCCGGTTCCTCCTAGATAACAGGCTCGCTATTGCTAGCCAGGAAAAAAAAATCGACACCTATATGGCACGACAGGTCTTAAAATTTACAGAAGAGGGGCGAAAGGTCGTAAAATCGTCAAGCTAATGGGGTGAACGTCATAAAATATCAAAACTAATGGGAATAAACGTGAGGGAGAAGGGGGTCCAAAAAAAATAACAAGTGTTGAAAATCTCCCCTTAAACAAAATAATACACATCCCATGCTTATGCCAATGTATTGAAAGCGATTTTGGGTAGCCAAATGCTGTTCAATTTATTGTTATTTGTACATGATGGTAGCTAGATTTGAGTAGACTAGACACTTAGAATTAGCCTATGCCAACTAAACCTACACGCCACGCTTATACCTAGGTTTATATATTGATGCCCAACCTCGTCGTAATTCAAAAGGGACTAGAGCAAATGAGCTGTACATATCCAAACCTATTTCGTGGTTAACTCATTCCAAAATTATATAAACTTCAGCTTAATTGCTTTGAGTTTCTTGGAGTTATAAGAAGTTTGGGAGTCTCGGTTTCTGTCAAGTCACTGGCGCAGGGTATAGATTGGTGAACTTATCTCTCGGTATAACATAAATCATTCTGCCATTATATTCCAGCTATTATTAAAAAAAATTTATACATTAAGAAAGAGTGTATAAGAATGTATATAATGGCATAATTGTGATATAACTTATCTTTTATAATTAAGCAATGTACCAGCTACTGGCGTGGGTGATTGTACTGTACATCAATGGGTAAAATATGATATGAATCTGCGTATTAAGGGGAGGTTTTTAGTTTGGTCTCTAGATATCCATCAAGCTTAAGATTACACCTCCTTGAGCCCCTTTCAAGATAAATTTGTACATTTTTCGGTAGAAAAATTTCCCGGCTGAAAGCCGGTTCCTCTTAAATTACAGGCTCGCTATCGCTCGCCAGGATAAAATCGACACCTAAATTGTACGAAAGGTCTTAAAATTGACGGAAATGGGGCGAAAGTTCTTATAATCGCCAAACTAATGGGGCGACTGTCTTAAAATCTCAAAAGCAATGGGGCTAAACATAAGGGAGAAAGGGGTCCAGAAAAATATCCCTCAAGTCGATATCTCCCCTTAAAACATCTGACCATACCAATTGCCTATAAAGAGGAGGAATAGAATACATATTTTATTGCCCTTTATTTGTACAAGTGACAGTATAGTTCCATCTATATCATGCATGTTATAGGGATATTGTATTAAAAATATATAAAATATATTAACTTAAAGTTGCTTATTATGCAGTGGTTGGTGGGTTTGAACAAAACAAAACACCCTTAATGATTACTCAAGAACATAGACAATCGTAAATGATTCAATTGACAACATTGACTGATGAAACCTTCAACGATTTACCTAATGACAGCGGAACAAAGCTTTCGACTTAGAATGAAATGAGGCTTACACAATGGTTATAATGATCATAACATACGCTTAGACCCTTTATACTGACGATTATCTTTGGCACATTAAAGCCGGTTTCACACGAGCTCTTTTTCGGGCATTTTTTAGGGGCAAGTGTAGTTGGCATCTTCTAAATTTAAGTTTAATCAGAAATCAGCGATCTAACATAATCTACCTTCAGTTTAGTTTCCGATTCCAGTGAGAAAGAGACTCAAAATATTACGAGAACAAACTTGCTCATCGAAGATTGACTGAAAAAGCGCTCGTGTGACACTGGTTTAAGGGGGGTCACCTGCTTTTTCTCCTTTTCTCTCTTTCTCTGGCTTGTATCCATTCGGCCCCATTCAGCCAACTGTTTTAAGACTTTTATCCCCATCCAGGGGTCGATTTCTTCCTGGCGAGTGATAGCGAGCCAGCATTGTATGGAAAAATCCGGCTTCGCCGGAGAAATTTTTCTATCGAAAAATTTACACATTTACCTTGCTGTCAAAACAACAAAATATTTATATGCTGGCTCGCTACCGCTCGCCAGGAAAATATTGACACCTGGATGGGGGTAAACGTCTTAAAACAGTAGGGTGAATGGGGCCGAATGGATACAAGCCAAAGAGAGAGCAAGATAAAAAAAAAAGCGAGGTGGGCCCCCTTATAAGAAGAGATATTGCCGATGACTTGACTGGTCTTTGGTGTTAGCAGAAGATAGAAGGCGAGACAAGGGCAGGATTAATTAACCCTCTCTGTACAGGCGATGACTTTTTAACTATATCCTGGATACTATTAGACGATTTTATTCAGTTTAAAAGGGGCCTCCAGCAATTAACAGACTAAGAATGATCTCACTTAACCTCTTTTGCTAACACAGATCCCTCGTTAGCTGCATGAAATCGTCTAGATATAGCCAGCATAAAGTTTAAAAGACGTCGCTCGCACAGTAGGGATTAAATTCCATATTTTAACACAGATATAATTATATACCTACGGTAAAGGGATACTGTAAGGAGATATTGGTATGGGCAACATAGCTATGATATAGTGAACACAATAGCAAATTGATCATGGCGAATTTAGAGGAAGATGTGTTTAATGTTGATAATTGCGAAGACCTTAGCATAAGGAGGCGTTTGGCAATGCTGGTGGTGATTTAAGGGGAGATATCCACTTGAGGGATTTTTTTCTTGACCCCTTTCTCCCTCATGTTTAGCCCCATTGCTTTTGATATTATAAAATGTTTGCCCCATTAGTTTAGCGATTTTAAGAACTTTCACCCCATATTAAAACCTTTCGTGCCATTTAGGTGTCAATTTTATCCTGGCGAGCGATAGCGAGCCTGTAATTTAAGAGGAACCGGCCTTCGGCCAGGACATTTTTCTACCGAAAAATGTACACATTTATCTTGAAAGGGACTCAAGGGGGTGTAATTTTAAGGTTGATGGAGGTCTAGGGAACAAACTAAATACCTCCCCTTAAGGTGGCTTACTTTTGGCTTTGGTAGTGGTTTGGTTAATTGCAAAGGTGGTAAACTATAGGCGTGTTGGAATGGATCTACCTATTGTACTACCCACAACACAATGGATCTACCTATTGTACTACCCTCCACACAATGGATCTACCTATTGTACTACCCACAACACAATGGATCTACCTATTGTACTACCCACCACACAATGGATCTACCTATTGTACTACCCACCACACAATTATTATACAAACAACTGAATTATAGTGCTGTTGTTTCTAGAGTTGTGATGGTAAAGGAGCGACAGTAGGGTTTAAGGCTAGACAATGTTTTCGTGTGGTAGTGATGGTTGTGAGAGATATAGGATGTTAGGCTAGATATTTGGTGGTGGTGGTGATGGTGTCTACGGGTGTGATGATAAGTTTTTAGGTGGTGGTGGTGGTGATGTTAGGCTAGATATTTGGTGGTGGTGTCTATGGTAGCAATACTAGTTGTGGCTTTGGTAGTTACAATAACAATAGTTTTGATGGTAGGAGACATATAGGCAAGTAGGTTACACGATAGTGGTGGTGGTGAGGGTGGTGATATTAGTATTAGCAGTGGTGAACTAAGACGACGTGGTGACTACAGCAGTATTAGTAGTGATAGTGACGGTAGGATACACAGATACCAAGAATGGAGCCTGGTGGTGGTGGTGGTGAGGGTGGTGCTGGTGGTGGTGAGGAGGTTGGTGGTGGTGGTGGTATAGTCCATTCATTATATGTAGGCCAGTAATCGTGAACCCTATCATCTATAACGCAAAAAAGGGCTAGAGTAAATGGGCTGTAAATTTCCACACCTATTCCCTGTCTCACTCTTCCCAAATAGTATAATTATTAGCTCGATTACTCTAGTCTTTTTTTAGTTATTGAGGTGAGTGGTCAAGAGTTTTGGCCAACTTATAATGACTGGACTATAGTACCAGTAGCAGTGATGGTGAACTAAGATGACGTGGTGACGGTAGTGGTGGTGATGGTGGCGGTGGTGGGTGTGTAGGCTGGGTCCTGGTGGTGTTGGTGGAGATGATGGTGATGGAGAGGGTAGGTTGCTATAAGGGCCGTACCAGTAGTAGTAATAGTGAACTAAGATGACGTGGTGGCGGTAGCGGTAATGGTGGTGGTGGTGGGTGTGTAGGCTGGATCCTGGTGGTGGTGGTGGAGTTGATGGAGGTGGTGGAGAGGGTAGGTTGGTCGAGCCTCAGACTTGATAAAGGAGGTACTCAGGGTAGACACCACGGGGGTCACAATAATCTGAGGGGAGAGAGGTCACGTTAGTTATGCACTGCACATCGATAAGGTCACTGGCCGAGCCAACCACTACACCATATCAACCAGGCCAAAATTATTTTATAGATTGCTCCCCAGACCTTCAATTTAAAAACAGAACAAAAACAAATGTCCATTATTCGCTATCGCTATCCAGGACCAAGTCTACCAATAAGTGGCACGAAAGGTATTAAAAGTGACAACACAAATGAGGCGAAAAATCTCTTTGGTTGATCCTGGTGGAGCTGCTACTGGTTGAGATTAACTGTAGGAACTGGTTTACCGGTTGAAATGTCTGAGAACCCATCATAATAATTAATGTATTATAGCAATACAACTGTCTATAGTATGGCACATTCAGCAAAAAGAGTCTTATTTATATAGCAAATGTTTGTTTTTATGCATAACTGTCTATTATTAGTTACCTATGTTTAAGATGTTAAGTAAAATTAGGTTGACATAATTAACAATATACATAATTATATTATTGAGTGATCCTCAAGGAAAATATTTCCCTAATCCAGAGCTGCAGTATACAAGATGTTCTGCTAAACATGTCATACACACTGTGAAATCCGAGAACTGTTAATAGTATATTACTAAACACTCAAGAGTCAAAACATAAATTGAAAAAGTAATCTTTAATGTTATTAACTTGAATCACACGAATTAATTAAAACGTAGTCAACCAGAACACACAACCTTCTATGTTATGCCAATCAAACTGCAATTTTAGATGTTTATAAATCATTGTTAATTAGCATGCACAGTGCAGTATTTAATATATAAACAAATTATTAATCCATAGGTGCATCAAGTTAGTGTAGGTAGCTATAGTTTACATACAATACACGTGGTACAGTTGACCAAACAAGTCATGTCGCGGCACCAAGTGTATTTCGATCAATAATTGGAATCCGCTCTATCTAAGCTTTCATTCATTGTTTCTAGTGAGATATACAAACATGTTCCTATCTTTACACGCCCTATTCAACATCTGACAGACATTGTAATACAGCACACAGCGAGCAAAACGTAATGACAGCGGCGACACGATTTATTTGGCCAACCGTACAATCGCGGTCATTAATGCATATACAATTTGAAGCCTCCAAAATTATTACACGAAAATCCGAAATACAAATATTTGGTATAGAATTGATAAAGATGTTCAATGCAGCCATTTCCGAAAATGTATGCATCAGCCTTAAAGGGGGTCACCGTTTTTTTTTTTTTTTTTATCTTTCTCTCCTTTTCGCTCTTTCCCTGGCTCGTATCCATTCGGCCCCATTCAGCCAACTGTTTTAAGACGTTTATCCCCATCCTGATGTCGATTTCTTTCTGGCGAGCGATAGCGAGCAAGCATTGTATGTAGAAATCCGGCTTAGCCGGAGACAATGTTCTATCGAAAAATTTACAAATTTAGCTTGCTGTCAAAACAAAAAATATATATATGCTGGCTCGCTGCTGCTCGCCAGGAAAATATTGACACCTGAATGGGGGTAAACGTCTTAAAACAGTAGGCTGAATGGGGCCGAATGGATACAGGCCAAAAAGAGAGGGAGAGAAAGATAAAAAAAAAACCCGAGGTGAGCCCCCTTAATGACCTCGACTGTACATTATTGCTCATCAGTCGTGTAAAGCATCTTTATAATTATTGTACCTATCTATCTACAGTATATACTCAGGCCAAATCCCCACTTTTCCATTTTTTTTTCTTTTTTTTTTGGGGGGGGGGACTCAAGACAGAGCCAGCATAGGGACAACACAACAGCAAACTATGAACACACACAAACAAGGCACACATTCACACACACATCTAGGTCTAATTAGTATCAGCTTTAATGTTCCTCTTGTCATGAACATATATTATTTTCAAAACTACCGAACGAAGCTTGATTATTATTTATGGGTTTGCTGAGGGTGCCTTACTTTGTCTTTATTATGTGTTTGCTGAGGGTGCCTTACTTTGTCTTTATGTATACAGTTATGTATTGTACGTATTTATTTACTTTCATATTTATTTGTATATTCATTTGGTTTATTTATTTATCTGTATATAATTATGTGTGTTTGTTATATTTGTGTTTATAAGAGGGATAGCCATAGCAGACATTGAAGGTAAAACACGGCTTCTGACCATGACTATACAATAGAACAATAATGCCAATAACGTCATTATCCAAAACTACTGGCTGTGCTTTAGTCATGTTCGTATTCTGGACTTTCTTGCTGTCTTATGTTTAGCTCAGTAGTAAGTTTTACGACCTTTTGTCCAATTTAGTTGAATTTTTGAAGAGCTTTCTTGTCATTTAGGTATAGATTTTCTCGTGGAAAGCGACAGCGAGGCGGTAATTTAGGAGGAACTGGCCTTTGGCCGGGATATTCTTCCACCGAAAATGTACAGTACAAATTTATCTGCAAGGCGGGTTTTGGGGTATTTTTGTTCTTAAATTGATGGAGATCTAGGGAACAAACTAAAACTAATGGGAAATGATAATAACCTCCCGTTGAAGTGATAACCTGCATGTTATTATTCCTAACAGCCTTTACTTCTTTTCCTTGCAGAGAGAGAGAGAGAGCGACATAGAGAGAGAGGATGAGCCCCAAGCACGGACCAGCCGAGTGTTGAGTGGACGGCAGCCTCGAGGACCATAAGGTAAGCACAATGACCGTATCACCATTAGTAACACTATTTGGTCCTAGGGGTGGCTTTGTGGGACTTCCCGGTGTACCACCATTTGTTTGGAGATTTTGTGTAGTTTCACCCCATTAGTTTTACAATAATAAGACATTTCACTCCAATAAACTATCGATTTTACTATGGGCGAGCGATAGCGAGCCTCTAGCTTAGAAGCAATCGGCCTTTGGCCGGGAAATATTTCTAAAAAAAAAATATATACATTTAACTGGGAGGGGGTCTGGGTGGGCATTTTGATTTTGAAGGAAGTCTGGGAAGGCGTTTCTGTTAACCTAGAGGGGCACACTATTATGCATTGCTCGCAAATGGCAAAACACAAGCCTAATCCTTAATATGTAATTACACAAATGATCAAAATAACCCCAACGACGTCGGACCAGATAGTGTTAAGGCAAAGTAGATTGCATGCAGTACTTTACATTACAACACAGCGATCAGTAACTCTTTCTTAATCATTAGCTTTGAATTAGGACTACACAAATATCATGAAGTGGTTATGGTGCGAGTTCCAATGTGCAGCTAACTTTTCCCAAATAATAATATATTGTTAGCCTAAATATACAATATCTATTGATGAGCATAATTAACTCTCATCGGAATAGTTGATTCAAATATGTGTAGTTCATGCTAATAACTCGAGGAAAACGTAGACAAAATTTAAAAAATTACTATTAATTCTCTTTGATACTAATTTGTCTGCTTTTTAAACACGTTCTAAGTAATTAATATATCTGAAAAATATGTGTCAATTACAACTATTTAGTTTTCTGTGCAATTATCTTATTACACAATTTATGTTATAAGGGGAGGCTGACCTTTAACTCCCCCCCCCCCCCCCGCCCCCATTCACCCTGTATAAGAGATTGTGTTTCTGGCATTATACCATTTTAATACCAATAGAAATACTAGGACTCAATGAGCAAGAATGAGACAGAATGAACTAGAATGAGACAGAATGAACTAGAATGAGACAGAATGAACTAGAATGAGACAGAATGAACTAGAATGAACTAGAATGAGACAGAATGAACTAGAATGAGACAGAATGAACTAGAATGAGACAGAATGAACTAGAATGAGACAGAATGAACTAGAATGAGACAGAATGAACTAGAATGAGACAGAATGAACTAGAATGAGACAGAATGAACTAGAATGAGACAGAATGAACTAGAATGAGACAGAATGAACTAGAATGAGACAGAATGAACTAGAATGAGACAGAATGAACTAGAATGATACAGAATAAACTAGAATGATACAGAATGAACTAGAATGAGACAGAATGAACTAGAATGATACAGAATAAACTAGAATGATACAGACTGATACAGAATGAACTAGAATGAGACAGAATGAACTAGAATGAGACAGAATGAACTAGAATGAGACAGAATGAACTAGAATGAGACAGAATGAACTAGAATGAGACAGAATGAACTAGAATGAGACAGAATGAACTAGAATGAGACAAAATGAACTAGAATGAGACAAAATGAACTAGAATGAGACAGAATGAACTAGAATGAGACAGAATGAACTAGAATGAGACATAATGAACTAGAATGATACAGAATGAACTAGAATGAACTAGAATGAGACAGAATGAACTAGAATGAGACAGAATGAACTAGAATGAGACAGAATGAGCAAGAATGAGACAGAATGAACTAGAATGAGACAAAATGAACTAGAATGATACAGAATGAACTAGAATGAGACAGAATGAGCAAGAATGAGACAGAATGAGACAGAATGAGACAGAATGAGACAGAATGAACTAGAATGATACAGAATAAACTAGAATGAGACAGAATGAACTAGAATGAGACAGAATGAGACAGAATGAACTAGAATGAGACAGAATGAACTAGAATAACACAACATTAATCATTATCCAGCATATCGTTTACTTCCTCACAAAATCCCGTCAAAAGCCGGTTCCTTATGACTCTAAAATCGCCATTGTTTAATTTTTAAGCCACTAGGAAATTCAGAAGAGATTTCCCCGGCGCCAAGGAGCTAATTATCCGGGGCACTCTTAAGGAGGTAATGTTTTTTTTTTTTTTTTTTTTTCTATATATTTATTTATATATTTGTGAGTTTCCTCGCTAGACCTCCATCAAGCTTAGAAAAACACCCCCTAGACCCCCTTTCAAGATAAATGTGTAAATTTTTCGGTAGAAAAATGTCCAGGCCGAAGGCCGGTTCCTTCTAAAATTAGAGGCTCGCTATCACTCGCCAGGAAAACATCGACACCTAAAGGGCACGAAAGGTCTTAATATCGGAAAAAAAATGTTTTGGCAAAATGTCTCAAAATCGCCAAACTAACGGCCCAAACGTCTAAAAACCTTAAAACTAATATGTTAAACATGATGGAGAAGGGGTTCCAGAAAAAGCGAGTACTACCCCCTACAGAAAACTCTGGCTTCTATTCGGTTGTGAAGCCCGGGTCGTAATTAAAGGGGCTTATCACACCGGCCATTGGCTGGGCTTCAAGTATAGTCTATAGATTAAGGGGAGGCAGACCGTTTTTCTGGACCCCCCTTCTTCCTAATATTTAGCCCCAGTAGTTTTAAGATTATAAGACGTTCGGCCCATTAGTTTGGCGATTTAAACACCTTTCGCTCCATTTCGTTGTCAATTTTAAGACCTTTTGTGCCATTTAGGTGTCGATTTTTTCCTGGCGAGCGATAGCGAGCCTGCAATTTTAAGAGGAACCGGCCTTCGGCCGGAACAGTTTTCTACCGAAAAAAATACAAATTTATCTTGAAGGGGGGTCTAGGGGGTGTTTTTCTAAGCTTGATGGAGGTCTAGTGAGGAAACTTAAAAAAAATATATATGAATAAATGAATTACTAGACCAAACAAACGGCCAGCCTCCCCTTAATAGTACGTCCACAACCAAAATTACGGTGTATATAATTATATTTTCATTACTGGCGATTTGCACTTGATTAACCTGAGCCTTTACTTTACTTCGAGCTGATCGGGTGATGACTCAGAAACTCACGTGATGAGGCCACAGCTCACGTATCTTATGATCTATCAACCATTTCCGATTGGGGCAGAGAAAATCTTGAACACTTTCAATGCTTCCAAAACCCAGTTCTTAATGTATCTACCCGTCAAGAACTTCCCTTATACTTCAATAATACACATATTCAACCCTTCATCTTCTCTTAGTATTCTTGGTGTTTATTTTTCTTCTGGCCTCACTAGCAAAGATCATAGAACCATTCTTGCTAAAACAGCTTCCCAAAAGCTAGGTGTGCTCAACCGTCTGCGTGCATTCTTCACCCTCGACAGCTTCTTCCTCTGTATAGAGGCACAGTGCAGCCATGTATCGAGTTTTTTTTCGCATGTTTGGGGAGGTTCAAACCATACCGCACTTCTCGAAAGGGTAAAATCATAAGCATTTCGTCTCATCAACTCACCTCCTCTCACTACAATCTCTCTACACGCTGCAATGTTGTATCTCGCTCACTGCTCTATGGCTTTTACGAAAATCAATGTTCTTCAAAGCTCTGTCAGTGTATACCCCATCCCTTACGGAGAATGGGGGACATTCGCCTTTCAACACATTCTCTCCCATATTCTGTCCAACTCTCAAACCCAAAATTGAACAAATGTTCCCATTCTTTTTTCTACTCAACACGCAAGTGTAGGAACTCTCCCTCACTCTATCTTTCCTTCGTACTATGACTAAAACTGCTTCAAGCTCCGTGTGTCCAGACACTTTGACTCTAACATACCATGATTTTGGCTCTGTCACTCTTTCAACATTGGTGGAGACACTTGTTACAGGCAGCTTTGCTTTTTGTCTCTTTCACTCACATTAAAATATATAATAATGTAAAAACACCTTGTCCCATAAGCCTCAGTCAACCTTGGCTTTTATTTAACCTTTCAGTGTTCAAGAACTATTATAATCTGACGATTTTACTTATGGTTGGAAAGCCCTCTAGGAGTCGAAGGGATAGAACTGCCTCAAATACCCCTCTAACACCCACAACTCCTTCCTAATCCAAATATTCTACTAATAGCCATAATAAATGAAAATATGTGTCCTCTTACTATGAAAGAGTTAACAGTGGCCATTTATTAACTCGGCCGGAGAATAATATTGTCCTGATGAATGACCGAGAGAAAAATAAACTATACAATTAGGTAAAAGAGTCAAGGTAAGCATGATAGGCCAAAGAGGCTCCTTTGTGTAGGCCTATGTAGGTAAAGTATGGTAGGGTATGTTATGTGATGTGTATATAAAGTATGGTAGGATATATTATGTGAGATGTATAGCAAGTATGGTAGGGTATGTTATGTGATGTGTATATAAAGTATGGTAGGATATGTTATGTGATGTGTATATAAAGTATGGTAGGGTATGTTATGTGATGTGTACATAAAGTATGGTAGGATATGTTATGTGATGTGTATATAAAGTATGGTAGGGTATGTTATGTGATGTGTATATAAAGTATGGTAGGGTATGTTATGTGAGATGTATAGCAAGTATGGTAGGGTATGTTATGTGATGTGTATATAAAGTATGGTAGGGTATGTTATGTGATGTGTATATAAAGTATGGTAGGATATGTTATGTGATGTGTATATAAAGTATGGTAGGGTATGTTATGTGATGTGTATATAAAGTATGATAGGATATGTTATGTGAGATGTATAGCAAGTATGGTAGGGTATGTTATGTGATGTGTATATAAAGTATGGTAGGATATGTTATGTGATGTGTATATAAAGTATGGTAGGGTATGTTATGTGATGTGTATATAAAGTATGGTAGGATATGTTATGTGAGATGTATGTTATGTGTTAACCGCAAAGGACAAAAGGGAATGCTGGGAAGAGGTAGCGAGGAGAGTAAATGCCTCCTTTCCCAGAAGAAAAGTCACTGTACAACAGTGTCAAGCTAGATGGTTTTCTACAAAAAGTAAAGCTGTAAAAAAAAAATCAGCACTAAACTCAGATCTGTGTGATACAGGTAAGGAATTATTAGGCTAGGGTAAGTATTTATAAGTGCACCATTATTTAACAATAGTAAAAAATACTCTTTTCCGTTTTCTGCTAGCCTAGGCCTATATTTTCATCATGATGTGTGTTTTGATGAAGCCTGGGCCTAGCCTAGGCCTATCTATTTCTTGAGGAAATTATTCATTATAGCCTAGAGATGTGACATGGCCCCCAATACTGGGGCAGGCTATGAATATCAGGGAAAATGTGGGATAATTTAAGATGTAAGGGTTGGGTGTGAAGGGGGATCAGCCGGGTTGGGCCAATCAGCGCTCTGCAGACCCCCATAATCCTGCGTTAATCTCTAACCGTTTTGGTAAGATGATCCTCAGGGTATTAGAGTGTTGAGCCTATAATTGGGCTTTGTAATTGGGGTCTGTAACAGGGATCTGCCTTGCTTAGGCCAATCGGCTTTCTGCAGACTCCCATTTTCTTATGTTCTTATGTTCTTATGTTCTTATGTTCTTATGTATAGCAAGTATGGTAGGATATGTTATGTGATGTGTATATAAAGTATGGTAGGGTATGTTATGTGATGTGTATATAAAGTATGGTAGGATATGTTATGTGATGTGTATATAAAGTATGGTAGGGTATGTTATGTGATGTGTATATAAAGTATGGTAGGATATGTTATGTGAGATGTATAGCAAGTATGGTAGGGTATGTTATGTGATGTGTATATAAAGTATGGTAGGATATGTTATGTGATGTGTATATAAAGTATGGTAGGGTATGTTATGTGATGTGTATATAAAGTATGGTAGGGTATGTTATGCGAGTTGTATAGCAAGTATGGTAGGATATGTTATGTGATGTGTATATAAAGTATGGTAGGATATGTTATGTGATGTGTATATAAAGTGGTAGGGTATGTTATGTGATGTGTATATAAAGTATGGTAGGATATGTTATGTCAGATGTATAGCAAGTATGGTAGGGTATGTTATGTGATGTGTATATAAAGTATGGTAGGGTATGTTATGTGATGTGTATATAAAGTATGGTAGGGTATGTTATGCGAGATATATAGCAAGTATGGTAGGGTATGTTATGTGATGTGTATATAAAGTATGGTAGGCTATGTTATGTGATGTGTATATAAAGTATGGTAGGATATGTTATGTGATGTGTATATAAAGTATGGTAGGGTATGTTATGTGATGTGTATATAAAGTATGGTAGGATATGTTATGTTAGATGTATAGCAAGTATGGTAGGGTATGTTATGTGATGTGTATATAAAGTATGGTAGGATATGTTATGTGATGTGTATATAAAGTATGGTAGGGTATGTTATGTGATGTGTATATAAAGTATGGTAGGATATGTTATGTCAGATGTATATCAAGTATGGTAGGGTATGTTATGTGATGTGTATATAAAGTATGGTAGGGTATGTTATGTGATGTGTATATAAAGTATGGTAGGGTATGTTATGTGAGATATATAGCAAGTATGGTAGGGTATGTTATGTGATGTGTATATAAAGTATGGTAGGGTATGTTATGTGATGTGTATATAAAGTATGGTAGGATATGTTATGTGATGTGTATATAAAGTATGGTAGGGTATGTTATGTGATGTGTATATAAAGTATGGTAGGATATGTTATGTGAGATGTATAGCAAGTATGGTAGGGTATGTTATGTGATGTGTATATAAAGTATGGTAGGATATGTTATGTGATGTGTATATAAAGTATGGTAGGGTATGTTATGTGATGTGTATATAAAGTATGGTAGGATATGTTATGTGAGATGTATAGCTAGTATGGTAGGATATGTTATGTGATGTGTATATAAAGTATGGTAGGGTATGTTATGTGATGTGTATATAAATTATGGTAGGATATGTTATGTGATGTGTATATAAAGTATGGTAGGGTATGTTATGTGATGTGTATATAAAGTATGGTAGGATATGTTATGTCAGATGTATAGCAAGTATGGTAGGGTGTGTTATGTGATGTGTATATAAAGTATGGTAGGGTATGTTATGTGATGTGTATATAAAGTATGGTAGGATATGTTATGTGATGTGTATATAAAGTATGGTAGGGTATGATGTGATGTGTATATAAAGTAGGATATGTTATGTGAGATGTATAGCAAGTATGGTAGGGTATGTTATGTGATGTGTATATAAAGTATGGTAGGATATGTTATGTGATGTGTATAAAGTATGGTATGGTATGTTATGTGATGTGTATATAAAGTATGGTAGGGTATGTTATGTGATGTGTATATAAAGTATGGTAGGATATGTTATGTGATGTGTATATAAAGTATGGTAGGGTATGTTATGTGAGTTGTATAGCAAGTATGGTAGGATATGTTATGTGATGTGTATATAAAGTATGGTAGGATATGTTATGTGATGTGTATATAAAGTATGGTAGGGTATGTTATGTGATGTGTATATAAAGTATGGTAGGATATGTGATGTGTATATAAAGTATGGTAGGGTATGTTATGTGATGTGTATATAAAGTATGGTAGGATATGTTATGTGATGTGTATATGAAGTATGGTAGGATATGTTATGTGAGATGTATAGCAAGTATGGTAGGATATGCTATGTGATGTGTATATAAAGTATGGTAGGGTATGTTATGTGATGTGTATATAAAGTATGGTAGGATATGTTATGTGATGTGTATATAAAGTATGGTAGGGTATGTTATGTAATGTGTATATAAAGTATGGTAGGGTATGTTATGTGATGTGTATATAAAGTATGGTAGGGTATGTTATGTAATGTGTATATAAAGTATGGTAGGATATGTTATGTAATGTGTATATAAAGTATGGTAGGGTATGTTATGTGATGTGTATATAAAGTATGGTAGTGTATGTTATGTGATGTGTATATAAAGTATGGTAGAGTATGTTATGTAATGTGTATATAAAGTATGGTAGGGTATGTTATGTGATGTGTATATAAAGTATGGTAGGGTATGTTATGTGATGTGTATATAAAATATGGTAGGGTATGTTATGTGATGTGTATATAAAGTATGGTAGGGTATGTTATATAATGTGTATATAAAGTATGGTAGGGTATGTTATGTGATGTGTATATAAAGTATGGTAGGGTATGTTATGTAATGTGTATATAAAGTATGGTAGGATATGTTATGTGAGATGTATAGCAAGTATGGTAGGGTATGTTATGTGATGTGTATATAAAGTATGGTAGGGTATGTTATATAATGTGTATATAAAGTATGGTAGGGTATGTTATGTGATGTGTATATAAAGTATGGTAGGGTATGTTATGTAATGTGTATATAAAGTATGGTAGGATATGTTATGTAATGTGTATATAAAGTATGGTAGGATATGTTATGTAATGTGTATATAAAGTATGGTAGGGTATGTTATGTGATGTGTATATAAAGTATGGTAGGGTATGTTATGTAATGTGTATATAAAGTATGGTAGGATATGTTATGTGAGATGTATAGCAAGTATGGTAGGATATGTTATGTGAGGTGTATAGCAAGTATGGTAGGGTATGTTATGTGAGATGTTTAGCAAGTATGGTAGGGTATGTTATGTGATGTGTATAATAAGTATAGTATGCATGACATTTCGTGCGATGTGTATTATAAATTATGGTATGGTATGTTATTTCGTGCGATGTGAAATAATACATAATAAATAACTACCCCAATTTTATATAAAGAGGGGTTCATGAATTCAAACGTAGCGATAAGGAAATCAATAGTTATAACCTGAATTAAAGCTGGGTCAACAAACTAAATTCAAATTATACAGAAAAGCTGTTTAAATACACAGATGGCGCGGTGGGTTAAGGGCTTTTGTTCTAGCGCGCTTTTAATCTTGAATGTAATATCACGAAAAAGAGAGAGAGAGAGAGAGAGAGAGGAGAGAGATGAGAGAGAGAGAGAGAGAGAGGACGAGAGAGAGCGAGAGGAGAGAGAAGAGAGAGAGAGAGAGAGAGAGAGAGAGAGAGAGAGAGAGAGAGAGAGAGAGAGAGAGAGAGAGAGAGAGAGAGAGAGAGAGAGAGAGAGAGAGAGAGAGAGAGGGAGAGAGAGAGAGAGAGAGAGAGAGAGAGAGATTCAGATTCAGATTCAGATTCAGATTCAGATTCTTTTATTTTCATTAAATATACAATGGCTGTTCATACAGTTGTAACATCTTAAACAAATTACATAATACATAGACACTTAGACTATCTCCCCGGAATGAGCCGCAGGATCTTTGTAATACTGACCATTCCCTGTGCTCCTAGAGATTCAGATTTAGATTCATATTATTTTCTTCTGAGAGAGAGAGAGAGAGAGAGAGAGAGATAATAAGATAATGTGAGTGAAGTCATGTATGTGAGTGTGTTAGAGAATCGAGTGAACGTAAAATGTGTGTGTGTGTATTCACTTGCTTGTTCGTCAAGGGGAATCCACGCAATGCGAGCTAAGCTCATTATTATCGCGCCTCCTTAACTAGGAATGTATTGCGTGAAATGCATGTTAAGTGTTTATGTATCGTTGGAATGGCTGTGGATGTGTGTGTAGTCTGTATTTTACCAATTGGCGACATCTGGAAACGAAGGCTTAGGGTTAATCTGTACGGTACCATTCTCACTACGGTACCAGTCTCACCCGAAGGCTTAGGTTGGCCAGTAGCTTAGGTTGACCAGTACGATACCCATCTCACCTTGTAACCGACCACCAACCCCAGAGGGGACGTCACAACTTCGTCCACTTATACCAGGTTCCTATTTATACTGCTAGGTGAACAGAGGCTACACCGTTAGGAGACTTGCCCAAATGTCTCTTCCCCGCCCGGGTCTCAAACCCGGGACCTTCCGGTTGTGAGCCAGACGCGCTATCAGTTACGCCACGGGGAGGTGTGTGTGTGTTTGTGTGTGTGTGTGTTTATGTGAGTATGTGCGTGAGAGAGAGAGAGAGAGAATTGAGTTAGCAATCGGATGAGCAAATATGAAGCTTATAATTTTATGCCCTATGAATTTAAAACTGCCACTAGTTAGCCGAATATGGTAAACGTTTTGAACTCTTATAATATCAATGTAGCCCTCTATATTCAGGTGATTTGAAGTGGAATTTAAAGGTGGGGTGGGGATGGGGGGGCTCTGGTCCACCTTCTCCCTCATGTTTAGCTCCAATTGTGTTGAGATTTCAACACATCCGCCCCTTTAGTTTTTGCCGATTTTAAGACATATCGTGCGAAAAATAACAAGAAATATATAAATAAATATGTGCAAATCTATCATCAAGACAGTTAGTACACAAATGAAGATAAATGATGTTAAGTTAATCCCTTCCGATTACTGTGACATTTGCTTTGATTTTTGCTAACATTTGACGATTGTGGGGAAGTTAGCTCGTATATATGAGAATTAAAGATGAAACCTTGATCTCCATTAACCCTTTCTCTATACATACATAAATATATAGAATGAGTGCTCCACACGAAGTGTGGTTCCAGTCTCGCATGCTAATGGCGGCGCTTCAGGTAGCCCTGTTTAGAGCTGCCTCACTTGTCACGATTTTTAATTCAAGATCAGAGCATATGGTCTGATCCCACGTCTTTCTTGGTCTGCCCTTTGGTGCAGGCCCCTCCACGTTCATGGACTTACAGCATTTCACTCAACGTTGTTTATCCATTCTCTTCACGTGACCAAACCCTCTAAGCCTTGTACGCTTCTCATCACTGATACTCTTGATACCTATCAGTCTCCTTAGCTCTTCACTAGACATCCTATCTTGCAGTTTGGCTCTACACATCCATCTCTCCATTCAAGGGAGAGGGAGTCTGCTCATGGTTAGAATTGGCAGCAGTTATCTGAACTTTCCCGACCCACATCTAATTATGGTGATAGTGGCGGCCTCGGCCCCACCACCGGCTGAGATGGTATCTTGCAAGTAGCAAAATTTGTCCACCATCTCCAAAGAGTCATTTTCTCTAGCAGGTAGTTTAAAATGAAAACAAAACACACATAAATAAACAAGCAAATTAATTCACTGGATGTCAAAATAATGTGAAAAAAATGCTCCTTCGTGTACTGAGAGGGTTAATGTAGTGGTATGACATGTAAATAGGACGCTTATTTTCCAAGCTGAAAAAATGAAGCATCCAGTGTTGTATATAAATTACATATATTGAAAAAATAGCGTTAACGAATTTTACAAATATGCAAATAATTACGTTTTCAGCAGCTTTTAGAGATGAAATAATTACATAATATATTATGCATAATAATTTATATTAGAATAATTCATGTACTGTACACTGACTGAATACAATATTGGTTTCCAAAACAAAAGGAAACAAAAGTCTGTTATTCAATGGGATTATGCAGTGTATGAATAAAGCTAGTATTTATATACAGCAAAAACTATCTAAACATCCGTAGAGTTTGAAGTATTAAATTTGCACTATCACACAGGACCACTTGCGAGTTTCAGGCTATGAGGAAGTTGGAGCCGTAAGCATGACTATTTAACACAAATGCAATAATAATGTAGCTTTCTGGTGGATATAAAGTATGTCGAATTGAGTTTTATATAATTATAAATTTACTACATCCAAATTTTAGCTGATATTTCTGCTTACAATCGATGCCAAAAACCCAACTTCATTATAGCCTGAAACTCGCAAGAGGTCAATTCAACACGAAATTTTTAAGGGGGAGGTAGTCGCTTATTCTGGACCCCCTTCTCACTCATGTTTAGCATATTAGTTTTGATATTTAAAGACGTTTGTTCCATTAGTTTGGCGATTTTAAACTTTCGACGCATTTCTTTGTCAAAATTAAGACCTTTTCGTGCCATTTAGGTGTTTATTTTTTCCTGGCGAACGATAGCGAGGCTGTAATGCTTAGAGTAACCGGTCTTCGGCCGAGACATTTTTCTACCGAAAATGTACAAATTTATGTTTAAAGGGGGTATTTTTCTTAGGTTGGATAGAGGTCAAGCGAGGAAACTAAAAAATAACTGAATAATTGAATGAATAGACCATAAAAACAGTGTTTGCCACTTTGGATGGTTCACTTTTTGGTCGATTTTTGCATGTATTCATTATTTTTCTAGTTTCCTCCCTAGACCTCCATCAAATTTAAAAAAAGAACATCCATTAGATCCCCCTTCTAGATTAATTTGTACATATTTCGGTAGAAAAATATCCCGGCCGAAGGCCGGTTCTTCAAACATTACAGGCTCACTATCGTTCGCCACCTAAAGACACCTAAATAGCACGAAAGGTCTAAATATTGACGAAGAAATGGGGCAAAAGGTCTTAAAATCGACTAACTAATGGGGCAAACATCTTAACATCTGAAAACTAATGGGGCTAAACATGAGGGAGAACGTGGTCCAGAAAACCAGCCCATCCGCCCTTAAGCGTGTTGTCCTTGAGCAACGTTACTTTAAAAGCCTTATAGAAAAAGAACTCTTATATACAGCATATATATATATATGTATATAAAGCTTCACAACTAACTGCAGGCAGAGCAGGAATACAATGGCCGGCAATAAAACTCAAAATAGCAGGTTTTTCTCTTCCATTTATTGTAGTGTATTCCATTGTATATATTTGTTTATTTATGTATTTTGTGTATGTGGGCAGATCCGCAGCCATGCCATAGAAAACGATGATAAGAAAAGTGGGATTACCGTTATTTGTTATATGTGTGGGGAAATATCTTACATTCGTGAGGCTTTCTTTAACGCATTCAATACCGGTGCCGTTCTTTTACTTAATTCTGACTACTATTACACGATTTTATTCAGTTTTAAAAGGGTATCCAGCAATTAACAGGCTTCGAACTGGTTCACTTTTTGGGCGATTTTTGCATGTATTCATTATTTGTCTAGTTTCCTCCCTAGACCTCCATCAAATTAAAAAAAAAAATCCATTAGATCCCCCTTCTAGATTAATTTGTAAATTTTTCGGTAGAAAAATGTCCCGGCCTAAGGCCGGTTCTTCCAACATTACAGGCTCACTCTCGTTCGCCAGGGAAACAATCGACACCTAAATAGCACGAAAGG
>CM064528.1:19717934-19765434 GCA_032716605.1 Paralithodes platypus
GCGACATGATTGGGTTGTTGGGCCGTTTTGGGTCGAACAACCGATTTGGGCCATGGGGTCATTTGGGCTACAGGGCCATAATTTATCACAGCCAAAATACGTTGCTTTGTGGTTGTTGTTGGTCATGGGCTATGGGACTTTACTGAATCAACATTGTTTGTTATGTGTATGAAGGAGACAAAAGGCAGGATGCCTGTAACGAGTGTTTCCCCCAAAGCCAAAATAGTGACAGAGAGCCAAATATAAGTCCCTTTAGTTGGGGTCAAAATACGTGGACACACGAAGGTTTAACGCAGTCTAACTCATAAGATGAAGGAAAAATTAATTGAGGGAAAAAGTTCCAGAGTTCACTTGTTGAGTAGAAGACTGAGAAAATTTGCTATATTTTGGGCCGGAGAGCTGGACAGAATTTGAGTGGGAATGTGCTGAAAGACGGATGCCTCGCACTCGTCACAAGAGAGGGTGTATGCACTGAGAGAGCTCTGAAGAACACTGTTTGTTGTAATAACAATAGAAGAGTGAAATAGATGCAACATTATGGTGTGTATAAACAGATTGTAGGGAACTAATGAGAGGAAGTGAGTTGATGAGGCGAAATGCTTTTGACTGTACTCTTTCGAGAGTGCGGTGTGGGTGGAACCTGCCCACACATGCGAACAATACTCGATACATTGGCGCACTGTGCCCCTATACAGAGCAAGAAGCTGTGCAGGGCTGAAAAACTCACGGAGATGGTTGAGCACACCAAACTTCTGGGAAGCTGTTTTAGCAAGAGTGGTAATATGATCTTTCCAAGAAAGGTCAGATGAAAAAGATACATCAGGAATATTGAGAGAAGATGAATGAAGGGTTGATTAGTGTATTGTTGAAGAGTAAGTGATGTCTTGTGGAAGATTGCGACGGGTAGATAGAAGAAAATATTGGGTCTTGCCGGCATTGAAAGTAACCATTGAACTGTTTCGAGCCACGGTTGAATTGGGGTTCCTCCACAGTGTCATTTTTGGTCTAGCAGCCGTTTAAAGCTGAGGGACTGTGCTGGGCAGAGGGGTCGTTCAGGCCATGAGGCTAAAATGTTTTGTGTTGCAGCCGAATTGGGTCATGCTGTCGAATTGGGTAATTAATCGACTCTGATCCAACTCTACAGTAGTCGAAGAACCACAAGAAAGAAAACATAAATACATAAAATTAATAATTAAGACAGACAGTGTGCCGAGTATTAATACACATTCTGCTCGATTACCCAGAGGAAAGACAAAATAATAAATAAATAGAAGTGACTCGGCCTGTATAACCTAGAGACAAAACCCAGGCTCTCTCCTTCACCGTGGCGACAACACCATATGTTCGGGAATGACTTTTAACTTCGGGCGAGTAGTTCTTGGAAAACGCTCCGTAGTTCTTCGAAAAGGACCAAAACAAACCTCTTCATCTGCCTTCCATAACCGAATAAATTATCTCAAATACTACCAGCCTGATCTATATTTCTGGCCCTACGCTTCAGGAGAGGATGGCGTCAATATTCTCAGGAATCTATCTATTGTCGGACGCCTTACTCCCCTTACGAGGGTGGCCATACACAGAATGCCCCCAAGCGGACCTATTCCCTGTGAGAGGGACAACCCGAACCAGTTTAGTGAAGGACTTACAGGATTGACTACTCAATTTAGGATCCGTCCGACTCCGAGGCCCTCTGTGTATCTTGTTAGCACTATTTTTCTACAGTAGTGTTCGGCTAATCCATCCACTAACCTGCCTTACCCTTAGGTAAGCAGTACGGATTTGTATCAGGTTTACTCCCCTAGACAGGTTGCCAACCAAGGCTGACGAGTCCCATCCACCCGGATTTGTATAAGGTTGTCTCCCCTAGATGAGTTGCCGACCAAGGCTAATGAGTCCCATCCACCCACACCCATTCTCAGGAATACATTATCAAAATGTGAGGAATATTGAAGGACGTTTCTGTTTAAAGGAGGATTCGTGAGTGTGTGGCCCTAGTCGCGCGGCATTGTTAATATAGGCACCTTTGCCCCCCTCCCTCCCTTTGTCCTATATTCCTCCTATTCACCTATCCCCTCTCACCCCCTAAACAGCCTACACAGCTCCCCTCCCTCCCTCCTCTATTCGTGTGTCGACAGCCTCAGAGAGAGAGAGAGAGAGCGAGCAGTGGATTGCAAAGGGTGATACGATGATAACTGTGACCGAATTATAACTTCACCTCATTACCGGCACATGGCGATGCAAAGTCGGTTGTATTTAGAAACAAACACACGCGATTTATACCTTATTGGCTTGCACTCATTTGAGAGACGTGGAGTTAGAGGGGATATAATAGAGGTGTTCAAATGGGTAAGTTGGATTAATAAAGCGAACATGAAAGATATACTGAAACTCAGTGATATTGAGAGCCCTGACTGGCGACCCAGTAGTGGGCGGGGCCTGACAGTTTACACTACCCAGTTTCACTGAGTGTAGACTGTGTTCGGATGCGGTGCACGTGCGTGGTGTCTAGAAAGGGGTTCATCCCCTGGTCCACAATTTACCGCCGTGACTGTACACCAATTTTCAAACTTTATTCCTTTAAGGGGGGTGACCTGCTTTCTTTTCTCTCTTTCTCTGGCTTGTATCCATTTGGTCCCATTCAGCCTACTGTTTTAAGACGTTTATTCCCATCCAGGTGTTGATTTCTTCCTGGCGAGCGATAGCGATCAAGTATTGTATGGAGAAATCTGACTTCGCCGGAGACATTTTTCTATCGAAACATGTACAAATTTAGCCTGCTGTCAAAATATGATTACAAAATATGCCGGCTCGCTACTGCTCGCCAGGGGAAAGCGACACCTGGATGGGGATAAACGTCTTAAAACAGTAGGCTGAATGGGGCCGAATGGATACAACCCAGAGAGAGGGGAAGAGAGAAAAAACGAGGTGGGCCCCCTTCAAGCCAGGTTGTGAAGCATCTGGGCTGTAATCAAGCATTGTGTTGTCATGCTCGCGTTCGATACTGATTCAAATTTGTGCGTCGCGATTTATGCTCCTGACTGTACTTACTTTAACTAATTCTAGATTATTTATTTTTATGCTCACTTTTCAAAATCAAATAGTTGTTAAAGTATTTCCTTTACTGCTTCTCCTTGGAATATACAGTATTTATACGTACTTTATTTACTAACACCAAGTGACTATATCTAAATTAAATCGCGTTTCATAAATATACATTAAATTATTGTCCAACTCCTAACATGATCCACTATTTGCCTTCCACCTACCGTTCTTCATTAGTCTACTTTAACACTATCCGGTCCAACAACTTGTGTGTTATTATGCTATTTCGTTTAATTGTTATTGAGGAATTTGCTTGCTTTTGACATCGAGTTTTATCACAAACTATATGAATAATGCCATACAATATTTGTTTGTCTGATAAATACAAACGTTTCATGAACTAAATTAACATATACTAATAAACTAGCGTCTCTACCGTATGGGCACGAATATTATTGATCAGGTTTTCATTCTCCTCCTAAATCAAGAGCCCCGGTTTGACAGATAAGGAAGCAGCGTGTCATAAGCTTGGTTGCACTGTATATTATGAACAGTATTCCAGGACGCATATAATATTATTGGCTACCATTAAGGGCAGATTTACACCTGGAGGAGTTTTTTCTGAACTCCTTTCTCCCTCATGTTTAGCCCCATTGCTTTTGAGATTTTAAGACGTTCGCCCCATTAGTTTGGCGATTTTAAGAACCCTCGCCCCATTTCTGTCAATTTTAAGACCATTCGTGCCATTTAGGTGTCTATTTTTTCCTGGCGAGCCATAGCGAGCCTGAAATTTAAGGGGAATCGGCCTTCGGCCGGGACATTTTTCTACCGAAAAATGTACAAATTTATCTTGAAAGGAGGTCTAGGGGGAGTAATTTTAAGTTTGATGGAAGTCTAGGGAATCAACTAAAATCCTCCCCTTAAGCGATTTGATTAGGCTGGGGAAGGATCTGTGTTATTCAAGGGGTTAATTAAGATCGAGTTTACCCCTTGCATTGCCAAAGGTCCTTCTTATGCTGCATAAATCGTCTAGTGTTAGCCAGAATAATAAAACAAAGTTAGGCATAATACTGTAAGTGGCCAGTAAACCAGTGACATGAAAATATTAGCTTGTCGAATTAAAGTGGTATCCATATACAATTAATAAATGACCCTTTGAACGCGAATTACTGTTGAACTGTTCATAAATTAAGCTACACCATATAAACTTGGGCCGGTCTGTTCACAAGTAAGGTCCAACTAATATTAAGGGGAGGTATTTAGTTTGTTCCCTACTTTTTCATCAAGCTTAAAATTACACCCCCTAGACTCCCTTTCAAGATAAATTTGTACATTTTTCGGTAGAAAAATGTCCCGGCCGGAGGCCGGTTGCTCTTAAATTACAGGCTCGCTATCGCTCGCCAGGAAAAAATCGACACCTTAACGGCACGAAAGGTCTTAAAATTGACATAAATGGGGCAAATTGTCTTAAAATATCCAAACTACTAGGGCGAAGGTCTTAAAATCTCAAAAGCAATGGGGCTAAACATGAGGGAGAAAGAAGTCCAGAAAAAACTCCCTCAAGTGGACATCTCCCCTTAAACTTAGCGACATAGTTTCCAAAATATTAATAAGGATCCTCTCTCCAGGCATTAATAAGGATCCTCTCTCCAGGCATTAATAAGGATCCTCTCTCCAGGCATTAATAAGGATCCTCTCTCCAGGCATTAATAAGGATCTTCTCTCCAGGCATTTTAGTTTTCTCTGTTCTCCATAAAAGAGCTACATCCCCTCATGAGTGAAAACCAAGCCTTTCATGAGCTAAGCGACGTCTCTTCAAAAATCTGAACTCGCTAATTTTCACGAATTACGCAACCCTCCCCCAACCCCTTTATAAATTAAGGTCTCAAATTCTCGTAACCCAAGCTTACATCCTTTTATAATAACGCTTTCAAGATACGAGGAAGCCTTTGTTTCTTGTAGTCTGGCTATCAGTAGACAATGCTATCCTGTTTAGGGAAGGAATGAAGGAGTCGGAGGGTTAATTGATTATATGTACAGTCGCGCTGATAAGTGATGTCTCGGCACCAATTATGTTTTGATCAATAATTGGTATCAGCAATATTTACACATGATTTTTTTCTTTTTGAGTGAGATATACTAACATGTTCCTACAGTTACCCACCCTATTCAACATCTGACAGACATTAATACAGTATAAAGCGAACCAAACGTATTGAAAGCTGAGACATGAATTATTAGCGCGATCGTACTCCTTGAATTCCTAGCAGGGCTTTCCAAACTTGAGTAAAATCGTTTAATGTCAGCCAGCATCAAGGGAAAAAATGGGTTCTTGCAACATGAAAGGGATAATTGCAAGCTGGCTCGACGCATTGTCTCCTGCACTTCCAAGAGCCCCTCCTGTACCGGGTACTCTTCCCCACGGTGCCCTGATGGAAGCACATTATGTCCCTCCATTCACTATAAAAATATTCAGCCGCCGTCGTTTTCGTTTTTCGGGGCGGGCTTTTATATTTTGGCTTTCAGTTTGCAGTCACCCTCGGGGGCGTCTGGGGAATTTTAGTTAGAGTACCGTGTTTGAGGAGAGAGGGAGAGAGAGATCGTGATAAGAGAAATACGATTACTAAACTTAAAACCTGAAAGCAAATAATGATAACATAGGAGAGAGAGAGAGAGAGGGTGAGATGTGGATGTGAGGGGAGGATTTTTAAAAATGTACTAAACTTACAAACTGAAAGCAAACTGTGGTGACATGCAGAGATTTACAAGGAGTTACTAGGAATAGTTTGTATCTCGAACTTTGTGGTCCATTCTGGTGAGATACTGGAAGTTGAAATAGAGAGATTGTGTAGTGCATTACACTCATTGCAGAGTGTGCAAAATACTATCTACTCTCTTATTAAACCGCTCTACTGTAGAGCTGTTTACAACTTCTGAGGGAAGTTTGTTCCAGGTAGAATATATATGTGAAAAAGATTCCGTAAATACTGGTGCTGAACCTTTTCAATTCTAACTTCCCGCCATAGTTACGTGGTGTATTCATACGGAGGCTAAACATGTTGCTATAATCCAAAGTGTTGCATCAATTAAGTAATTTAAAAAAACTTCAATGACCTTGTGGTTTGCGTGATTCCAACTGAAAGAGATCAAGAGCTTTCAACCGGTCCTGATAGATCAGTCTTCTAATAAATGGAATAAACTTTGTAGGCCTTCCTTATACTCTACCCAGTCGCTCTATATCTTTCCTTTGCTCTGGATACCAGAATTGAACAACATACTCCAGGGGAGGCCGTATCAGAGTGTTGTAGAGTTTGAGGACTGTTTCCTTATATCTATATGTATATTGCCTCTTAACACCTAACGAGCAGCCTAAGCGGTAAATAATATGTAGCCACCAGCGGGGTGTTTTTACCCAAAATAGGGCTGTATACGTGATCATTGTTATGCCTAAATAAGACCCAGAGCGTAAAACAAGTATCTATCCCTGAAAGGGCATAAACAGAGCTTTCCAATGACACTCCAACGATCCTTATATGACCGCTAGTTCTCTTGCAACAATTGCGCAACACGAGTGCAAAAACCATGTAATTCGGTACTTTCCCTAAACAATTCACTGTGTAGTGAGTGTGAGAGGGTGGAGGAGGGTGGGATTCATGTCAGTTGGTTCACCGCGGTGGTCTGGAGCAGTCATACGCTCGCTACTCTCCTGCCACCACTTGTCTCTCTCTCTCAGCAACATTACGTGCTGAAAATGCCACACGACTTATGTTGTGAGCCGCCACATAGTCCAAATTTCTTTCACTCGACATATGATGCGCGCCGCTAAAGAAGGGTTAATAAAGCCCATCAATTTCTGAGTTCATTATCTTTACTTCAATGCACTGCTTGGAAAGCTTTAGGTCACTGCTAATCAGAACCCCAAAATCTTTTCCCAGGTCAGTCACTTCCAGGGGGGATTCCCATTAGCAAATAACCTGACTTGGGGTTTGCTTGGCCGATCTGCATCACCTTGCACTTTTCCAAGTTGGCATCTCACATGTCTCGGACATAGCCTAGTCTGCTAAGATCTATCTCGAGCTGTTCAACCCCTGTAGGGTCCTTCACTAAACTCAAAGCTTAAAGTCATCTGCAAACTTGGAGATCACACTCAACAGACCTATATCGATGTTTTTTACTTTTTGATTAACAAAAGTGGCCAAAGGACCGATTCCTGTGGAACTCCAGAAGTGACTGGACTCCACTCAGAAGAAACACCATTGATTACCACCCATTGCTGTATACCTGTTAGCCAGCTTTCTATCCAATTTGTGACTTCATTATATAATACCTAGTGCACTCACTATAGACATTAACCTGCAATGAGACAGCTTTTTGATTATCTAAGTAAAGGATATCTATGGCTCTACTTTTTTCATAATCATCATTTCATGACAAAAATCCAACAATTTAGTGAGACATTATCGATGCCGCTTTGAATCCATGTTGAGAATCTGTAAATTAAGTTGTGGATTTCCTGATAGTCAACTATTTTGTCTACCAGTATCCCTTCTAAAGATTTTACTACGATAGAAGTCAAGCTATTTGGCCGATAATTCTTGGGACACTCATGATCCTCTTTTTTTAAAGATTGGGGTCACATTGGCCAGTTTTCAGTTTTCAGGAACCTTTCCAGTTTCTAGTGATTTGTTGAAGATTTCTGCAGAAGAAAAGTGTGAATTCATCGTGCACTTCTTGTACAACTTGGGGAAGAAAGCCTTCTGGGCCAGATGACTTGAATCTAATAAATATTCTTATTCTTCGTGCTACTTCCTCTGGGGTACTTATAATTCTGCTAAGACCTTTACCCTCATGGACTTATCCTGGACTTCGCATGTCACTGGTATTTTCTCTTTTAAAAACTGAGGCAACGTAGTAATTTAGCTGTTTCAGTGTCAGTTAGTTCAGCAACCCTCCCGGATCGCATCGGAGATCGGCCCAACATTCTTGACCTGTTTCTAACTTCTAACCCTTCTTCTTATACTGTCGATCTTTTCTCTCCTTTGGGCTCCTCCGACCATAAACTTATCTCTGTCAACTGTCCTATCTCTCCAGTACGGCCACCCGATACTCCTAGCCGGCGGCGCTTGTGGCACTTTGGCGCTGCCGACTGGGAGGCTCTTCGGCAGTACTTCTTTGATTTCCCATGGAATGATGTCTGCTTCCATGGTCCGAGGACCCTCGGAGAGTGCTGAACGCATTACCGAGGTAATCCTATCGGGCATGGAAGCATACATTCCATTCTCTTTCTCTCAGACTAATGCTAAAAAATCTTGGTTTACTCACGCCTGTTTTACTGCTGTCCGCAATAAGGAGGAAGCATTCAAACGGTACCGACGCCTTAAAACTCAGGACTCTCATTCTTCCGGTTTTTGCCCGGAATCAAGCCAAATCTGTTCTTCGACTTGCCAAACACTCTTTCATCAATAATAAATGCACTGAACTATCCAACTCTAGCTCTTCCCAAGCTTTCTGGCATCTAGCCAAAAACCTCTCCAACAATTTCTCTTCCTCGTCTTTCCCTCCCCTTTCCCACTCTGATGGCACAACCATCACTTCTTCCTCTGACAAAGCTAAACTCTTCGATCAAACTTTTGCTAGAAACTCCACCTTGGATGATTCCGGTGCTATTCCTCCCTCTCCGCCCTCCTCTCTCTTACTTATGCCTAATATCCTAATCTCTTCTAAAGATGTACTTTCTACCCTCTCTGGGCTTAACACTAATAAGGCGTACGGTCCGGACGGTGTTCCTCCTGTTGTTCTCAAAAACTGTGCTTCCGTGCTGACTCACTGCCTAGGCAAACTCTTTCGTCTCTGTCTATCCTCTAACGTCTTCCCTTCATGCTGGAAGTTTGCTCACATTCAACCTGTCCCAAAGAAGGGTGACCGCTCTCAACCCTCCAACTATCGTCCAATTGCTCTTATCTCTTGTCTTTCTAAAGTTTTTGAAACTGCTCTCAGATCGCCAGTATGGCTTCCTTAAGGGTCCCTCTACTGGTGATCTTCTTTCATATCTTACTAACTCTTGGTCATCCTCCTTTCGGGACTTCGGTGAGACTTTTTCTATTGCACTAGACATATCGAAAGCCTTCGATAGAGTCTGGCATAAATCTTTAATTTCTAAACTATCCTCCTTCGGTTTCTATCCCTCCATCTGTGCCTTTGTCTCTAATTTCCTTTCCGGCCGTTCCATAGCTGCGGTTGTGGACGGCCATTGTTCACTTCCTCACCCTATAAACTCCGGTGTTCCTCAGGGCGCTGTCCTATCTCCTATTCTCTTTCTAATTTTTATAAATGATCTCCTTAACTGTACCTTAATTTCCATCCATTCATACGCAGACGACTCAACCTTACACTACTCCATTAGTTTTTCAGAACGCCCCAGCCAGCAATCCCTCAACGACAAACGTAATGAAGCCATAGAACTCTTAAATTCTGATCTAAATACTATTTCCAATTGGGGCAGAGAAAACCTTGTTAACTTTAATGCTTCCAAAACCCTATTTCTCCATCTATCTACCCGTCAGGATCTCCCAGCGGACTATCCCTTATTCTTCAACAATACAAAAATCAACCCTTCATCTTCTCTCAATATTCTTGGTGTCTCTTTTTCTTCTGCTCTCATTTGGAAGGACCATATTACCAGTCTTGCTAAGGCAGCCTCACAGAAGCTGGGTGTGCTCAACCGCCTTAGGGGGTTCTTTTCCCCTGCACAGCTTCTTGCTCTCTACAGGGGCATAGTGCGCCCTTGTATTGAGTATTGTTCACATGTGTGGGGAGGTTCCTCTCACACCGCTCTCCTAGACAAAGTTGAAAGGAAGGCCTTTTCGTATCATTAACTCCCGTCCACTCACCGACTCTCTGCAATCTCTCTCTCTTCGCCGCAATGTTTTTCTCTCTCGCTATTCTATCGCTACTATAATAATCAGTGTTCCTCAGAGCTATCCCAGTGCATACCACCTCCTTTACGTAGGGCACGTGGTACCCGTCTTGCAACTCAATCCCACCCCTACTCTGTGCAACTCTCCAACCCAAGAGTGAAACGTTACTCTCAAACTTTCTTCTACTCAACATCTGAACTCTGGAACTCTCTCCCAGAATCAGTCTTTCCCTCTTCCTATGACTTAAATTGCTTCAAACTCCGTGTGTCCAGGCATTTTGGCTCGAACGTCCCTTGATTTTGGCCCTGTCACTCTTTCAACTATGGGGGAGGCACTCGCTATAGGCAGTTATGCCTTTTGCCTCCCTCAATCACATAGAAAAAAAAAAAAAAAACAAAAAAAATTAAATTGTGGCTCCTACCTCCAAGTGATTCCCCAACTGATAAGCTGGTCACACATTCATCGTTAGTGATGAATATGAGATCTAGTATAATGTTGCCTCTAATTGAATTGTTCACCCACTGGGCCAAAACGTTATAATTAGCAAAGTCAACAAGACGCCTACTTACAGCATCAGCTGTTTTTGTTTCCCAGTTTACCAGGCAATTGAAGTCGTCTAAGATCACACTGGTTTTGTTGTCGATAAGACCTCTCCGTTTTGTGTACAGAAGTTCATTCTTTTCAATATTTTTATGTGGAGGCCTGTTCACCAGAACAAACCTATGGATAAAGTAACCTAGATTGAGGTCTATTCCTAACAGTTCATGTTCTGACTTCATCTGGCAGTAAATTGGGCTTAGAAAATATCTGATGTACATAAGAATTCTGCCCCCTTCCCGTATGGTCTGGTCTTTGTGGATCATTTTATATCCAGGTATTTCAAATTTCCCAACATAATCTTAGATCTTTTAATCGAAGCACTCGGTAGCCAAGAAAGCCGATTGACCTGACATTCAATAATACTACCATAACCCTCGCACAACCATATGACGCAGAGGTTGCCAGATTAACAATAAGAAATAGAGTTCTCTCACTCTTATAATTACCTCTCCAAAATTAGTTTTCTGCCCACAGCTAACTCAAAGACAACTGCAGAGGTTAAAGTAACTAAACTAAAGGTTTATAAATACCCCTGATGGTAACAAAGGCTTTAAAGTATCCCTAATAGGCTCAAAATTGCGTTAAGAACGTGAGAGGGTTAAGATGGTTCAGGTTTTTCTTAGAACCCATTCGTTTACCCCGTTTCCCGAAGGGAAAGAGGTCTTTGGGGGTGGGTAGTGCATTTTCTAACACACTATATCTGTGTACACTATCAAAGGTGTTGCAATTCCCTATAGGTGGTGAATCCTCACCTGACGTACAAGAACAGAAATTGGCAAATGTGGTGTTGAGTCTGGAGTAAGTTGTGGGTCATCTTTCATTCTACTGAGAGAGAGAGAGAGAGAGAGAGAGAGAGAGAGAGAGAGAGAGAGAGAGAGAGAGAGAGAGAGAGAGAGAGATAGAAGAGAGAGAGAGGAGAGAGAGAGAGATAGAGAAGATAGATAGATAGGAGTAAGAGAGAGGGAGGTGAGGGAGAGAGAGAGAGAGAAGAGAGAGAGAGAGAGAGAAGAAGAGAATAGAGGAGACGTATAGATCGAGGGAGAATAGAGAGGAGAGAGAGAGAGAGAGAAGACTCGAGAGAGCTTGAAGCGTAGAGCGAGAAGAGAGAGAGAAGAGAAATGAGCGAGATGAGAGAGAGTAGGGAGGGAGGAGAGAGAGGAGCTCAGAGAAGAGAAGAGAGGATGATAGCGATGAGTAGAGATCGGAGAGAGAGAGAGTCTAGAAGAGCGAGCCCTGGAAGGGATAATAAAGTTAACATGTAGGATTATGATAAATGTTATTGTTTTACCCACTCCCAAATAGATGATGATAAAGTATATTTTAGGGTTGACGAGTGAGAATAGATAGCACGTATAACCCTCTCTAAAAAAAACATATTGTAGTTGAGAAAAGAATGTGAACAGACAGAATATGGTAAGAAGAGGGAACTCCAAGATCGAAGGAAAAAGTTAACGCAAGAGGAATGGAGGAATTCGGAAAAGAATGGTTGACGAAGAGGAAAAAAAAAAACAATCCAGAGAAGACTAAGAGTAGAAAACTTCTCTGATACAGTGGAATAGAGGAATTGGAAATAATAAAAGCATAACCTTAAAAGAAGACGAAGATCACACATTGAGGCAATACGAAAAATAAAGTGTGTAATGGAATAACAGAAATTGTGTTCTAATAACGTTCTAATCCAGACCTGCGCACTCTTACAATAATCTCTATGTCTCCATGTGACGGTACGGAAAGTTTAGTGTTTAGGGTTGCCGAAGATGAAATTTCGGTGTGAGCGTCCTGGGTTCGAAAATCTCACGGACTGCCACATTGGTTTGTAATATTTTCATTAAATCGATTTTAGTAGTAAGTTGGGGTTGATGGGAGTCTAACATAATAAATTAAAAGGAAACGAAGAGGGGTTTTTGGGAGACGAAATGGTGGAGATGTAGAACTTTAAGACGACTATACAGTATAGTCATAGTATATATAAGATGATATGAATATATATATAGTATATATAATATATATATCTACCTGGTTGATATATATATATAATGACTATATAATTATACTGATGTAACATATAAGGCATTGGATTAAAGTATATAGAAGCAATAGTTTTTGGATACGGATTTATAATATTCTACAATATGTGTTTTTATCTTTTTTTTTTCTTATAATTGGTTTTAATTCAAAGCATAAGATAAACACACTATACTGGTACAACAACCTGTTTGGGTGCACATTGTACGTGTTAATTTGAAACTATTTTTAAAAGCTTCACTATTTTGGTATTCATTACAGTGTATATAGCACATTATGGATATCAAAAGCCTCAAAATTAGTGTTCGAAAGGTTAAACAGCATAATAATTACACCCTAGTTATGCATAATATTTGCATACTTTATTTACACAGTGAAATTGCCAGTAAAATGTAATAGTAGTAAATTGTTCTATCTGCAGAGAGAGAGAGAGAGATAGATAGATAGAGAACTATAGATAGATAGATAGATAGAGAGAGAGAGAAAGATAACTATATATATATATATATATATATATATATATATATAATGAGAGAGGAGATAGAGAGAGAGAGAGAGAGAAAGAGAGAGAGAGAAGAATAGAGAGGAGAGAGAGGACGAGAAGAGAGAGAGAGAGAGATGAAGAAGAGAGAGAGAGAGGAGAGAGAGGAGAGAGATGAGAGAGAAGAGAGAGAGAGAGAGAGAGAGAAGAGAGAGAGGAGAGAGGAGAGAGAGCGGAGAGAGAGAGAGAAGAAGAGCGAGAGAGAGAGAGAGAGAGAGAGAGAGAGAGAGAGAGAGAGAGAGAGAGAGAGAGAGAGTGGGGGAAATATGAGCACACCATAATAAAACACTTCTTTTTATGAAAGATATATAGACCTTCCTCCTTTTAGTTGTTTTTTGAAGCAACATTATATAACAAACACATTATGTTGTCTATCTGTCTGTCTGTCTATCTAACTATCTGTATCTATATATCTATCTGTATATTTATCTATCTATATATGTATCTATCTATCTATCTATCTATCTTGCTGGCAACCATATGATGTAGTGGAATAAAATAAGATTTGCAAATAGAATGATTGCCCATCCTAGTAAAGTTCTTGAAAACAGTTTAATAGATGTAGCTAATAGCATGTTCTTAATTAATGAAGTAAATACTATTAAAAATGCAGCATACAGTATCAATTGTTTAAAAGACAATGACATTGAAGCAGTGAAGTCAAGAATGATGTACGCGTACGTTCAAAATCATGAACCAACAATGCGTTAAGGGGAGGTATTTAGTTTATTCCCTAGACCTCCATCAAGCTTAAAATTAAACCCCCTTGACCCTCTTTCAAGATAAATTTGTACATTTTTCGGTAGAAAAATTTCCCGGCTGAAAGCCGGTTCCTCTTATATTACAGGCTCGCTATCGCTCGCCAGGATAAAATCGACACCTAAATGGCACGAAAGGTCTTAAAATTGACAGAAATGGGTTGAAAGTTCTTAAAATCGTCAAAATAATGGGGCGAACGTCTTAAAATTAGAAAAGCAATGGGGCTAAACATGAGGGAGAAAGGAGTCAAGAAAAAAGTCCCTCAAGTGGAAATCTCCCCTTAATGTTTACCTTTAATTTTAATTGTATCTGTAAATATGAACAAGTTACTATGACTGACTATCTATCTCTATCTATCTATCTATCTGTCTATTATCTATATCTGTCTGTCTGTCTGCCCGTCTGTCTGTCTGTCTGTGTCTATCTATCTCTCTCTATCTATCTATCTGTCTGTCTGTCTGTCTGTGTCTGTCTATCTGTCTGTCTGTCTGTCTCAATCGGTATTGACGTACAATATATAGTGAGTGTAATTACAAGGAGAGTGATAATATGGTGTTGTTATGGAGAACTAATAACTTCTCACAGCTGATAGGTTATGAATGTGGGTGACATGATTTATTGGTAGCTTCTGTAAGATGTAGGTTGCCTCCTTTATTGATAACAACACATACGTTAATCAATGAATTACAGGTATGTCATATTAAGGGGAGGTTTTTAGTTGATTCCATAGACTTCCATCAAACTTAAAATTACTCCCCCTAGACCCCCTTACAAGATAAATTTATACATTTTTCGGTAGAAAAATGTCCCGGCCAAAGGCCGATTCACCTTAAATTACAGGCTCGCTATCGCTCGCCAGGAAAAAATCGACACCTAAATGGCACGAATGGTCTTAAAATTGACAGAAATGGGGCGGGGGTTCTTAAAATCGCCAAACTAATGGGGCGAACGTCTTAAAATCTCAAAAGCAATGGGGCTAAACATGAGGGAGAAAGGATTCAAGAAAAAAAATCCCTCAAGTGAAAATCCCCCCTTAATAAGCACATAATGGAGGTCCAAGAAACAATAGCTTCATGGATGATTTATGGACCTAGCTGTAGAATAAGTTGCAATATTGGACTCCATAATTTAATGTAGCCATATATCGAATTAAATTGATATACATTCAAGTATTTCTGTTAAAAATAATTACATTTTTGCGTGATATGTGTATGTTTATATATTACATAAAAGTGTTGAAATTGTCGTTGAAAATTGAAAGGCCATGAATACGCAGCATGTACAAAATTAAATAACGTTTCATACTGTATAAACTGAACACATGGAATAATATTATTCAGCATGTCAAGTGAGGCTACATGGAAATATAAATGGTTAGAGTACAGTAGTTAGCGGGAGTGATCTGAACAGCAATTAAGATGTATTTATAGTTTAGGAAAAAATACCTAAAACCCTCCTTCGAGATAAATATGTAAATTTTTCGGTAGAAAGTGTCCTAGCAAAATGTTGGTTCCTCTTAAATTACAGGTTCGCTATCGCTTGCCAAGAAAATAAATCAACTTCTAAATGGCATGGAAGGCTATGATACTGACAACAAAAATGGTGTGAGTGGTCTTAAAATCACAAAACGGATGACGCTAACATCTTAAAATCTCATAACTAATGGGAGAAACTTTAGGGAGAAGAGGGCCCAGAAAAAAAAAAATTCTCCCTAAGAAAGGAAATAAATATAAATGTTAAAGAACCGTATTCTGACTTTAGAGCACAAACCTATCAACATTTGTGTAATTGCGCTAACCGTGTGTCTTACATGAATAGCCAACACAAGCACAACACATAAATACAACAACAAACATAACGTTATTATTATACAAACACGTAATTGATTGTGATAGAGAAGTAAATAGCTGCAGGAAATATAATGAATAGTCTAGAGTAGGAGATTAATTAGACAGCATGCAATAATATATCTCATTGACGTGTACACCCTGTTCATTATAGGTAGGCTACAACTCTATAAACCAGCCTCTCATAACTAAAAAAGAACTTTCCTATTATTGGTAATTGACTTCTCCCATTTGGGAAGAGTCGACCAGTAAATAGGTGTGGGACAATACAGCCCATTTGTTCTAGCCCTTCCTGAGTTACAAGAGGTTAGATTTAAGATTCCTGGTCTAATGATAGTGAACAGCCTATAGAAGAGAGCACATTTGACTATGGCCAGTTAAGCCATTGTATTCACTGTTTGGTATTTACCGCTAAGATGCATACATTAAATATGAATTGAAGTTTACACTGGAAAATAAAACAATTATAAATGAACTCAATCAAAATATGTGACAAAATAATAGATTACTTGCATTTATAGAATATTACAAAAAAACACACAATAGTTTTCCGGCTATCAGCAACATTGTCTTGGATAAAAATGTGGAGAAAAGGAGTAATATGTTAGTTTGTTATCATTTATATCACAACACAATAAACAACTTCATAAATACATATAGAAGTCAAACAATACCGGTATGGGGTATTTTGATATTATTAGTTGGTGTTAGTTTAACCCCTTGAAGCTCTGACGCGTTTTAGCACTTTATTTTGGCTATCATTAGACGATTTTATGCAGCTTAGGAAGGATCTGTGGGTATTAAAAGGGTAAATACTATCTCAATCAACCCTTTGACTTTCATATAATGTTACTAATCTGAATAAAATCGTCTAATAGTAGCCAGAAAACAGAACAGAAACGCGTATTGGAGCTTGAAAGGGTTAATGTACATGCAACTTACTATCTATCTATACATTATGAGTTTATTTATAAAGCAATTTGAAACATGCCATGCCTTCATCACCGCCACATAAAGTAGGCTACATCTTGCGATAGTTTACAGCGGCCTTCAATTAGTTTCTTCTTATTCAGTTAGCCCACATTTGAGAATAATTACCTTAGTTCCATTAACCCTTTCAGTACCGGTGCCGTTCTTTTTAACTATACTATGGCTACTATTAGATGATTTTATTCAGTTTAACAATATCCTCCAGCAATTAACAGGCTTTGAACTATCTCACTTAGCCATTTATACTACCACAGATCCTTCTCAAACTGCACAAAATTGTCTAAATATAGCTAGATTATAATTAATAAGACGTCGCCGGCACAGAAGGGGTTAAGGTAATTTTGTTAATAACTAGTAGTGACGGATTACCAAGGAACTCTTCACGATTAGGCAATATCTATAGATAATATGACAGGTAACATAAAAGTAAATATTTGATATACAATGCATGGTTATATGTGGGCATCCATACTCATAATATTTGATATACAATGCATGCTTATATGTGGGCATCCATACTCATAATATTTGATATACAATGCATGCTTATAATTATGTGGGCATCCATACTCATAATCGTGACTTGTTTCTGAATAGACACCTTCACGCTTTTATATTTTATTTATATTATATGTATTTGCATATATATATTTTGTTCCGGTACGTTTGATTGGTGGCTAGTTATGGTGCCCTGCGGACAATCCATCAATGCTATCTAAAATCCTTATTGTTTCTGTATTGATCTTGGATGGCGGCGTTGAGTAAATTTAAGTTATTGAAAAAGGTCAACATGCATCTGGGCCCTATTTCAAACCACTTATCACATGACTCGAACACAGTATCCTCGCGCGTGAAGGCACCTATTACTGAAACACCTGGATAGCTCATTGCTCCCGTATAGTGAAGCCGCCGCAGCCACTTCTTTTTCTGCTGAGTCTGTACAAAACACTTGGTAATTTAATGCAAAGTGCAGATAGTTTAAATAGTTCAGACGAATATTACAATAATTAAGTATTTACTCAACACACAGTCAGTATTAAGTTGTTACTCGTAGTGGTTTCCTGGCGGCGACTTCAATAATTGACATATAGTCGATGGGCCAGATCCATATATCACACCAACTGGTACCATCCTAGGGGGTCAAACGTTCAGCATAATCATCAATAAATGTCTAAAACCTGATATGGGAAGTACTGGACTAAAAACCTGATATGGGAAGTACTGGACTAAAAACCTGATATGGGAATTACTGGACTAAAAACCTGATATGGGAAGTACTGGACTAAAAACCTGATATGGGAAGGACTGGACTAAAAAGACAACAAAAACCCCAATGTCTGGGGGATTATAATTTGTTTTCATTTTTCTATGTGAGTGAGGGAGACAAAAGGCAGAACTGTCTGTATCGAGTGCCTCCCCCAGAGTTGAAAGAGTAACAGGGCCAACATCAAGGGAATCAAAATGTAGGGCGGTACTTGAAAAGTAGACATAATGGATAAAAAAACACCATCTCAGGAGGAGCACTTTATTGACAACGTTTCGCAGATAGCTTCTTCAGATCACTGACCTGATGAAGCTATCTGTGAAACGTTGTCAATAAAGTGCTCCTCCTCAGATGGTGTTTCTATCCATTATAAATGTAATTAAAAGCCCTCTAAGATGGTACCGATTTTCACCCGGACCCATGGACTATACCCTGTTCCAAATAGGTAGGCCAGAAATCGTGAACTATAACCTCTGTAACTCATAAAGGTATCGAGCGAATGGACTGTAAATGTCCACACCTATTCCTTGCCCGACCCTTCCCACATTTTAGATATATTAGCTCGATTACTCTAGTCGTTTGTGAGTTATAGAGGCTAATTAACCCATGCAGTGCCAGGGACGTCCTTTTTATCATATTCTCGCAACTTCTAGACGATTATATTCAGCTTAGGAAGGACTTCTAGCAATAATAAGGCTTCAAACTATCTCAACGAACCTTTTTAACTACCACAGATCCTTCCTAAGCTGCATAATAGCGTCTAAATGTAGCTAGACTACAATATAACACACGTCGCTGGTACTCAAAGGGTTAAGGAGAACGATGAGCTATCCAGAATCTCGGTATAGTGGAGTTGAGTATTTCTAGGCAAGCGAGGTGGTACAAAAGGAAGACATACCGCTGGCAGCCAACTGTAGGGGGAAGGGAGGCAGCAGGGGTTGGCAGAGGGGGGAAGCAGGCGCAGATCAGAGGGCAGGGCAGGGTTAGAATGGCAAAAAGGTACGGGTGGTAGGGTTTGGAAGGGACGGCAGACCAAATGGCAGGAAAGGAAGGGTGAGATCAGATGGCAGGGCAGGGTTAGAATGGCAAAAAGGTGGTGGCAGGGCTTGGAAGGGACGGCAGAACAGGAAGGAGAAGATCATATGCCAAGGAAGGGCTTGAAGGGCGAACAGGTGGCAGGAATATGGCACAATGGTAACGAGGAGGAGAGATGTTTCTTAAAAATGGCCAAGTTGGAAAGAGGTGGCATAAAACAATGACTTTGTTGGGAAGAGATGGTAGAACACATGGGAGAAATAGCAAAATAATATGACTTCAAAATGGCAGGGTATGGGAAAGATTGCAAACATATAACAGGACAGAAAGATGGTATATTAAAGATACATGGTACTAAGAGGATGAACAATATTAATGGATGTATCAGACAGAGGAAGAGGCAGTAGAAAGTTTACAAAATTATAACAAATATATGTAAGGCCACGTCAGAGATGGAGAGAAATGCTAGACAAATAACTGATCAAAGTTAAGTGTATGTCCAGGATGGTAGGAAATTACAAAATCAAAGTGAGACAATAAATCAACTGAACGGGACAACAAATAAGAGAGTATGACCGTGTATTTACCACGGATATATATTTCCAATAAGTGAGAAGTCGCTTACATATAAATATATATAATTTATATACTGTAGATATATTAAATACTGATGGTAGGAAGCTATGAATAAGAATGCTGACTGGCAACGAGAACATTTGACATGAATGGAATGAAAGCTGAAAAATCATACGAAAATGGACAGATATCATGGTCTAATAATAGGCCAACCCCAAATACCAAAAGTAAGGAAAGCTAAAGACTGGAAGGGGTGAAAGAGATGGATCGTAAGCTGAATAAAAGCGAGGCTCATGGATGGTAAAAATGAAAATGCAATCAATAAAAATACTGTAGATGACACACACAAGAGGAAAAGGACCGGGCTACCGCAAGACATACAGGATAATTGAGATGTAACACTGAAATTGAATATATCCTTTGATAGCGGTTGTGTGTTATGAAGAGAGGTATAGATGCACAGATGTAATATATAGATGTGATTATATTAAGAGAGCTTAGAAGAAGAACTCGTATTTATGGTTTGTTTTGTAGTCTATTATTTATTCCGATATAATGTATGATTTAAAACTATATGTCTGTTGTATTTATCAATTGGCATAACTCATTGGTAGTTGTTTTCTTTTGTTGCAGGTACCATCAGAATTATTTTTAGAAAGCTAAGGAAGGCCCTCACAGAGCCAACGGGCCTAGCCCACAAATCTTGACATTATGACAGAGAGCTTATTTATAAGCTGAAAGTAATGATATGGTGGTAGTCAGAAGTTAATTACACCTATGATTGAACTGGATACCGATATGTACAGTATATATATATACAGTATTATATATCATTATCCAAGATTATTTGCATGTCATAAGTTGAGAACATTTGCCAATGACTAAATTAATGGAATTGAATAGTGAGAAAAACTTTTGATTCAAATAATGCACCAAACTCTTTGAAGAACGAACAAGCAAGTGTTTTGGATCATTTCTTGAAGTTCAGGGGATTCAAAAAATAGTATGCATTGTTCAAAATAACACGGATACGCGAGCTATTAAAAAGGGCCACAGACAAGGTTGGAGGACACAGACATAACACAGACACAACACACAGAGATAATAAAGACATAACGAACGGAAGGGACTACAGAGAGAGACTTTACACCACTGGGAGAGGTTGCACAGACGAAACTACCTTGGTCCACTCAAATCACCCAAGTCATTAATCGGAACCTCCAACCCAACCACTTTAATGCAGGATACTTAAAGAATATGGTAGCAAATGAAGGATCTGCAGCAACGGCTAATAATTGTGTTTATATATCTTGAAGCATAGACTACATTAGATCTGTACTTGACACGAAAATGGAACTTTGCAGTAAGGGACCCAAAATTGGAAAACGAACCCCCCAAATTCGAATCTCGAATTCGCGAAAATGTGATATTTTTTCGGTTTCGAGGTTCGAATTTGGGGGTTCGTTCTCTGATTTTGGTTCCCTTACTGCAAGGTTCCATTTTCGTGTCAATTCCAGATCTACTGTAGTCTATGCTTGAAGTTATCTCGGACTGAGCCGAATCTTTTTATTGAATTTTGTGTTTTATACTGAAATTTGCAATTCGTCAAAATAAATATTTTAATATCTAACTATCTTCAATGTAGGATTGTTAAAAGATATTTGTCAACCCTTTGACGCTCAGAACCGCGTTAATAATGAAGAGGTGACTGTCTAAAGTGAGCCTCTTGATTTGATGTGATTGACCTGATATTAATAGAGGCCAATAATTGAGAGACCTGGTGATTTGTTTGGACGAGTGGATATCATGAAGACAAATAGTGAAGCGAAACAGAGAAGAGAGAGAGGGAGGGGGTGATCATTAGAAGAGGTGGGGGGAGGGGGCCAGGAGGAGGGGGGAGGGGGGTCAGAAGTCCTCGTAGGGGTCAAACTGCAAGACAAGTAAGATCAGTGAGTTTTATGCATAATCTATATTTTGGGAGAGATGAAACACATTGGGCTACTAAAACTACAAGGCAAATGGAATCAATGAAGCCTTTATATGAAATACATTGGGTTAAAGATATAGCAATACTAGTAATATTAGTGGTTATTTTCTTATATATTTTGATATAAATAGATTAAGCTTATTTACAAGAAACTCCATAACAACTAAGAGCAGTGAGTCTACAGTATCTACTGAAATTGTTAAATATATGGAGTTTCTACAAAAAAAATAAAAAAATATATACATTTAATTAAACTTAATGATAACTAAGTAGAACAGAAGTTATTTGACTTGAATAGAGTCAAAATATGTGCTGTTGAAAACTTCGAGTGCAATTAAACAACATTGAAATTGGGCATCTCTAACTTGCAATTGGTGAGTGATTATGATTGTTGAACAGAGCATGATGCATGACATTACACATAGAGAATATCATAACAATAGTTACTGGGTGACTATACAGTATATATATATATATATCAGAGCGGAATATAGCAATGAGATTAAACATTGAATTCCTAAGTTTTGATGCTGGAGTTAATCGAAACCTTTAATTGCAAAATATTGGTTCTTGTTGATAAAGTTAATAAAACACTTAAGGAAAATACGTCTGTATCTTATGTATAAGAACAAGTTTCTATTAACTCCAACTTGTTATAACTAAACACAGGCATACAGGCTGAATACAAGTGACACTCATAAAAGCAGAATCAAATATATTCATATATTGACAAGGAAAGCAGGTTAGTGTTATCCATAATCTAGAAACCAACCTTGACCTCTGAAAAAAGAAGTTTGCATTAGTTGCCGAATTGTGTTGAAGGATTAGTGTTGTTTACCTATCTGTGTGTGTGTGTGTGTGTATGTGTGTGTGTGTGTGTGCTTAATGTTCTGAAAGCACTTCTATAGTATCGTATATACTTTCTTCTATCTGCATGCGATACCTGAATTGATTTCAATCCCTAACTTCTCTAAGAGTATTTCACGTAGGGATTATTGATTATTACTGACACAAGAATATTTTATAGCTATATACATATATCCTTGGGAGACTAATTAAAAATTTAAGCATACCTAGAATTTCGTATCAGTTCAATTATCAAGAAGACAAATAATCGTCTAATAGGAATTAAAAAAACAAATAATATATATATATATATATACCGGTATATATATATATATATATATATATATATCATAATACTCATTCCTTTATAAAACAGCCAGGATAGCAGGAAGGAACCTCATGCCAAACTTGTCTACACGTTTGTTAATTTTCAAATTAACAAATATTTTAACTCTCTCAAGCACACACACTCTCTCTCTCTCTCTCTATATATATATATATATATATATATATATATATATATATATATATATAATTATATATATATATTATATATATATATATATATATATATATATATATATATATATTTATATATATTATGAGACATTCATCGGAAAATAATACGACTATAATACTCTATGACCGTGGTGAGTATATATAATGTTGTAGATATTACACATACAGTATATAGTTATTGATCGATACAACGCAATCTAGGGAGTGAAAATGTAATGTCAATATCTAATTATGAATATATTTACAGGCATTTTATTACCTATTTTTTTATTGATTGTTTACATTGCTATTTGCTGTATTATTAATATGCATTATCACATGTATTGTATTAGCCACTACATATCCGTGTACTTCTGATACAGACATTCCTACACGTGTGGGAAAAGAAGGCTTTTTGTTTAGTCGGTTAATGGGAGAATTCCACTCGAGGGACTTTTTTTCATGATCCCTTGCTCTCAAGCTTAGCCCCATTGTTCTTAAGATTTTAAGACGTTCGACCCATTAGTTTGGTGATTTTAAGAACTTTCGCCCCATTTATGTCAAATTTAAAACCTTTCGTGCCATTTTGTTCTTGACCCCTTTCTCTCATGTTTAGCCCCATTGCTCTTGAGATTTTAAGACGTTCTCCCCATTAGTTTGGTGATTTTAAACACTTTCGACCCATTTCTGTCAATTTAAGACCTTTCGTGCCATTTAGGTGTAGATTATTTCCTTGGTGAGCGATAGCGAGTTTATAATTTAGGAGTAATCGGCCTTCGGCCGAGAAATTTTTCTACCGAAAAATGTACAAATTTATCTTGAAAGTGGGTGAAGGTGGTGTAGTTTTAAGTTTGATGGAAAGTTTGATGGAGGTCTAAGGGAAAAATTAAAAACCTCCCCTTAATGCTCCAGCTATGTAACTAATCCTGCTTCTCGGTATTGCATCATGAAGCAAATAATTAAGATTTGTACTCACAGAACGAAAGTGCAGGTCATAGTGTTATTACTTAAGTGTTATTAATTAGCTAAATGTATCCATAAATATTGTATTGATACTAAAGTATGATCTACAATGATAACCAGGTATCCACGCTTATACTTTGGTAGAGTATATACAACTGATAATTACTAAACGGATAATACACTTTGAGAGGGAATCATTTGACATTTTGGATTTCAAAAGGTTACAAAATACTAAACTCAGTTTCTATGACTATAAGGTTTCGTGAGCGCCATTGTTTCATGAGGCAGTGCCCCACGCAGAACAAAGCTTCGCCTAACTAAATTTTTGACCCTCGGAACATCCAAAAAAAAAATCTTCTCCAAAGCATCTGTGACAGTAAAGCCATTGCCCTAACAATCACCTTAACTATTACCACAGCCAACATTTTCAACCAATATTACCACGGCATTAAGGGGAGGTTTTTGTTCGTTCCCTAGACCTCTATCAAGCTTAAATTTCACCACCTAGACTCCCTTTCAAGATAAATGTGTACATTTTTCGCTAGAAAACTTTGCTGGCCGAAGGCCAGTTCCTCATAAATTACAGGCTCACTATTGCGAGCTCATAATAGGTCTTACATTGACAAAAATAAGGCGAAAGCTCTTAAGATCACCAAAACTAATGAGGCGAACGTTTAAAAATGTCAAAAGCAATGGGGCTAAACATAAGGGAAAAAGGGGCCCAGAAAAAAATCCCTCAATTGGAAATCTTCCCTTAAACGTGTGGTATTTGACTAGGGCATGTATCGTGTTTGAATAACGTCTGTAGGTAGACGTCAGGATGCCGGTTTAACCCCTTGGACTGTGTTGTGTATCTATCGATTACCTTAAATGTGTAATATCTACGGAATTATGTATACTCACCCCGAATGTCGTAGAGTAATATAGTCTTATTTATGTCTGACCAATACGTTATAAAATATATGTACAGCGTATATATATATATATATATATATATATATATATATATATATATATATATATATATATATATATATATAATATATATATATATATATTATATATATAATATATATATATACTGTATATACTGTATATATATCATGACTTTAATCTTGATATATACACTACCTTGGAAGATGTAAATACCTAATCACTCGAGCAGTCTTAACTCTAATATTTTTCTTCTCGCTCCATCTTGTTTTTTCAGTAATATTTTTTTTATTCTGCATGTTTCCTCTTGATATCAAAGGCACATCACAGCGCAGGAGAATATTAAGGGGGTCACCGGCTTCTTTTATTGTTCTCTCCTTTTCTCTCTTTCCCTGGCTTGTATCCATTCGGCCCCATTCAGCCAACTGTGTTAAGACGTTTATCACCATCCAGGTGTCGATTTCTTCCTGGCGAGCGATAGTGAGCCAGCATTGTATAGAGAAATCCGGCTTCACCGGAGACATTTTTCTATCTAAAAATGTAAAAATTTAACTTGCTGTCAAAACAAAAATATGTATATGCTAGCTCGCTACCGCTCGCCAGGAAAATATTAACACCTGGATGGGGTAAACGTCTTAAAACAGTAGGCTGAATGGGGCCGAATGGCTACAAGGCAAAGAGAGAGGGAGAGAACGAGAAAACAAGCGAGGTGGGCTGCCTTAAAGAGAATATCCAAGAGAATATTTGACGCCAGCATCCAACTGTCAGTCAATACGGTCATGTGTATATCTTGGTGTGTGTGTCTGTGTATGTGTGTGTGTGTGTGTGTGTGTGTGTAGGTCTGTGTGTGTGTGTGCACTTGTTTGTGTTTTTATGTGTGCGTGTGTGTGTGTGTTTGTCTGTCTGTGTGTGTCAGATTTGCTAATCATGCTTAAAATGGTGTACGCTCAAATACTTGCGTACATGTTTGCAAGCGTGTGTCTGTGTGTGGGTGTGTGTGTGTGTGTATATATGTTTATGTATTTATATATAGTATACTGTATGTGTGTGTGTGTGTTTGTGTATTTATATATAGTATACTGTATGTGTTTGTGTGTGTGTGTATTTGTGTGTATTTATATATAGTATACTGTATGTGTTTGTGTGAGTGTGTGTGTGTGTGTGTATTTGTGTGTATTTGTGTGTATTTATATATAGTATACTGTATGTGTTTGTGTGAGTGAGCATGTGTATGGGGTTGGTGTTTGATCTCGAGTTTGTTCACCTAATTATTGTTAACCCAATCATATGTGCACTCATTTGTGTGTACGGTTCTGCTTATGTATGTGTGTATGTATGTGTCTGTGTGTTTTCGTGTGTGTGTGTGTGTGTGTGTGTGTGTGTGTGCGTGCGTGTGTGCGTGCGTGTGTTTGATTTTTTTTTTTTTTTTTTTTTTTTTTTTTTTTTTTTTTTTCTATATTCCAACTTACTTCCTCTCGGGCATAGGCTGGGAGCCTTAACATTCACCGCTTTACAATGAACAGTGAAGCCCGTGAGGTCTTGTTCCAGTCTAGGGAGTGAGACATGTGAAGCACGTAGAGTACAACGAGCACCTGCCATCTTGCCTTCACATGAGGCACGGTGCTCACTCATGGCCCGAAACGACCCCATCTCTGAAGCCACCTCGTTCCCGTGCTTCACTGTCTCACCCCCTACACTCGGACTCTCACACTTACACACACACAACGCCACCTGTTGAGCAGATAACTCACCAGGCATTGCACCCCTATAGCATATTTTGAATATGGGAATATTCATACAGTGCTATTTAATCAGGGAACAATGAGGGTATTTTATTGACGTTTCGGTGGGCTTGTGGTAATGCACTGATACTAGGTACAGCACAAATTCCATCCCAATAATATCTTCCCATTGATACATCGGGATTTGAACCCGGGACCTTTGGATTACCAGGCCAGTGGCAAGACCACTCCACCACACCTCCCCAAATGTATATGAATATGAATGTATGTATATGAACACTTGCTTTGATGTATGTATATGAACACTTGCTTTGATGTATGCTCGTGTATATCTGCGTGCGTGTCTGTTTCTATGTGCGTGTGTGTGTGTGTGTGTGTGCTTGTCTCAAGATACATTTGTCCTTCTTTTCGATAGAAAATTATCCCGGCCGAAGGCCGGTTTCTCTTAAATTACAGGCTCGCTATCGCTCGCCAGGAAAACATCGACATCTAAATGACACAAAGGGTATAAGAATTGCTAAATTAATGGAGCGAACGTCTTCAAATCTCAAAACTAGTGGGGCTAAGCGTGAGGGAGAAGGGATTCCGGAAAAAGCAACCACCTCCCGTTTAATCTTCTAATGTAACCCTCCCTCCTCTGCCCCCTCCCCCCCCCCCCCCCCCCCCGCTCCGGCACTCGCCATTGCTCAGATACGCCACCAACATCCAAAATGGAAAGCGCCAATCAAAATTAATGGACATGATGAGGTTTTTGACTTTTTTTTTTCTTCTGCGTATTGATATGTTTTGCCTCGTGACTCCTAATTCCGTGTTTATTGGTCCTGTGGGTGTGTGTGTGTTTGTGTCTGTGTGTGTGTGTGTGTGTGTGTGTGTGTGTGGGTGTGTGTGGGTGTATGTATGTGTGTGTGTGTGTTTGTGTGTGTGAATGCTGTGCGTGTTTTTTTTTTTTTTTGTGTGAGAGTGTGTGTGAATGCTGTGCGTGTGTGTGTATTTTTTGTTGTGAGTGTGTGTGTATTTGTTGTGTGTGTGTGCGTGCGTTTGCATACGTGTGGGTGTCTTTACAAATGTTGGTATTTGTGGCTGATTGGATTACAAAATGCCTAATACAATACTGTAAGTGCTACAGTATCATTCGTCAGATGTAAGTTAGGAAAACAAACGTTCTTCCCCAACATTCCAATGTGATTTACCGAGACAGTGTTTGCTTGCCTTCTGAAACGTTTAGCTGGATATGATTGATAATGACTGCGAAACACCTTAAGGGGGGAGGGGCCGGTTTTCTGGACCACTTTCTCCCTCATGTTTAGCCCCATTAGTTTTCAGATGTTAAGATGTTTGACCCATTAGTAAGTCGATTTAAAAACCTTTCGCCCCATTTCTTCGTCATTATTTAGACCTTTCATGCTATTTAGGTGTCGATTTTTTCCCTGGCGAACGATAGTGAGCCTGTACTGATAATTCTGGGATGGGAACTGCAATTTATCGTCAGTTGAAAAGAAACAGAGTTATAGATCAATGACAACAAGGGACATTCCGAGAGACCCACTCAAAAATTATACACTTTTCACTCGGATATCCGTGTTTCTGTCGACGCGCCAATACCAGCCAGCAGTACCGGATACTCCACAACACAAAACAATTAATACCAATTTCATCTGTATCATCTGACACCGTCCCGATTTCTACACACACACACACACACACACACACACACACACACACACACACACACACACACACACACACACACACACACACACACACACACAGACACACACAGACACACACACACACACACACACACATACATATTCATTCATTCATTTATGTTCTAGTGTCTCTCCATCATTCTATATTCTGGTAACATATAACTATACAAATGTTGACTAATTATATATTGATTATGTCAAACTTGATTAATTCCAATGCAGACAAAACTGAAATATTTATATAATTCCGTACAAGTTAATCGGTGACTAACTCGTAGCCAGACTAATATATTATTATTGATAATCGATATTCATTATACAAGATCCTGACACTTATCTGTAAATCGACGAGGTTTTGTGCACACTATTTATTCCTTATATATTTAGCATTCACTTCATTTGAACTATTTCCTGTATATTTCCACGTGTATGTAGGGCTTTGTCCTCTCTCTCTCTCTCTCTCTCTCTCTCTCTCTCTCTCTCTCTCTCTCTCTCTCTCTCTCTCTCTCTCTCTCTCTCTCTCTCTCTCTCTCTCTCTCTCTCTCTCTCTCTCTCATAGATATTTTACCTATAGAATGCGTAAGATAGTTTAAAGATGCCAATGCTATTATGCCTCTTATCGAACCATGGAGGCTATTGAGGGGAGCTGGGCCGTTTTTCTGGTCCCCTTTCTTCCTCATGCTTATCCCCGTTAGTTTTGACATTTTAAGACGTTTGCCCCATTAGTTTGTCAATTATAAGACCTTTCGCCCCATTTCTTTGTCAATATTAAGACCTTACGTGCCCTTTAGGTGTCGATTTTTTTGCCTGGCGAGCGATAGCGAGCCTGTAATTATGGAGGAACCGGCCTTCGGCAGTGACATTTTTCTACCGAAAAATGTACAAATTTATCTGGAAGGGGGATCTAATGGATGCTATTTTAAGTTTGATAGAGGTCTAGGGAGCTAGAAACTAAAAAATAAAATACAATAAAATATAAATAAATAGACCTCTCCCCCCCCAAACAAAAAATTACCACTGTCTCCTTAAGGGGAGGTTTTTAGTGTGTTTCCTAGACTTCTATCAAGCTTGAAATTACACTCCCTTGACCCCCTTTCAAGATTAATTTGTACCGTACATTTTTCGGTAGAAAAATGTCCAGGCCGAAGGCCGGTTCCTCTTAAATTACAGGCTCGCTATCGCTCGCCAGGAAAAAAGTGATACCTAAATGGGACGACAGGTCTTAAAAGTGACATAAATGGGGTGAAAGTTCTTAAAATCGCCAAACTAATGAGGAGAACGTCTTAAAATCTCAAGAGCAATGGAGCTATACATGAGGGAGAAAGGGGTAGAGACAAAAATCCCTCAAGTGGAAATCTCCCCTTAAACTGAACAAGGATCCGTAAAAGAGAACTAACAGTATAGTAGCCACTGTGCCAATAATAACCATGTATGTCCAAGTGTTTACGTTTATCATGGCTTTCCACAGTAATATTGATGGATTGGGCGTTATGTTCTGTTCTTAAGGGGAGGTTTTTAGTTTGGTCTCTAGATATCCATCAAGCTTAAGATTACACCCCCTTGAGCCCCTTTCAAGATAAATTTGTACATTTTTCGGTAGAAAAATGTCCCGGCTGAAAGCCGGTTCCTCTTAAATTACAGGCTCGCTATCGCTCGCCAGGATAAAATCGACACCTAAATGGCACGAAAGGTTTTAAAATTGACAGAAATGGGTCGAAAGTTCTTAAAATCGTCAAAATAATGGGGCAAACGTCTTAAAATTAGAAAACCAATGGGGCTAAACATTTGGGAGAAAGGAGTCAAGACAAAATCCCTCAAGTGGAAATCTCGCCTTAAGGTTACATTATGGGGCCGATGTGAAAAGGTGTCTTATAATCTCTGTTATTGCAGCTGACGGTAAAGGTGTCTTATAATCTCTGTTATTGCAGCTGACGGTAAAGGTGTCTTATAATCTCTGTTATTGCAGCTGACGGTAAAGGTGTCTTATAATCTCTGTTATTGCAGCTGACGGTAAAGGTGTCTTATAATCTCTGTTATTGCAGCTGACGGTAAAGGTGTCTTATAATCTCTGTTATTGCAGCTGACGGTAAAGGTGTCTTATAATCTCTGTTATTGCAGCTGACGGTAAAGGTGTCTTATAATCTGTTATTGCAGCTGACGGTAAAGGTGTCTTATAATCTCTGTTATTGCAGCTGACGGTAAAGGTGTCTTATAATCTCTGTTATTGCAGCTGACGGTAAAGGTGTCTTATAATCTCTGTTATTGCAGCTGACGGTAAAGGTGTCTTATAATCTCTGTTATTGCAGCTGACGGTAAAGGTGTCTTATAATCTCTGTTATTGCAGCTGACGGTAAAGGTGTCTTATAATCTCTGTTATTGCAGCTGACGGTAAAGGTGTCTTATAATCTCTGTTATTGCAGCTGACGGTAAAGGTGTCTTATAATCTCTGTTATTGCAGCTGACGGTAAAGGTGTCTTATAATCTCTGTTATTGAAGCTGACGGTAAAGGTGTCTTATAATCTCTGTTATTGAAGCTGACGGTAAAGGTGTCTTATAATCTCTGTTATTGCAGCTGACGGTAAAGGTGTCTTATAATCTCTGTTATTGCAGCTGACGGTAAAGGTGTCTTATAATCTCTGTTATTGCAGCTGACGGTAAAGGTGTCTTATAATCTCTTATTGCAGCTGACGGTAAAGGTGTCCTATAATCTCTGTTATTGCAGCTGACGGTAAAGGTGTCTTATAATCTCTGTTATTGCAGCTGACGGTAAAGGGAATTCTTTAGAAGGTGATTTATATATACTTAATGGAATATACTTTAACTACTGTGTCTCTACGCCATACTAATGCCTAATGTTCATAATTGATAACATGTTTCACTTCAAAAGACTTCGTAATCAAAGTTTATATACCTACTGTGTGTGTTTATATACTTTGTTCGTAATAACTTGGTAATCAAGATGGATACGTAGAAAACTACCGTCAACTGGAACAAATAGCAAAACAAAGAACAGGTGTGAAATTAAATGTAAGGAATATTCAGTGTTGGAGCAGGTGTGACGAGTAGAAGGCGAATCCGAAACTGTATTGTGGTCGTGTGTGAATGCAGTGGAAGGTGGGGATGTGTGGAGGTGGTTGTGATGGTGGGGGTGTGAGGATGTGGTTGTGATGGTGGAGAAGTGGTTGTGATGGTGGGGATGTGGAGGTTGTGATGGTGGGGATGTGAAAGTGGTTGTTGTGATGGTGGGGGTGTGGAGGTGGATGTTGTGATGGTGGGGATGTGGAGGTGGTGGTTGTGATGGTGAGGATTGTGTGGATGTGGAGGTGGTTGTATTGGTGGGGCTTGTGGGGATGTGGAGGTGGTTGTATTGATGGGGCTTGTGGGGATGTGGAGGTGGTTGTATTGGTGGGGATGTGGAGGTGGTTGAAATGGTGGTAGGGTTGGTGGGGATTTGGAGATGGTTGTGATGGTAGGGGATGTGGGGATTGTGCTGGTGGGGGTATGGGGATGTGGAGATTGTTGTGATAGTGGTGGCTTGGGAATTGTTTTGGTTGTGGTGGTGATGGTGGGGATTGTGAAAGAGGTACCCTGACCAGGATTCGAACCCCCTCACTCCAGGTATTTCTGAAAGAGTCAAGCGATAGAGAGCTATGTAGGCGCTGCTGGGGCGAGGGTGATACTGGGGGAGGAGGGGGGGGGGATGATGGAGTGAGACGGAGCATATAGGAAAAAGATGTGGTAGAACGGTGTGTGAGAGAGAGAGAGAGAGAGATTGATAAATAGATAGAGAGATCGATAGATCGATAGATAGAGAGAGAGAGAGAGAGAGAGAGAGAGAGAGGTGAAGAATAATAGCAGCGACGATTCCTTTCCAATTTCTGCCACTGCATCCAACCGCCAGTGTTTCGATATACCGAAGTCATTTATATTATCCGTTAAAGCAGCACAAATATTATTAATCATTGCTTTACAGTCGTGGTCATGAATAGATAAACACCCCCTAATGATAAAACTAAAACTGTGAGCTTTAAAGGGTAAGGGTATATTTTAAAGGGTAAGGGTATATTTTAAAGGGTAACGGTATATTTTTGGGTCAATTAATTATTTACTACATTTATTATTATTTTAGTTTCTCCCTAGACCTCCATCAAAGTTAAAAAAAAAAAAAATCCCATTAGATTCTAGATTAATTTGTAAACTTTTTGGTAGAAAAATTTCCCAGCCGATGGCCGATTCTTCCAAAATTACAGGCTCACTATCGTTCGCCAGGAAACACAAAATCGACACCTAAATATCACGAAAGGTCTTAATGTTGACAAAGAAATGGGGCGAAAGGTCTTAAAATCGCCAAACTAATGGGGCAAACATCTTGAAATCTGAAAATTAATGGGGCTAAACATGAGGGAGAATGGGATCTAGAAAAAAGGCCCATCTCCCCTTAACTATTGCATCTCAGTATTATGTATGAGGTTTGTGGTTCAAGTGGTATATCAAAACAGTTTCCGAATGTATCATAATAACGTTTCCAAATACTGTCCATAAACTCCTGATAACGATTTTATAATAGGCCAGAAATAACGCTATCAATTATTTCCAAACTAGTAACCCAATTCGTGATGCTTATTAGTTATATGAATGATTCATATATTTATTTACTTATATCCGACTCCGTATTGTGTTACTCTATGGATCAAGAAGGAATTTGTTTGCGTGTCTGTTCAGCAGTTATATATGTAATTTTCGACTATATGTAATAGTTAACAATTATGTGTCTATTACCTTACCATTAAGGGGAGATTTCCACTTGAGGGATTTTTTCTTCACCCTTGTCTCCCTCATGTTTAGCCCCATTGTTGTTTTAGATTTTAAGACGTTCGCCCCATTAGTTTGGCGATATTAAGAACTTTCATCCCATTTATGTCACTTTTAAGAACTTTCGTGCCATTTAGGTGTTGATTTTTTCCTGGCGAGCAATAGCGAGCCTGTAATTTTAGAGGACCCGGCCTTCGGCCGGGAAATTTTTCTACCGAAAAATGTACAAATTTATCTTGAAAGGGGGTCAAGGGGGTGTAATTCCAAGCTTGATGGAAGTCTAGGAAACACACTAAAAACCTCCCCTTAAGGTTACAATATATTGAAATATGCAGTGAATTGTTATAGTGTGCGGTTGGCCACATGAATTTGGAACTACTTAATTTATGTATGGTAGGAACAATTATACGATTAAATTAGGAGTATGTTTCTTATACATTAGTTAATTAATATGTTAAATTAGCGGTTTTATAGCAAAATATTCTTGTAAGTTAATGATATTATTTTAGTTTTTTGCATACAATCACTGAGTGGATACAAAATTATGTAGCCAACTGTACATAAAGCTACTACAAATACAGACTCATATTATAGACTGGTAAAACAAAATAATTATAATCTGGATGGTCCGTCTGTTGTTTTATGGGTTGACTTTGTATTTGGTTCTTTACAATAAAAACGTGTTCTTAAAACCTTGTTAGACTCAAAATTTGAATTTTATGTAAATTCAGTGGCATTATTCCAACTATTAATTCACTGCACGAAAAAGCTATGTGTTAAAGGGGGGAGGGGAGTTTCCTCCCTAGACCTTTATCAAGACCCCCAAGACTCCACGTCCCGGCCAAAGGCCGGATTTCTAAAATTACAAGCTCGCTATCGCACGACAGAAAGTTATCGACAACAAAATGGTACGAGAGGTCTTAATATTGACAAATAAATTAAGTGAAAGATCTTAAAATCGTCAAACGAATGGGGTGAACGTTTTAAAGTTTCGTAACTAATGGGGTTAGACATGAGATAGAAGGGTGTCCACAAAAACATAAACCTCCCTTTATGGAATGTAATTATATGATCTAAATAATGTACTGCACTATACTTCAAGGCGCAAATTTCAAATTGGTGTTTTGTATGTTGGGTGAAAGAAACCCTATACAACATTTGGATGGGCACACACTAATTATAATCTAATATTTATTTTATAATCACTCCAATGTTGTTTCTGTGTATGGAATTTATACATGTGTATGTTGTAATAATGTATCCATGATTATTACTAATTATGAAACTGTTTTCTTAACTAGATTGTTAATGAATGCAATTATAATAATAATAATAATGATGATAATAATAATACTAAAAATATAAATATTAATAATAATAATAATAATAATAATAATAATAATAATAGAAATAACTAATTATTATTAGTAGTATTATAATAATAATAAATATATTAATCGTATCACCCCGTTATTAGATCATTGCGGCAAACAAAATGGCTTCTAAAGAAAATTAATTCCGATCTCTCTTTCTACCGGATCTGTACACGCCCATTTTGTGTTAGTGGGGTTCTCTGGTCGAGTTATTCTCTGCTACATTACCATTATTACCATTATTAATTTCGCAGTGTGGGAACTTTCCAGGAAAATATTATGAGTATTTGAATTCCATCCACAAGTGAAGCCTAATATAAAGTAGGCTACTTTTTAATTGTGTAAATATAAATTGGTATAATTAATAAAAATTAGTTTTGAGTAGTAGCACTCTATTGACCTGAAGATGGTATCTGCGAAACGTCAATAAAGTCTTCCTCCTCGGAAGGTGTTTTGATTCAGCTTTTAAGGGGACAGTGGATTTTTTTCTTTTATTTTTAAATAAATATTAAAAGTGGGGATTGGGCCTGAGTACTGTATATAGATAGATAGATATAAATAATATATTCATATATTTGTTAGTTTCCTCGCTAAACCTCCTTCAAACTTTTAAAAAAAACACCCCCTAGACACCTCCTCAAGATAAATTTGTACATTTTTTAGCAGTCGCTCGCCAGGAAAAATCGTCACTTAAATTAAATGGAACAAAAGGTCTTAATATAGACAAAGAAATAGGGCGACAGTATTTAAAATTGCCATACTAATGGGGTGAACTTCTTAAGATCTCAAAACTAATATGCTAAACATGAGGGTAAAGGGTGGCCAACAAAAACAGAACCATCCCCCTTTAAACCTCCATCTGTGCCTTTGTCTCTATAATTTCCTTTCCGGCCGTTCCATAGCCGCGGTTGTGGACGGCCATTGTTCACTTCCTCACCCTATAAATTCCGGTGTTCCTCAGGGCTCTGTCCTATCTCCTATTCTCTTTCTAATTTTGTTAAATGATCTCCTCAACTGTACCTCAATTCCCATCCATTCATACGCAGACGACTCAACCTTACACTACTCCATTAGTTTTTCAGAACGCCCCAGCCAGCAATCCCTCAACGACAAACGTAATGAAGCCATAGAACTCTTAAATTCTGATCTAAATACTATCTCCAATTGGGGCAGAAAACACCTTGTTACCTTTAATACTTCCAAAACCCAATTTCTCCATCTATATACCCGTCAGGAACTCCCAGCGGACTATCCCTTATTTTTCAACAATACAAAAATCAATCCTTCATCTTCTCTCAATATTCTTGGTGTCTCTTTTTCTTCTGCTCTCATTTGGAAGGACTATTACCAGTCTTGCTAAGGCAGCCTCCCAGAAGCTGGGTGTGCTCAACCGCCTTAGGGGGTTCTTTTCCCCTGCACAGCTTCTTGCTCTGTACAGGGGCATAGTGCGTCCTTGTATTGAGTATTGTTCACATGTGTGGGGAGGTTCCTCTCACACCGCTCTCCTAAACAAAGTTGAAAGGAAGGCCTTTCGTATCATTAACTCCCGTCCACTCACCAACTCTCTGCAATCTCTCTCTCTCCGCCGCAATGTTGCATCTCTCTCGCTATTCTATTGCTACTATAATAATCAGTGTTCCTCGGAGCTTTCCCAGTGTATACCACCTCCTTTACGTAGGGCACGTGGTACCCGTCTAGCAACTCAATCCCACCCCTACTCTGTGCAACTCTTCAACCCAGGAGTGAAACGTTACTCTCAAACTTTCTTCTACTCAACAGCCGAGCTCTGGAACTCTCTCCCAGAATCAGTCTTTCCCTCTTCCTATGACTTAAATTGCTTCAAACTCAGTGTGTCCAGGCATTTTGGCTCGAACGTCCCTTGATTTTGGCCCGGTCACTCTTTCAACTATGGGGGAGGCACTCGCTATAGGCAGTTCTGCCTTTTGACTCCCTCAATCACATTAAAAAAAAAAAAAAAAAAAAAATATATATATATATATATATATATATATATATATCCTATAAGGCGTTTCACACAATTCAGGTGTCGATTTTATTTATGGCCAAGCAATAGGGAGCCTATAACTTGAAAGACATCGGCCTTCGGTTGGTATATATTTATATCGAAAAATTTACAGATTTGTAGTGGGCAGGGTTTTTTTTTTAAGGATGTCTAGGAAGGCGTATTTGTTAGCCTGGGGGAATTTGCTCGAACGTATCAAAAACAAGCAAAATCTTCAATATTAAGTAAACCAATTATCATAACTCACACGACGTCGGACCAAATAGTGTTAACCCAAGGCTACAACAAAAGTAAATACCCTAATTGTCTTTTATCTTTGTTGTCGAAATGAACTCGCAATGGTCCAATTCCACAGACATAAGCGCGTTATGCTAATTTAATGAGCATAAACCACCCACGCAAATCTCAAACGGTCGAGGGAGAAATTTGAATAATTTGCTTCTTATTCTCTCTCTCTCTCTCTCTCTCTCTCTCTCTCTCTCTCTCTCTCTCTCTCTCTCTCTCTCTCTCTCTCTCTCTCTCTCTCTCTCTCTCTCTCTCTCTCTCTCTCTCTCTCTCTCTCTCTCTCTCTCTCTCATTATATTACAATAGCCTACCATCCTTCCCGTCATCCTGGCTGTACACTCTTCTCATATTAATTTAAGTATACTGTACATGAGGGACTAAACATTGTGTTATATGTCCGTGTAAGCTCCTATGTTAAGGGGAGGTTTTTAGTTTGTTTCCTACTCCTCCATCAATCTTAAAATTTCACCCCCTTGACCCCCTTTCAAGATAAATGTGTACATTTTTCGGTAGAAAAATGTCCCGGCTGAAGGCCGGTTCCTCGTAAATTACAGGCTCGCTATCGCTCGCCAGAAAAAAGTCGACACCTAAATGACACGAAAGGTCTTAAAATTGATAGAAATGGGTCGACATTTCTTAAAATCGCCAAACGAATGGGGAGAACGTCTTAAAATCTCAAAAGTAATGGGGCTAGACATGAGGGAGAAAGGGGTTAAGAAAAAAATCCCTCAAGTGGAGATCTCCCCTTAAGTACCGGCATTATTTACCCCTTCACAACACCGGGACGCTTTTGCCCTTGATTCAGGCTAACATCAGAGGCTAGTATTCAGTTTCGGAAGGATCTCGAAGAATCAAAGTGGTAAATACCATATCCTATTTAATCTTCTGACTTCCAAAATTCCTTCTTAAACGGAACGAAATCGTCTAATAATGACCGAAATGAAAGGAAGAAAAGTGTCCTCGAATACTGAAGGAGTAACATATATACAGTATATGTATATGTAAATGTAATATTGTGAAATCCTACATAACCGCAAGCTAAATGTGTATTCTGGGTATGTATTAAGCTCACATATTTTGTACATAATATCGTATAGAAAACACGCTTATAAGTAATCGAACACACACACACACGCACAACAGACGATAGGACACACAAGAAGGATAGTGTATATATTAAGATGATTCAAGTGAACAGAAATACATACAAGTTATGGGATATAATAGGTATCATATAACAGGAATAAAGGTTAAGGGGGTAGTGCTTGGTTTTTGGTCTATTTATTTATTTATTTATTTATTTATTTTTGAGTTTCCTCGCTAGACCTCCATCAAGCTTAGACAAACCCCCCCCCCCCCCTCCCCTAAACCCGCTTTCAAGATAAATTTGTACATTTTTCGGTAGGAAAATGTCCCGGCCAAAGGCCGGTTCCTTCAAAAATTAGAGGCTCGCTTTCGCTCGCCAGGAAAAAATGTACACCTAAAGGGCACGAAAGGTTTTAATATTGACAAAAAAATTAGGCGAAAGGTCTCAAAATCGCAAAACTAATGGAACGAACGTCTTAAGACCTCAAAACTAATATGCTAAACATGAGGGAGAAGGGGGTCCAGAAAAAGCAAGTAGTACCCCCTTAATGAGCAGTTGAACACACGTGGACATAATGACAAGACACATATGAAAGTCAGGCTATAAAAGGGGCTAGATTATCGAGAAAAACATAATATGTTTTCCATATTATGGAAGCTAATAAACTTGAGATCACAGAATAGTAGAATAAAAAAACATTTGAATTCATGGAAGCTAAGCGGTATGATAAACTTGATATCACAGCATAGTAGAATAAAAAAAACATCTGAATTCATAAAGCTAAGCGGAATAATAAACTTGATATCACAGAATAATAGAATAAAAAACATCTGAATTCATGGAAGCTAAGCGGTATGATAAACTTGATATCACAGAATAGTAGAATAAAAAGCATCTGAATTCATGGAAGCTAAGCTGTATGATAAACTTGATATCACAGAATAGTAGAATAAAAAACATCTGAACTCATGAAGCTAAGCGGTATGATAAACTTGATATCACAGAATAGTAGAATAAAAAGCATCTGAATTCATGGAAGCTAAGCTGTATGATAAACTTGATATCACAGACAAGTAGAATAAAAAGCATCTGAATCCACACGATAGACGGTAAGACACACAAGAAGGAGGGCGTATACTAAGTTCTTCATTAGCAAAGACAGACACATGTATAAAATAAGCTATGTAATGATTATAATGTCAGAGGAAAGTAGACGTACGAACAATTGAACACACACACACACACATTCACACACACAAAGGGTAAAACATAGTAATAAACTTAGTACCAGCGAGCCTAGGAATCCCACTAGCATGGAATATACTGAAGAGCTGCATCATGGTATACTGCAAGGGTAAAACACATTAATAAACTCAGTACCAACGAGCCTAGGAATCTCACTACCTTGGAATATTACTGAAAAGCTGCATCGTGTTATACTGAAAGGGTAAAACATGTTAATATACTTAATACCAGCGAGCCTAGGAAGCCCACTACCCACAAGTACACTGTAGAGACGCATCATCGAGTACTGAAATATAAAGCCTATTAATAAACTTAGTCCCAACGAGCCTATGAATCCCACTACCCCTCTCTCACCTGCGCTATGCCTCCCTTCCACCTGGTCTGGTATCTCTTGCGGCACCGGCGGGGGCAGCACGAACACAGGATCCGGGTGAAGGCCCTGAAGGAGGAAAGAAAGACACAGGTTAATTATCGTGGAAGAAAAGGGCGTGTTGATTATAGGATATATATATTACTTGCTCGTATTAAAAACATAATTGGCTTATTATATGTATGTCTTATTATCATTCATAGATAGATAAGTAGGTGATAACACTTAACTTTGAAAAGTAAACAGAATTAATATAAACACCATGTGAGGAGAAGCACTTTATTGACAACATTTCACATAGAGCTTCATCAGGCCAATCCTGGCATTGGCCTGATGAAGCTCTATGTGAAACGTTGTCAATAAAATGGTCACATGGTGTTTATATTTAGAATTAATAGACGGACAGGCAGGTAGATGAGAGATCATTATTTTAATTACAAAATACATCATACTAAGTGCACACACACACACACACACACACACACACACACACACACACACACACACACACCCCGTAGCCTAGTAGGTAGAGCTCTCGTCTCACACACGAGGGGTCGGGGGTTCAATCCCCGGCCGGGCGGAGACAAATTGGGCTTCTCTCCTTTCATGTGTTAGCCTCAGTTCACCTAGCTGTAAATAGGTACCTGGAATAAGTGGGCGACTTTGTGACGTCCCATCTGGGGTTGGCAAAAATGGTACAAGGCGAGATGGGTATCATATGGTTCACCTAAGCTGATGGCTGCCTAAGCCTTCGGGCGAGACGGTACCGTCTATAGTGAGAATGGTACCATACAGATCCACCCTAAGCCTTCGTTTCCGATGTCGCCAATTGGCTAAAATACAGACTACACACACATCCACAGCCATTCCAACAGTACATAAAACACTTAACATGCATTTCACGCAATACATTCCCAGTTAAGGAGGCGCGATAATAATGAGCTTAGCTCGCATTGCGTGGATTCCCCTTGACGAACAAGTAACTAAGTAACTGAGTAACACACTCACACTCACACACACTGATAGACGACTTAATCATTAGAATATTTCACATCTAATATATCAAAGACGTTCCAGTATTGAAGATAGTCTAAGTGGTGCACGTGTCTCCAGACTTCAAAAACCTCTCCTCCAATCGAGTGAAGAGGCTACTCTCTAAAAATAGCCTTGCATAAATTCCGGTGTCACACGAGCTCTTTTCTGACAATTTTCGATGAGCAAGTTTAATCTCTTACTATTATGTGGCTCATACGCATTGGAATTGGAAACTAGATAAGAGGTGAATTATGTGACATGATTAATTCTTCCGGAGCTTAACATTTGAAGCAGCCACGCAACAATTGACAATTGACGGAAACATCGTTCGTGTAACAATGCCTTAAATTCCGGTATCACATGAGAGCTTTTTCCTTAATTTTGCCAAATACTGTAATTGTGTCACCTAAGTTCATCTATTCTATAAACGTTTTTATACCAATGCCAAATATTTCATATATATTGCTGGAATATTTGTTAACAACAAAAATTAGCGAATGATGTCACCCAAGTTTGTATATCTTCAGCCTATTTTCAGATGCCAAGGAATTATACAGGATACATTTCTAACATCTGAAATTGACCTCCCGAGTGGTACCCCCTTAAGTAAATAAAAAAAAGTGAGGTGCTTCTCATCGCCCCAATGATGATCACAGAAACTTAAAGTCACTTGGTATGTAAAGTATGAGAGTAGAGGATTGAAATGTTTGCTTGCTTATATATATATATATATATATATATATATATATATATATATATATATATATATATATATATATATATATATGTATATATAACCATTCAGTACCAGTGACATCCTTTGTATTATTTTCTGACAACCAATTAGCGATTTTAACCGGCTTAAGAATTACGTCGATCAATGAAAAGGCTGCAGAATGTCTCAATAAATCCTTTTAGCTACAATATATCCTTCAAAAGCTACATTAAATCGTCTAAATGTAGATGAAAACAATGAGTCATAGGTACTGAAAGTTATATATATATATATATACAGTATATATATATATATATATATATATATATATATATATTATATAGATACAGTAGATAGAAAGATAGATTCCTATAAAACCGAATAACATGGAGATAAACACACAGGCAGACATGTTGATAGCCATTTTCAGTTTTCTGGTAAATAATTGAAAACAGTATCATAGGCGTTTTTAAATCATATTAAACCATTCTATGGCTGAGCTTTGACGATTTTGGTGAAGATATGTGTTTATGATTTTATTAAATATTCATACCGACTGAAAATAAACCCGACGGTATGATATACTAAATTAATGTGAACTGTGTGTGTGTGTGTGTGTGTGTGTGTGTGTGTGTGTGTGTGTGTGTGCGTGCTGAGTGCCTTTCATTAACTCGAGTAAATCTAAACTTGCTAACTTATCACAATAGCTGACAACTTCTCACCATTGGAAAACTTACCCCGAGCTCAATCAGTGTTTGTTATTGTCCTTGTGCGAATGACGTCACGAGTACCAAAATACGACCTCCAAGGGCGAGTAAAACCCCCCGCTGTTTGCTCGAGGTCAACCTTGGTGTAGGAGACAAACAAAAGGTCGACTTGCTGGTCTTGCTCGCTTAGTTGTTTTCCAGGATAGTTGGGGGTATATTCTACAGAGACAATTATGTTGGGGGTATTATTGTACGTTTAGTTGTTTTCCAGGATAGTTAGGAGCATTTTCCTACAGATCAAATCAAGTTGGGAATATTATTGAACGCTCAGTTGTTCTCCAGGACAGTTGGGGGTATTTTCCCACAGAGCAAATTTAGTTTGGGGTGTTATTGTACTGACAAAATAAATAGTTCGTCGCAAATCTTGATGATAAGGCGTGTGAAATTTTATGGAACGGATATAATATTTACTCGATACTTTAAGGGTATATATATTTACTCGATACTTTAAGGGTATATATATTTACTCGATACCTTAAGGGTATATATATTTTTGATATTTTATTATTGTTTTATTTTGTATTTTATTTAAAAAACCCGAGACCCCTTTTCGTTGCTGTTTTTTTTTTTTTTTTTTTTTTTTGGGGGGGGGGGGGGGTAGAAACATGTCTTGCCGAAGGCTGGTTCCTCCTAAATTGCATGTTCGTTATCGCTTGCCAGGAAAATAACGACATGTAAATGTCACGAAAGGTCTTAAATTTGACAACAAAATTAGGCGAAAGGTCTTATAATAGCCAAACTACTGGGGAAAACGTCTTAAAATCTCAAAATGAATTAGGCTTAACATGAAGGAGAAAGAAGTCCAGAAAAAACACCCCCTGAATGCAGTAGTACTATTCACCGGCTCTTATATATACCCAGGAGAACTAATAAAGAACAATGAATTAAATAAATATAGGACGGTTCCTGATTACAGTTGCAGGTGAGCTATGTATTTTGACTGTGCGCGCCGAAGTTCTTTGGTTTGGGCGAGCGATAACGAGCCCGCAATTCGGAAGAAACTGGCCACTTTTCTACCACCCATAGTTACATGTTTAGCGTGAAGTGTGTGTGTGTATTAATGGCTTGTAGGGGGAAGGCAGTGATTTTTAGTCTGTAAGGGGGGGGGGGGGGGGGGGATGCAAATATATTCCTAGACCCGTTTGGGGACATTTGTCGAATCTTACCGAGTTTGGGTTCTAAACTAGAATATTTTGTTCTCTCTCTCTCTCTCTCTCTCTCTCTCTCTCTCTCTCTCTCTCTCTCTCTCTCTCTCTCTCTCTCTCTCTCTCTCTCTCTCTCTCTCTCTCTCTCCTGCCACACCACACTACACGCTCCCTTGCAAACCCAAAGGCGGTTGTTAGAGGCGAGTCTGCAGAACACACACAACACCAGTATCACCACCAGTATCACCACCACCAGTATCACCATTGGCGTGATATCACCACCAGTATTCCTACCACCAGTATCACCACCAGTATTCCTACCACCAGTATCACCACCAGTATCACCATCGGCGTGATATCACCACCAATATCCCATCTACCAATATGTAATACTTAATTTGGCAACAGGGTGTGTGTGTGTACCTGACCCACCAGACTCGCCCAGGGGTCAGTTCCATACAGTTGCTGAGTTCACCCTAAATATCCGCCAACACAAGGAGAGGAAAGAGAAAGTGGGTGGGTGGGGGGGGATGGGGAGAGAGAGAGAGAGAGAGAGAGAGAGAGAGAGAGAGAGAGAGAGAGAGAGAGTTTCTTTCGTACACTGGAGGCATTAACCCTTACAGTACTGGCGACGTCTTTTTGTTTTTAATTTAGCTGCATTTAGACGATTTTATGAAGCTTAGGAAAGATATATGGTAGCTAACAGGATTAATTGAGAGTCTGTAATCTATTAACGGGTGGATAACCTCCCTAAGCTGAATAAAATCGTCTAATAGTTACTGGCATATCATGAAAATGTCGACACCGGTATTGAATAGGTTAATCTTGATCGTCGTAATAAAGTATAATGTTCCTCTGTTGTCGATACCAGGAGAATAAACGGCCTGAAAGGCAGGGTTTGGGGGTTTTCTTCAATGATGTGAGTGCGTGTGTGTGTGTGTGTGGCGGGTTTTGGTGTGTGGGTGTGTGTGTGTTGTGTGTTTTCTTCAATGGTGTGTGTGTGTGTGGCGGTTTTTGGTGTGTGGGTGTGTGTTTGTGGCGGGTTTTGGTGTGTGTGTGTGTGTAGCGGGCTTTGGTGTGTGTGTGTGTGTAGTGGGCTTTGGTGTTTGTGTGTGGGGGTGGGGTGGGGGGGGGTGGGTGGCAGGTTTTGGATTGTGGGTGTGTGTGTGTTGTGTGTTTTGTGTGTGTGTGTGTGAAATGAGAGAGAGAGAGTCTAAATCCCCTTCTCCCTTATGTTTAGCCTCATTAGTTTTCAGATTTAAAGACGTTTGTCCCATTATTTTGGCGATCTAAAACTGTTCACCATATTCGTTTTCAATATTAAGACCTTCGTACCATTTTGGCGGTGATTTTTTCCTGGCGAGCGATAGCAAGCCTGTAATTTATGAGAAACCGACCTTCAGCCGGTACATTTTGCTATCGAAAAATGTAAAAAATTATCTTGAACGGGTGTCCTGTTTTTTAAAGCTTGATGAAGGTCTACCGAGAAAACTAAAATATAAATTAATAATTATATATATATACAGTATATATATATATACAGTATATATATATACAGTATATATATATATATATACAGTATATATATATACAGTATATATATATACCCAAACAATATCCTCTGTCCCCTTAACCGTTACAGTACCGGCGACGTATTTTTTGTTTATATATTTTAGTCCTTCCTAAGCTGAATGAAATACCCTAATAGTTGCCAGAATATAAGGAAGGGGTTAAGTCGTCTATCCCTGTAACCATTAAGGGGGGTGACAGTTTTGATTTTCTCTTTTTCTCTGGCTTGTATTTATTAGGCCCCATTCAGCCTACTGTTGTAAAACGTTTATCCCCATCCAGGTGTCAATTTCTTCCTGGTGAGCGATAGCGAACCAGCATTGTATTGAGAAATCCGGCTTCGTCGGTGACATTTTTCTATCGAAAAATGTACAAATTTAGCCTGCTGTCAAAAATGTTAAACACAATATGCTGGCTTACGGGGGGAAAATCGACACCTGGATGGGAGTAAACTTCTTAAAACAGTAAGCTGAATGGGGCCGAATACATACAAGCCAGAAAAAGAGCGAAAAGGAGAGAAAAAAGCCTGTGACCCCCTTAACATTATAACCTGTACCCATATAAAGGTGTATCACGTATCACTGTAACCAAAAGCCCCTGTTGGAGACTTGTATCTTTGTAACCTGTGACCCTGTAGCCTGTACCACTGTAACCTGAACCCATATAAAGGTGCATCATGTATCCCTATAACCAGTAGCCCCCGTAGGTAGCCTGTACCCCTGTAACCTGTACTATTGTAACCTGAACCCATATAAAGGTGCATCATGTATCCCTGTAACCAGTAGCCCCCGTAGGTAGCCTGTATCCCTGTACCACTATAACCTGTACCCCTGTACCCATATAAAGGTGTATTTATTATCCCTGTAACCAGTAGGTAGCCTGTATCCTTGAGTGAGCATGATTGCCGCGGACAGAGCGGGGCCGGAAAGCCAATATCGCATCAACAGTGGCAATATAGCACGTTCACAGAGTATGTGGAGTAGGGAGAGGAGTGTTGAGTGAAGTAGGGGATGGAATAGGGAGATAAGTGTTGAGTGGAGTAGTGGGTGGGGTGGATGGTGGAGTGATGTTGAGTGGAGTAGGGGAGAAGTGTTGAGTGGAGTAGTAGTGGAGTAGCTTCAGTAGATCAAGTAGTGGTGAGGGGAGTAGGTTCAGTAGATAGATTAGTAATGAATGGAGTAGGTTCAGTAGATGGAGTAGTGATGAGTGGAGTTGGTTTAGTAGGTGGAGTAGGTTCAGTAGATGGAGTATTGGTGAGTGGAGTAGGTTCAGTAGATAGAGTAGGGTTGAGGATGGAATAGTGCCACAGTACAGAGTGGAGTAGCATTGAGTGGACTACCCTCGGTTGGATTAGCATTGAAGTTGGCTAGAGTGTGGATCAGTGCTGAGTGGAATAGCGTGAATGGTTTAAGGGGCTAGTGGCTCTTTTTTTTGGTCTATTAATACTTTTATTATTTTATGTTTTAGTTTCCTCGCTAGACCTCCCTCAAACTTAGACAAAAAAAAACACCACCTAGACCCTCCTCAAGATAAATTTGTACACTTTTCAGTAGAAAATTTTCCCGGCCGAAGGCCGGTTCCTCTTATAATTACAGGCTCGCTATCGCTCGTCAAGAAAAAATCGACACTTAAATGGCACGATTGGTCTTAAAATTGACAACGAAATGGAGCTAAAGGTGTTAAAATCGCCAAATTAATGGGCCGAACGTCTTAAAATGCCAAAACTAATGGGGCTCAACACGAGGGAGAAAGGGGTCCAGAAAAGCGACCCATCTCCCCTTTAGAGGTGAAGTAGCGTGGGTTGGAGGATCATTGGGTGGAGTAGCGCTGAGTGGAGAGGAAGGGAAGGCATGGGCAGCATTATCAGTAGATATTCAGAAATTTAGAAAAGTTGACAGAATGAATATATACAAGCCATATTAGAAGGACCACTTTATTGACAACGTTTCGCATTGAGCTTTATTAGGTCTGCTTAACCCTCTCCAACATATGACGCGATTTTGAGCCTATTAGGGTACTTTAAAGCCTTTGTTACCATCAGGGGTATTTAGACACCTTTAGTTTAGTTACTTCAACCACTGTAGTTGTCTTTGAGTTAGCTGTGGGCAGAAAACTAATTTTGGAGAGGTAATTATAAGAGTGAGAGAACTCTATTTCTTATTGCTAATCTGGCAACCTCTACGTCGGGGGGCAGGCTTTTTGTTCTGTGTATGAAGGAGTCAAAAGGCAAAGCTGCTTGCAACAAGTGTCTCCCCAAAAAAGTGAAAGAGTGAAAAAGCCAAATTAAAGCATTGTTCTTTAGGTATACATTATTGGAAGGAAGAGTGGTGTGCTTGGTAAGTGTATTGCAATGGATAAGAGAAGGAGGTGTTTGTGATAGCTGGCTGGATTACTCTCGGGTATGTGAGACAGAAACAGTGAGGGAAGCTCTCTTGAACTCTATCAAGGTTTACAAAACACCCTTAAGACCCCACTTCGAGTTACATTTGTACATTATTCGGTAGAACATTTTCCCAGGCAAAGGCCAGTTCTTCGTAAATTATAGGCTCGCTAAGGGATACAATCAACACCTAAATGGAACGAAAGGTCTATATGGACAATGAAATGGAGCGAAGGGTCTTAGAATAATTAAACTATTGAGGCGAGCGTTTTACAATCTCAAAACAAATATGGCTAAACACGAGGGAAAAGGGGGTTAAACAAATAGAACAAAAAAATCCCTTAAGGGGAGGTTTTTAGTGTGTTTCCTAGACTTCCATCAAGCTTGAAATTACACCCCCCATAAATGTGTACATTTTTC
>CM064528.1:19770434-19773982 GCA_032716605.1 Paralithodes platypus
TATGGGGGTGGGGAGGAGTTGTTTTGTGTATGTGAGGGTGGCAGAGTTGTGTTGTGTATGTGGGGGGTGGGGGAGTTGTTTGTGTATGTGGGATGGGGAAGATGTTGTGTGTGTATGTGGGGGTGGCAGAGTTGTTGTTTGTGTATGTGGGTGGGGGAGGAGTTGTTTGTGTATGTGGGGGTGGGGGAGGAGTTGTTTGTGTATGTGGGTGGGGGAAGTTTTTGTTTGTTTATGTGGGGGTGGGGAAGATATTGTTTGTGTATGTGGGGGTGGGGAAGATATTGTTTGTGTATGTGGGGGTGGGGAAGATGTTGTTTTTGTATATGGTTGGGGGAGGAGTTGTTTGTGTATGGGGGGGTGTTGGCCTGGAGTGTTTGTGTGGGTGGGGGAGCCGGTCATTGAACACAAGCTCACCTTTCCATACACAATTCTACTATGCATACACATTTCTTCCTTTCGGACTTCTTCCTCTTTAGAGGTCCCTTTATTCTAATGCAGTTTTTCTTCCCATGATATACCCAGCAACGGCAGATGCTACACTGTATTGAGCTCGCGCCCACCCCTTTGCTGCCTACTGCGCTTGGGTATGAATATCTTTTTTCTACCTTTCCAAGGTCTTATCTACTGTGTAAAACCTTGGTTTCATTTATATTAATTCTTAATCCATTACCGTACTTGCCATGCCTTCTCGATGTTCTGAATCTGGCCTCGACATCACGCACAATATCTGCAATAAGTACTAGGTCATCTGCTTATAGCAGTTTCCAGGGGGGCATTTTCAGGCCCCTATAATTTCCCCTATCCAACGAATCCTCCTTGCCCTTATGTATGTTTACTATTAAACTTTTATGCTATTCATCATGGATTATTTCCTCTCTAATGATGGAGTTCATTTGCACTGTGACCAAACTCACTCATATATCATCTGAGGCTTTAATCACCTCAGCTACATTGCCAGGGCATCCAGCGGATTTTCTGTCCTTCATTTTATTTATTGCACTGCTTACAACAGCTGGCGCTATCAAAGATCAAAAAGTGGTGGGGGTGTGGGGGAGGTATTGTCTTTTCGTTACCAAGCTGCTCTCTATTCCACTCAAATTCCATGTTACGTAATCATTTGTAGTGTACCTTCCAAGCATCTCTATTTTCTTTGACAGCATAAACAATTGTCCCACTATTATTCCTGACACACTGTTCACCTACAGCATCTCTACTTTCATCCTTAACTCGCCTGGCTAAATTGAAGATCACATTGGGATTTTCTGCGTTACTCACTTGGTCTATGACCAAGTCCTGCATGATTTTCTATGCCTTGTATATATATTTTCTTTCAGTTTGCTTAGCCGCCAGATATTCCTCCCTGCTGCCTTCATTCTTCCATGCTTTGAAACATCTTATTTTATCTTTTATTGCATTCTCAACCTCGCCATTCCACCACCAGGAAGTTTTATTCCAGGGGGAACCCTTAGTTTTACCACATACTTTGTCAGTAGCGACAAGAAGGCTACGTATACCACCTCCTCTACGTAGGGTACGTAGTACCCGCCTTGCAACACAATCCCACCCTACTCTGTGCAACTCTCCAACCCAAGAGTGAAACGCTATTCTCAGACTTTCTTCTATTCAACTGCTGAGCTCTGGAACTCTCTCCCAGAATCAGTCTTTTCCTTTTACTATGACTTAAATTGCTTCAAACTCAGTGTGTCCAGGCATTTTAGCTCGAACGTCCCTTGATTTTGGCCCTGTCACTCTTTCAAATCTGGGAGAGGCACTCGCTGCAGGCAGTTATCCCTTTCGTCTCCCTCATTCACATAACAAAAAAGTTCCATTGGCCATTTGCATCGCTTAGCTTAGCTCCCCTATTCCTATCCATTACCTCCAGTTTGCTGCAAAGCCTATCCTTGTATTCAGATTTATTCAACAGCCATACTTTCCTTTTTGGCATGTATAATATATTTCGCAAATGATCTGGCCTTAAGCTCAAGTCACAGACTAGGAGCTTATGTTGGGAGGTACATTCTACACTCGGGATGACCTTTACATCTCAAACAAACTTCCAGTCTTTCCTGTTCATTAAGAAGTAATCTATCGGGCTGCTGATGCCCCCAGAGCTATATGTGATCAGATCAGACTCAACCTTTTCTTGAACTTAGTATTACACATAACCGTGTTGAGTGCAACACAGGACTCCAGTATAAATTCACCTTCCAGGTTTCTTCTTCCATTCCCTTTCCCACCATGCACACCCTCGTACCCATCAGCACATGCTCCCACATGCCCATTTAGTTCACCACCTACGACTGTAGTATCATACTCTGAAAGGCCCGAAACGACACTAATAGTGTTGTTCCAAAAGGCCCCTTTACCTCTGATTATTTTATGTTACTTTGTATTCTCATATGACATGGGTGTATCACTATCAGTATACCTTTAGAGGGTTAATTTGTATGATCAATTAATTACTCTCTTTATACCTCTTTATACCTCTGTATACCTCTTTATACCTCTTTATACCTCTTTATACCTCTTTATACCTCTTTTTAACACATTTTAATTGGATAATTATTGTGATTTCATTTATTCCTCTTAAAACCTTTTGTAACTCCGTTCAATTAGTATTTTTGTTTTCTATGTGAATAAAGGATACATAAGGCAAAACTGCCTGTAACAAGTGTCTCCCTCAAAGTTGAAAGAGTGGAAGAGCCAAAATCAAGGTACGTTCGAGTCAAAATGTCTGGACACACGGAGCTTGAAATATTTTAAGTCATAGGATGAGGGCACGACAGATTGACGGAGAGAGTTCCTATCACTGCCTCTCCTTATACCTTCTTTAACCCATTTTAATGAGTAAATAGTTAAGATCACAACAATTACTCTTTCCAATTGTTTTTCTAACCCCATATTTATCTACAGTGTATGGCTAACTTCAGACCATCTAATTCAGTCCACGAAGGCCCACTATGAATAAAACTATTAACTCATTCAGGATACGAGGATTCATTTAATTTCTATTTTAGGGTTAATATTAGACGGCTTTCTTAAGATTAGGAAGGGTATGTGGATGTCGGAGGGCGAACTGAGAGAGTCTTTACCCTTTTCATTTCCAAAGATTCTTCCTAAGCTCTGTAAAATCGTCTTTTGATAGCCAGAATAGACTATCAAAGTTTGCCATAATCATCAAATGGGTTAAGGGGAGATGGTCCGTAATTATGGACCCTCTTCTCCTTCATGCTTAGCCCAATTAGTTTTCATATTTTAAGACGTTCGGCGCATAAGTTTGGCGATTTTAAGACCTTTCGCCCCATGTATGTGTCAATATTAAGACTTTTCGTGTCATTCAGATGTCGAGTGATAGCGAGCCTGTAATTTAGGAGGAACCGGCCTTCGGCCGGTACATTTTTCTACCGAAATAATGTACAAATATATCTTGAAGGGGGTTCCTGGGGTTGTTAGTTTAAGTTTAATGGAGGTCTAGGGAGGACACTCAATATATATATATATAATACATAAATGACAAAAAATCGACCCAAAAATATACCATCCTCCCT
>CM064528.1:19774082-19776582 GCA_032716605.1 Paralithodes platypus
GTGCAGTTCTGGTCACCTTATCTGATCAAGGACATTGTAAGACTCGAGTCAGTACAGCGTAGAGCGACGAAGATGATACCCTCATTAAGAAATAAACCATATGAAGAAAGACTTAAACGATTGAACCTGTTCTCATTAAAAAAGAGGAGGTTGAGGGGTCAGCTTATTGAGTGCTTTAAGATACTAAAAGGTTTCGACAAAGTCGATGTAAATGCACTATTCACATTAAACAATACTAATCAAACTCGCGGAAATGGAATGAAATTAAAAACCAAAAAGGCAAACCTAGATGTCACAAAGAGTTTCTTCACCTACAGTGTGGCGACAGAGTGGAATAAACTACCAGCGAGAGTGGTGGAGAGCGACACAATAAACGCTTTCAAGGGAAGGCTTGACCTCTATCTGCAGAGGGCTGGGGTGATATGAAAAAAAAAAAAAAAAAAAAAAAAAATTATGTAAGTGTATGTGTGTGCACTGTACAGTATGTGTATATATACTGTATATATATGTATGTATGTATGTATGTGTATATGTATGTGTATATATATGTATATGTATATGTATATGTATGTATGTGTATGTGTGTATGTGTATATATGCATATATGCATATTATAGTTTGTAAGGCCAGACTGCCTAGTAAGGACCTTGAGGTCTGTGTGGTCTGTGTATCTATGTAGCTATGTAGCTCTATGTAGCTCTCCCTCCTCTATCTCCATATGTAAGTGAATAAGGACAAATGATAAAACTCAATAGAATACATCACTCGGCCTCTCACACATAAATTTTCTCCAATTATGAATATTCAATTAGGATCGAGTTTTACATGTTACAGCTTTGGAGGACCCAAATTCTTAACTCATTATAACGTACCTTAAGGGGAGGTTTTTAGTTGATTCCCTAGACTTCCATCAAGCTTAAAATTACTCTCCCTTGACCCCCTTTCAATATAAATTTGTACATTTTTCGGTAGAAAAATTTCCCGGCCGAAGGCCGGTTCCCCTTAAATTACAGGCTCGCTATCGCTCGCCAGGAAAAAATCGACACCTAAATGGCATGAATGGTCTTAAAATTGACAGAAATGGGGCGAGGGTTCTTTAAATCGCCAAACTAAAGGGGGAGAGCGTCTTAAAATCTAAAAAGCAATGGGGCTAAACATGAGCGAGAAAGGGGTCCAGAAAAAAATCCCTCAAGTGGAAATCTCCTCTTAAGCCGTTGTCACACGAGCGATTTTTCCGTCAATTTTCCATGAGCAAGTTTTTTCTCGTTATATTTCAGGACTTTTGCACGGGTATCGGTAACTAGACTGAATGTAGAGTATGTTATATAGGTGGTTGAATTCTGATAAAGTGTAATTTTGGAAGCTGCCAGACCATAATTGCTCGAAAAAGGGCTCGTGTGACTCCGGCTTTCTACACTGTTAAAAATAACCACTTAACCCCTGCGGCACCATGATGTCTTTTTACCATTGATTCTGGCTATAGTTACTGTAGACGATTTTACGTAGTTTAAGAAGGACCTACTGTATGTTATTCAGAGAGTTTAAGGAGATCGTATTTACCCCTTTGAGTCCTTGAAGTGTATTGTAAGCTACAGAAAATCGTCTAATGGTAACCAGAATAAGCCGAAAATTATGTCATGGTGCTGAAGGGGTTAAGGGGAGAATTGTCATGTATCTATTGTTATGTTTATATTTTTCCTCCCTAAACCTTCATCAATCATTAACAAATTGCCCCCAAAGCCCCTCTTGAAGATAAAGTTGTGTCCGAAGGCTGGCTTCGCCTAAGTTGCAGGTTCGGTGAAGCTCGCCATACACAAAATCGACACCTAAATGACACGAAAAAACAAATGCAGAAAAAAAAAACATCCGCCCTTCAGGGGAGGTTTTTAGTGTGTTTCCTAGACTTCCATCAAACTTGAAATTACACCCCCATGACCCCCTTTCAAGGTAAATGTGTACATTTTTCGGTAGAAAAATGTCCCGGCCGAAGGCCGGTTCCTCTTAAATTGCAGGCTCGCTATCGCTCGCCAGGAAAAAAATAGACACCTAAATGGGACGAAAGGTCTTAAAAGTGACATAAATGGGGTGAAAGTTCTTAAAATCGCCAAACTAATGGGGCGAACGTCTTAAAATTAGAAAAGCATTGTGGCTAAACATGAAGGAGAAAGGAGTCAAGACAAAAATCCCTCAAGTGGAAATCTCCCCTTAACCGATCAATTTTAACTGTAGTTTCACCTGCTTTATTCTCTCCTTGTGCTCTCTTTCTCTGGCTTGTATCCATTCGGCCCCATGCAGCCTAGTAACTGTTTTAAGACGTTTATCCCCTTCTAGGTGTCGACTTATTCCTGGCAAGCGATAGCGAGCCAGTATAATATGGAGAAATCCGGCTTCGCTGGAGACATTTTTCCATCGAAGAATGTACAAATTTAGCCTGTTGACAAAAAACATTATTAAAATATATGCTGGCTCGCTATCGCTCGCCAGGAAAAAATCGACACCT
>CM064528.1:19781582-19979082 GCA_032716605.1 Paralithodes platypus
GTCCGAGATTAACACCGGGGCACCAATTGCTTATTCTAAAAATGGACCAAGTTCCGCGCCGCTCCGTAACTTTCCCTACAAAAGAGCCCCAAATGAAGGCAACATTTCTCGGGCGTATGCAAATGTAACCCAAAGCTCGGCGAAATGCGTATAGAAGGGGGAGAGCATTCGGCCGATTTAACGACGGAATTTCTTGGAGTCACGGTATTGGACTAAAAATTTAGGGGGGATGGTTGAATTTTTTTTCTGGGACCCCCTTCTCCCTCATGTTAAGCTCCATTAGTTTTGAGATGTTAAGACGTTCGGCCTATTAGTTGTTTGCGATTTTAAAACCTTGCACCCAATTTCTTTTCATTGTCAATATTAAGCCTTTTCGTGTGATTTAGGTGTCAATCTTTTCCTGACGAGCGATAGCAAGCCTGTAATAAAGGAGTGACTGGCCTTCGGCCAGCACATTATTCTACCGAATAATTAACAACATTTATCTAGAAGGGGGATCTTGGGGATGTATTTTTTTAAAGTTTGATGGAGGTCTAGGAATGAAACTCAAAAAACAATAAATAAGTTAAATAATCGATCAAAAAAAAATCCATCCCCCTCAAGTTAGTGGCACAGGGTCAGGTTTTTCGGTGAAATATATTGAAGTCTGGTATCCGCTATAGGTGTTGTTATATAGTTGGTGCCACATCAGTATCTTACCGGTTGGATGTTCTTGGAGTCTCAATATCAAAGAATAATATGATTGACTTTAAGTAAGGTTTATCAAGACTTTCACCTCTATTCTCAACGGTAATTTTAGCTTATTAGATCATAATCCTCCAAAGCCATAATTAATGCAGTGATATATAAACAAATCCTTCAAATAATGGAAAATATAGCATAGACAGTCAGTCAGTAGCCAAACCCGTACTCCCTTAAAGGGATAGGGAGGATCAGCAAGAAAAGGCTTGCTGATCCCTTAGTGGGAGTAGATTCTGGAGGTTGGTTTCAACCTCCAGGGGCTATCTGTGCCCCTAAAAAGTGACAGGTGATATGGTCCCCTCATCCCTACGCCAAAAGTAATATATATATACTGTACAATTATTTGCAAAAAATATAACAAAGTAAATAAGAAATATAATTTAATATATATATATATATATACCGGTATATATATATATATATATATATATATACATATATATATATATCTATTTATATATATATTATATATATATATATATATATATATATATATATATATATTTATTTATTTATTATTATTTATTTATTTATTATTATTTTTATTATTATTATTATTATTTTATTTTATTTTTTTTATTTTTTTTTTTTTTTAGCAATTATGTTAACCCAACCCCAAACATTAGGTATGTGTAGCTACCCCTCAGATCTTATTACTTGAGGCATTTCGGCTTGCACAACATTTACTATTAACTACTTGCGAGTGTCATGCTATAAGGAAGTTGGGTGTGTGGACATCTATATTTAGCAGAATTACCAGCTGAAATATTGTTGTAGTGCATTTATAAATACACCAAACTTAAGGGGGATGACCTGCTTTTTGTTCTCTCCTTTTCTCTCTTTCTCTGGCTTGTATCCATTCGGCCCCATTCAGCCTACTGTTTTAAAACGTTTATCCCCATCCAGGTGTCAATTTTTTACTGGTGAGCGGTGGCGAGCCAGCATATTTAAAAAAAAAATTGACAGCAGGCTAAATATATAAATTTTTCAGTAGAAAAATTTCTCCAGCGAAGCCGGATTTCTTCATATAATGCTGGCTCGCTATCGCTCGCCAGGAAGAAATCGATACCTAGATGGGGATAAACATCTTAAAATAGTTGGCTGAATGGGGCCGAATGGATACAAGCCAGAGAAGGAGAGAAAAGGAGAATTTTTAAAAAAGCAGCTCACGCCCCCTTAACATACTTTTTGTCCATCAGTACCTACAATATTATTGCGCTTCTGTTTAATAGCGATGTTTGCAGCTCCAACTTCCTTATAGCCTGAAACTCGCATGTGATCAATTCGCCATTCATTAACATTTTATGGGGATAGTGGCTATTTTGTTGGTCTAATAATGTTTATATATTCATTTATTTTTGAGTTTCCTCGCTAGACCTCCATCAAGCTTAAACAAATACCCCCTAGACAAGGGGGTCAAGACAAAGACCCCCTAGACAAGGGGGTCAAGACAAATACCCCCTAGACAAGGGGGTCAAGACAAATACCCCCTAGACAAGGGGGTCAAGACAAATACCCCCTAGACAAGGGGGTCAAGACAAATACCCCCTAGACAAGGGGGTCAAGACAAATACCCCCTAGACAAGGGGGTCAAGACAAATACCCCCTAGACAAGGGGGTCAAGACAAATACCCCCTAGACAAGGGGGTCAAGACAAAGACCCCCTAGACAAGGGGGTCAAGACAAATACCCCCTAGACAAGGGGGTCAAGACAAATACCCCCTAGACAAGGGGGTCAAGACAAATACCCCCTAGACAAGGGGGTCAAGACAAATACCCCCTAGACAAGGGGGTCAAGACAAATACCCCCTAGACAAGGGGGTCAAGACAAAGACCCCCTAGATAAGGGGGTCAAGACAAAGACCCCCTAGACAAGGGGGTCAAGACAAAGACCCCCTAGACAAGGGGGTCAAGACAAAGACCCCCTAGACAAGGGGGTCAAGACAAAGACCCCCTAGACAAGGGGGTCAAGACAAAGACCCCCTAGATAAGGGGGTCAAGACAAAGACCCCCTAGACAAGGGGGTCAAGACAAAGACCCCCTAGACAAGGGGGTCAAGACAAAGACCCCCTAGATAAGGGGGTCAAGACAAAGACCCCCTAGATAAGGGGGTCAAGACAAATTTGTATATACTTTTTTCGGTCCTCTTAAAATTACAATCTCGCTATCCCTTACCAGGATATAATCGTCACCCAAATGGCACGAAAGGTCTTAAATTTGACAACGAAATAATGGGTGAAAGGTCTTAAAATCTCTAAACTAATGAGCCGAATGTCATCAAATCTGAAAACTAATAGGGCTTAACACGAGGAAGAAGGGAGACCAGAAAAACGACCCATCTCCCCTGAAAAGCGTTCTGATTCTACCTGTATTGCTCATTTTACTCTCGTATTTTTTTTATCTAATCAAGATAGAGGTTTGTTATCTACACAACCATCCTAGTCTCTCTCTCTCTCTCTCTCTCTCTCTCTCTCTCTCTCTCTCTCTCTCTCTCTCTCTCTCTCTCTCTCTCTCTCTCTCTCTTTTAATTTTATATATTTTTTTTTTTTTTCGTAGAGTATCTCGTAAGGACAGCGTTGGAGTCAGCAGGATGTAGGGACAGAGTTTTTGGGTGTCTCTAACTGGCAGCTGATCATAAAGTGAAAGCCATCAGTACTTTTTTGTTGTTTTATATTAATGTGTGTGTGTGTGTGTGTGTGTGTGTGTGTGTGTGTGTTACGTCAACTGGGGGGGGGGGGGGGAGATTCTATAGTGAGAGAGATCGGCCTTCTGTTTTCTGTGGATGCTAACAGGTTGGCATGATGATCAGACAAATTTAGGGATATATTACTGTTGTTCGTGTAGAAGTTAGATCCAAAGATACATTGTCAACTTTGTACCGTGTCTTTTTGTGGGTATGCGTACTGTATGTGTGCATGTGGTGAGAGAGAGATAGAGAGAGAGAGAGAGAGAGAGAGAGTAAAGAGATATTAATAAAACTAATGTCACTAATATGACGGGGACTAGTCAATATCTGTTATTATTGGGTCTACTGGGGTCTGGTCAGATTTAGTTTCCTTGGTATTATATAGAACCTTTATTTTAGTTGATTTTCTTATAGTTTTATTGCATTTGCTATTCACTTTGCAAAGTTTATTTGATTGTTGATTATTCTTTTTAGAATTCTTAAATGGCTAACTAAGAATATTTGTTATTACCATTGGATTATTTGTGTAATTAATTGTTCATATATTCATACGTCATCTATAGTCTGCACTGAGCATTGTATTAATAGATTATTTTTGTTTTATTTTTATTTTTTTTGGTATACATTGACTTAGGGATTATTAACACAATTTAAGATTAAATATTGGACTGTTTAGACTTATGTATATATTTGTGCACAACATGTTCATATATGGTACGGTAATAATATGAACAATAACCTTTCGCTGTACCGCAGGTGTATATGAGTATGTGAAGAGAGAGAGTATAATCAAGTCTAATCTGATTATTCTACCTTCACCGTAAACACGGCTATGGTCTCTCAGAAATGAATGCTGACAAACGACGGAACAGACAATCTTGATAACAGTGGAGATGAGGAACATTAATGTTTCATATTATATGTATGTACATTGAAGCTCATTAATAGTCATATTAATGATAGTTATATTAATTAATGTAATGCAAAGGAAGGTATGAACATTTTCGAATGTTTTTTGATAAAACAAAATATATCAAATAATGAAGGAAGTTAAAATTTATGTTCAATACTATGAACTATATTCATTCTCAAGAGAGAGTTTGAGAAGATAAATGGGTTATTGCTTGGTGTATTAGTTTAGTGATTAGTAGTGTGTGCTTGCCTGTCAAGAGCTTACTTAATAATGATCAAAGTCCTAAAATCACCATATGTTGGCCAGATCATGGGTACGAAGTGAAAACTTTACAAAGAGAAACTACGAAGTGAGCGAATTAAAAATAAGAACAAAAAGTAGCATAAGCAAAGCCTTTTCTGGTGACTGAAGCAAAAGTACTATACTCTGTTTATTTTCAACTGACTATCTATCTATCTATCTATATGCTCAGGCCCAATCCCCATTTTGGGGGTAGCCGACTCAAGACAGAGCAAGAACAGGGAAAACACAAAAACAACATAAAACAAAAAATAAACACAGATAAAAAACACAAACTCTCACACATCCAGGTCACCCAGGAGAAGACCCAGAGACCAGGGTTACCAAGGTCGCTCCAGCACTCCCCCGGCCTCTGACCACCAGGAGAGGTTCCGATCTCGGCAGGCAGACATGCAGCGGAGCCAAAGCGACAAGCCCTCCCACCACACTTCCAGGCACACCCTTCATATTAATCGTCTCCCCGGGCCAGGCGCCTGATGGACTATTATCTAGTCCAACTTGCGCCCGACCCCTTACTCCAAATGACCACGTGTTCACTCAACTATTCACAAGCATTCTCCATTCACTCCTGTCCACCACCACTTCCCCTGCCTGATCTATAGTCATTCCTCTATCATCAAAAGCCTTTCTTACACAGTCTCTCCATCTCCATTTTCAACTGACGATAAATTGAATCCCTTCGCAGCTAATTTCTCGGTACTTAATGGACAAATATGAAACTACTATGTCTCTGCACCATATTAAGACCAAGTGTATATAATTAGCACCATTTTTCACTACACAATCTTCAAAATAACTGAGAAATTTTGATAGGAATTTTGCAATTTACCGTCAGTTGAAAATAAACAGGGTATAGTCAATTACGGAATTTCTATCTTATTATTTATTTCTGGTCTTGCCGTATAGTCGGGAAACCTTACATATGCGTGAACAGGTATAATTATGTGTTGTAATGTATTTAATTTGTTTCCAAATGTATGTATTCATGTGTGCGAAAGTTTAGATGTGTCTCGCCACAATTCTCCCCTCCAGTAATGCCAATCCTTGTTGTTATGTATTTTTTATTCCAAGGTCCTTGCCATTTTATCATTATCTTGTATTTGCATGGATATACCCAATGTCTTGTGACTTTTGGCATCCCTACTATTTTATCATACTCTCCATCAAAGTTTAGATCAATGGGTGTGTGTTATTAGGTTAGGATATGTTAGTAAAGGGGACGTTATTTTTGTATTTATATATTCTTTTTATTATTACCATTATATATATTTATTTGTTTTGGCTAGCTCCCTAGACCTCTATCAAAGTTTAAACATGAAACAAGGAGGACTTTTGCAGTTTTACGAAAACAAATAGTATCGTGTAGTATATACTGTATAAGAAAAACAGGGTTATAATGCCAATATGCTGGACAGTTAAAAGCTCTCCTTGGTCTCACGATAATATACAAATATAATATCATCAAGGTGTTTGGCGGACTATTAAACATGGCGGTACAGTCACACTCAAAATCTTACCACAAATACAACACAAATTATATCCCAATACTATCTTCCCTTCGGTATTCGAACTCGGGATTGTCTTAATGTTTAGATTTGTCACAATTCTGTTGGTGAAATTACTACTATTTCGTTAAGAGAGGAACATCAATCTGAACTTATGAACATAAAAATATAGGTAAGGCTAGGAAGTTACACCCAACAAGATATTTTAGGTTTTCTTAGTATTAGCAAATTGCAAATCCATAGACTTAAACTATTCATTAGTTTGTCATATTTTAAGCCCATATTTTATACTCGTATCTAGCTAATATGTCATAAAAGGCATTTGCTCTTTATCACCTGACCTTTGCCTGTGCTTGTACAATACGTCAACAGTGCCTCTACCGCCCTCGTCTCGCGTTTCTGTGCCCCAACATACAGTGCTACTCAGGCCTTGTTGACCGTGAAAGCAGGGGTTGTTGTCAGAGGGACGTGATATTCCTTTGTTCAGGCTTCAGGACGCTTTTAGGAGCTTAGAGGAATGGGGTTCTGTTCGGGAATGTCCGTGACGGTTTTATATTTGATCTAGTGTCTATATAAAGTATATATATACAGTATATACTATCTATATATATATATATATATATATATATATATATATATATATATATATATATATATATATTGTTGGGCATAGTCAGAACAATCCCGCAACAACCCTTTCAACACCTTGAGCCTGTTCAACTCTTCCACCGATTAGGCCCATTAGGGTGATGCAACTGCCCTCCATGCGCTACGTGTTCACCCCACCTACCACGCCTTTGCTCTGCCAGACGGAGTATTCTGGACACAGACGTCCTGGGCCCCATACCCTGCATCTCCAGACAAAAACCCTGCTGCCCGAGGACCAGTCCCCCTCGTGTCCCTGAGGGTGGAGGCTTCCACACACATGACTCCCCGGACAGACGAGTGCCCACGACACGCCCACCAGACCGAAGCCCGGGACGGTACAAGGAGGAAACCTCACCAGGTCAACGATCTTGGAAAAAACATCACCTTATCTGTCTGGTGAAATCCAGGAAACAGGATCGCAGAAGCACCAGAATCATTGAACCTCACCAGAATCATCCGAAAGAGATAGGCTCACCATAAGATCACAATCCTTTCCTCTGCTACATCTACAGCAGTCTTCAGCCCAAGCCCTTCCTCTGCTACAAGCATAGCAGTCCCTTGCGCCAAACCTGAGGCCCACCCTACAGAACAATAATTTTGATAAATATGTTTAAGACGACCGTCCTACGCCTGCCGCGAGTTTATCAATCACCTTAATCCCTAAGAATTGTGAAGAGTTGAGAGAGTTGATGGCCCTGGTCTTTCTAGGTATTGAGGACTACTTTTTCCGCCTGAACGACGAATGAAAGGAGGATCTAGCAATTACGCTGAAAAAGTGGAAGGAGGGTGCCATTTGTTGAGAGAAGCTGTTACGATACAGATTTAAATGGGTGTACTCGATTGATTGGACGCAAAACACTTTACGACAAACATTCTAGCCCTGTCTGACTCCAAGTATTGCTTACTGTATGTTTATAATAGCCTAGTGATAGTGAAATGAATACATAAATACATAAATATATCAATCTATGAATACATAAACAAATAAAAGTTAACAGACTAACCCTTTACCTTTTCCCAACTCTGCCATACACCCCCCCCCCCCTCCCCCTCCCCCCAGTGCAAAACCTATGTTGGTTCAGACTACTGGAACATGGCGTTTTTAGTCGCTTTGGGGCACGTGTGCGTGTGTGTGTGTGTGTATGTATGCATGTATGTTGTGTGTATATGTATGTGTCTGTGTTTGTTGGTTAAATGCTAACAATAAAATTAATTATAATTAGACGGAGGAGGGGAACAGTTTATTTTAAATTGCAGCCAGAGGCGCTAACAACATACACGTGCTAATTATCTTATTAACTTATATTGTTCTACAATTATGTAAGCTGAAGTCTTGCGAATTATGTTTTATTTTCTGTATGAAGGAGACAATAGGCAGGCTGCCTGTAACAAGTGCCTCCCTAAAGCCAAACGAGTGATATAGAGCCAAATTCAAGGGACGTTGGGGTCAAAATGCCTGGAGACACGAAGTTTAAAGCAGTCTAAATCATAAGATAAAGGAAATAGTGATTGAGTTTACTTGTTATAAGTAGAAGAAAGACTGAGAACATGTGTTAATTCTTGGGTTGGAGAGTTGAACATAATAGGGATGGGGCTGTGTTGAGAGGCGGATGCCTCACACTCGCGCAAGGGATGGGGTATGATGCACTGAGAGAGCTCTGAGGACCACTGATTGTTGTAATAGCTGTAGAAGAGTGAAAGAAATACAATATTGCGGCGTGTAGAAAGCTAGTAAGAGGAAGCGAGTTGATGAGGCAAAATGCCTTTGACTACTCTTTCGAGGAGTGCGGGTATGGGTGGAGCTTCCCCACACATGCGAATAATATTCAATACATGGGCGCACTGTGCCCCTATACAGAACAAGAAGCTGTGCAGGGAGACCAACGAGCTTTGGAAATATATGTGTCGAATTAATGAACGCGGCTACACAAGTAAAATGATGTAATGATGTAAATATTCCCACTTCCCCTAGTATTGACATTCTCGGTGTAACATTAACTACTAACTTGAGCTGGACACATTATGTTAGAAGCATTGCTAAGAATGCCTCTAAAAAACTGGGACTTCTGTACAGAGTTCGAGAATTCTTCACTGACGAGCAGTTGGCCGTAATATATAAAAGTCATGTGCGTTCTCAGATGGATTACTGTTCACCTCTGTGGGGTGGAAGTGGAGTGGTTGCATTGAGGCAGTTGGACAAAATTCAAAATAAAGCTATTAGATTAATCAATAACCCTGCAATCACACAGGACCTTCCTACATTATCCATACGAAGAAACGTTGCATCCCTTGCATTATTCTACAGATATTTTCACAGCAATTGTTCCGAGGAACTTGCTTCAATTGTGCCGCCTCTCCACATCTTTCCCCGTAGAACTAGGGCAGCTGAGAGCGCCCATGAATTTACACTTTCTCCTCCACAATGCAGAACTTCTGCATATCAGAATTCATTTATCCCCAGAGCTACTACTCTTTGGAATTCACTTCCCTCGAATTGCTTTCCACAAACTTACAATCTACAAATGTTTAAATCCAGTTGTTACAAACATTTTATGAATGGAGGATGCCTTTAGGCACATGGACCTTTTTGTTTTATCTGTGTTTTTCCTTCCTCCGTTCATTGTCTCTTAAAAAAAAAAAAAAAAAAAAAAAAAAAATATAGCTAGCAAACCATAATATCGAATAGGTTTCTTGATAATGGTAATTTACGGTCTTTCACGGATAATTGTACTAATAGCTATTAACAGTGCTGTCTTTCACGGATAATTGTACTAATAGCTGTTAACAGTGCTGTCTTTCACGGATAATTGTACTAATAGCTATTAACAGTGCTGTCTTTCACGGATAATTGTACTAATAGCTGTTAACAGTGCTGTCTTTCACGGATAATTGTACTAATAGCTATTAACAGTGCTGTCTTTCACGGATAATTGTACTAATAGCTGTTAACAGTGCTGTCTTTCTAGAAATTTATAATTGTATTCCTTTGTATCTTTAAATTCCTTTATGTCCATTTGTATCTTTTGTATTTGTATAGCTTTTGAATTCCTTTGTATTTATTATATTCCTTTGAGTCTTTGTATTCACTTGCATTTATTTATCTATGTATTCTTTTGTATCCATTGGTATCTTTGTATTCCTTTGTGTCCATTTGTATCTCTGTATTCCTTTGTATCTTTGTATTCCTTTGTATCATTGTTGTCCTATGTATCTTTGTATTCCCTTGTTTCTTTGTATTCCTTTGTGTCCATTTGTATCTCTGTATTCCTTTGTATCTTTGTATTCCTTTGTATCTTTGTATTCCTTTGTATCTTTGTATTCCTTTGTATCATTGTTGTCCTATGTATCTTTGTATTCCCTTGTTTCTTTGTATTCCTTTGTATCCATGTATTCCTTTGTTTATGTATCCCTTCATATCCTTTGTATCTCTAATCCTCTATTTTTCCAATCTCTTCCCCTTTGTGAGAGACTACGGTCAGCACTAGCTTAAAATAATTCCATTTTGATTAACAAAATATGAAAACCGATTCCTTAGTAAATAGAACAGCACGGCTTAGCTTCAAATAATCCGATTTTCGAACAAAGACAAGGGCATTATAACCGGATAACTCAAATAGTAGACAATTCCATATTAATATAATGTGTATAATGTTGTAATGTTATGCGACGTTAAGGGGAGATGGGCCGTTTTTTTCGGACACCCTTCTCCCTCATGCTTAGCCACTTTAGTTTTCAGATTTTAAGAGGTTCAGCCCATTAATTTGGCGATTTTAAGACCTTTCGCCTATTTTTGTTGACAATATTAAGACTTCGTGTCATTTAGGTGTCGATTTTTCATGGCGAGCGATATCGAGCCTGTAATTTAGGAGGAACCCGCCTTCGGCCAGGACATTTTTCTACCGAAAAATGTACAAATATATCTTGAAGAGGAATCCTGTTTTTTATTTTTTTTAAGTTTGATGTTGGTCTAGGGAGGAAACTAGAAAAATAATAAATATATAAACAAATCTATCAAAATGTGAACCATCCCCCATTAAAGTATGCTGGGTTAGGATATGCTAAAATAGTATGTGTATGTTAGGTTAGGGTGTGTTAGGTTAGGGTGTGTTAGGTTAGGGTATCTTAGGTTAGGGTATAAGTAACACCCCGTTCTTAGCATTAATCATCAACTACAAACCCCAATGTACTTGAATAAACTAATGAAAGCATATGGTCCTCCCGGGATTCGAACTCGGGACACCACATAAGCACATAAACCATTACACCACCAACACAGTTAAAGGCTGAGTACACAATCACGATTAATATCCATTTTCGAATTTTGGATATCAATCTAATCATGTACTCAGACCAACTGCATTATGGAAAGCGTAATGTTTTAGTGAGAGGAAGGAACATTGAATGGGGCCAAGATCACTAAGGACCGGCCTCGCTATACAAGTTCCTGAACCTATAGAAATAAGTAACACCCCGTTCTTAACATTAATCATCAATTACAAACCCCAATGTACTTTGTGACGTCTACCAGCGTTGGCAGAATCGCCTCTCGTTAGCCACTAGCGCTCGCCAGGGACATCGAAATGGGCTACAGTTATCAGAGTATGTTGTTCTTTCTTTCCTAGTACTCGTATTGTCACAGACAGTCCAGTGGTGGTCTTTGTTTTCGTCTGTGACAACGGGTTATATTTTATATCAATAGTAGTGATGATAGCACCAGCGTGGGAAGAGAGAGACTTTTTGAAGCGAGATGGTAGTGAGCGTCTGTAGGTGCGGGCGCTGTGTCACGTGACACCTGCTGTCTTGTGACGTCTCGGCTCGTGATTGGCCGACCATCGCGCCTTTGCGGGCTCCTGTGTAACTAACCTCCTACACGAGGGTTCCCAGGAGCTGTCCTCCTCAGGACAGGCTAGGCGCGCGTGCATCTAACATCCCTTTGCTTACTCTCCCCCGATCACCACCTTTAGAACTGTTTCTCTCTCTGAACTTCTTCTTTTCCATTACTTCTCTCCTTTATTCAATTACTTATCCCCTTGGGTTCTGCATACGGTTTCCATAGCCGGCCCATTGTATTGCATGCGCCATCCTCTGAGATATTTACATGTACTTAGAATAGGTTTGAGGGTTCTTAGTTAGTAGAGGTTATGAACTCTGTGTGTCTCCATTATTGATTTAGTGTCTCTGCTCTTTTTTTTAATGCTAGACTGGGATAAGGTAACTGTAGTCGTTGTCTTCGATGTGTCTACGGATTGCTTATACCTACACGACTTCGACCGGTCCTGTGGTAGCCTGTGTTGTCTTTTCGGTTGTGTCCTTTGCGAGTGCAGCTTTGTGTTGACTGAGGGCTTTGGCCTGTACCAGTTCCACACTTTGCTGCCTCTTTGCTTGGCTTTAGAGGGTCGCCAGGATAGAACCAGATACTTGTGATCTGGATCTATCAAGAGAGCACCCTAGTCAATTAACGTAACTCAAAGGATGCAGTCTTAAGGACATCGCTAGGCTACGAGCCTGTCTTGCTCAACCCCAGTTCCTTACCTAGAGTATCCCAGCTAGACATTATTAATTGAGTAGACACTTATTAGTATTTAATATAAGCTCTTTGATATGTGCGCATTATTATTCACAGCATTTATTAGTCTAGGTTGTTGCTGAGCCGCACAACCATAGTAGGCTGTTTCGGTGATGAGGAAGTACTTCTTTTAGTGTCGAGCTTTACTACCGTTGCGCATTTATAGTATTCTCGTGTCAGTTAACATTATATGTCCTATCTTTTGGTGTATTCCATTTACACGTGTGGTGTCCTGCCTCCTGCCTTTATATAGTTTAAGATACGAGCATCTTATGAGCATCAGACTTTCTTCAGAAGTTTCCAGGTATATGCTGTAGGACTATACTTCACTTTCTTTCAGATAGGAGTGAAGAGTTTATTGTTGTTTAGAGTAACTGTATTGAAGCATCTTTTTATTGTATTAAATCTTGCAGTGATTTAATTGATCTTTCCATAGCTTCCCTTTTATGCATTTTAACGTAACTTGCATCTTGTTTGTTATCAGGCTATACCAGTGTGGGTTAGCCTGAAGTAGAGTACATTTAAGGATACCCCGTTATCGCAGATTAACTCTGGAGGGTATAGGTGTTTTGTTCGCCGGCATATAAGTTCGAGGGTTTGGATCTAGCGTACCGTTGTTGCATAGTGCCCTATTACTAGTCCAATCATTAAGTGCCCTTGTTTTATTCGCAGTCCCGGTCGTAACACAATGTACTTGAATAAACTAATGAAAGCATAATTATGGTCTTCCCGGGATTATGCTAGTATGCTAGGTTAGGGTATGCTAGGTTAGGTTATGCTAGGTTTGGGTATGCTAGGTTAGGGTATGCTAGGTTTGGGTATGCTAGGTTTGGGTATGCTAGGTTAGGGTATGCTAGGTTTGGGTATGCTAGGTTATATTTGGTTAGCAGAAAACTAGCCGATATTGAACTTGGCAGCAGTGAGGAGCTTAATATAAAATGTTATAATTCCAACCTTAAGGGTTTGTTTCCGAAAGCCCTTCTCCCTCATGTTTAGCCCCACTAGGTTTGAGATTTTAAGACGTTTGGATAGATAGATTGGTAGAAAGATAATAATTTGTAGATAGATAGGAAAACGATAGATAGACTGGCAAAAAAAATGACAGACAAGTAGATAGATACCTAGACATACCGGTAGATATATAGATAGATAGATAGATAGAAATAAAGATGGATGGATGGATGGGTAGCTAGATAGATAGATATATAGATAGATAGATGAATGGGTAGATATATAGCTAGATAGATAGACATATATATAGACAGATAGATAGACATATATATAGACAGATAGATAGACAGATAGACAAACATATAGATATAGGTCGATAGCAAGAGCCCCAACACACAAAGGCAGCAGACACGAACACAAGAACAAGCCCCAGTAGTTCTCATCGACTTCAAATATTTAGTAAAAAATGCACATTACCTTCCTAGACACCCTATAGTCAGATATCGGCCAACCTCCGCCATTTTGTTCCCACTGGTGATATCTTTGTCCCTTTACACTCAAATATCTCCACTGCCACAATAAACATTTGGCAATACTGATACGGGATTTCAGGGGGTAGTGCTTGGTGTTTGGTCTATGTATATATTTATTATTTTATTATTCAGCTTTTCTCAGTTTCCTCGCTAGACCTCCATCAAGCTTTAAAAAACACCCCCTAGATCCCCTTTCAAGATAAATTTGTACAGTTTTCGGTAGAAAAATGTCCCGGCCGAAGGCCGATTCCTTCTAAAATTATAGGCTCACTATCGCTCGCCAGGAAAAAGATCGACACCTATATGGCACGAAAGGTCTTAATATTTACAAAGAAATGGGGCGAAAGATCTCAAAATCGCCAAACTAATGGAACGAACGTTTTTAAACCTCAAAACTAATATGCTAAACGTGAGGGAGAAGGGGGTCCAGAAAAAGCGAGCACTACCCCCTTAAGCCAGTGTCACACGAGTACTTTTACCGGCGATTCTCGATGAGCAAGATTATTATCGTACTGTTATAAGGCTCTATCGCATTGGCATCGGAAACTAGATCGAAGGTAGATTATGTTGGGTAGTTTAATTTTTTATGACACTTACATTTTGAAGCTGCCAGACTACAATTGCCCGTAAAAATTGACGGAATTATCGCTCGTGTGACATCAGCTTAAGGGAGCCCACCTCGCTTTCGTTCTCTTTTTCTCCCTCTCTCTTTGGCTTTTATCTATTCGGCCATGTTCAGCTTACTGTTTTAAAACGTTTACCCCCATCCAGGTGTCAATATTTTCCTGGCGAGCGGTAGCGAGCCAGTATGTATATATTTTTGTTTTGCCAGCAAGCTTAATTTGTACGTTTTTCGATACAAAAATTTCTCCGGCGAAGCCGGATTACTCCATACAATGCTGGCTCGCTTTCGCTCGCCAGGAAGAAATCGACACCTGGATGGGGATAAACGTCTTAAAACAGTTGGCTGAATGGGGCCGAATGGATACAAGCCAGGGAAAGAGAGAAAAAGAGAGAAAGAAAAAAAAAAACGGTGACCCCCCTTAATAATTTGGTCTTTGAGTATGCATTTATACAAGATCAAAAATCAATTAAAGCCCCATTGCTGGATACTTTAGGTACCAAAATGGTGTCCATAGATAAAGATGTCCGCTCGCCCTTACCTACAGGGTCTCTCCACCTTCCCTCTGCACTCTATCCTCACACCGTTATCGACAAACCCATTCTACTCACTCCCGCACATTCTCTCCTGGACAACTCAAAAACACATTCCATTATATTTTTGTATTTTGTTTATATATTTTGTGTTCCTTATTTTCTGTTTTATATAATACACATAGACTGTAAGAAAGACTATTTATCATTTAAGCACATTTTAGAAAAGGTTCAATAGTTTGGCTTTTATCAAGGATCATAATGGTTATAAGAGTAATGTGTTCGTATGTAGCTTTTATCAAGGATCATAATGGTTATAATAGTAATGTGTTCGTATGTAGCTTGTAAAAATCTATCTTAATTATTGTTATGCAATATGATTCTTACATATTTAGTAGCTTCGCTATAGATTATGAGTGTTAATATTCATACATTAAGTTTATAGTGCGTGAAACTAAGAACAGTCACTGTGGAATTAGTTTGTCCCCTACGCTAACAAAAACAACATTCCAGACTTCCTTCAAACTAAACAATTATCACTCAGACCCCCTTCAAGCTGAATGTTTAAATATTTTTGATAGAAAAATGACCCGGCAGAAGGCGGCTTTCTTTAAAGTTTCAGATTCGCAATTACTCACCCAGAAATATAATCGACACTTAGTTAAAATAGGACTTCAGAAGCTATCAACCCTAGTATATTATTAAGCCAGCACACTAAGTCAACAGTAACGTCAGGACTGGAGCCTCTCTGCAAGAACTCCAGTCCCTTCTGATCGACACTTACATTGTGTTGTATACTAAACCTATATTTACTGAACACACAACGTTGTACTGTTGATCACAAAACGAGCTGAATCAGTCAAAGAAAACTAAGCCAGTGACACCTTAAAAAATACCAGCTTAACTTAACCAAACCTAATTTAACCTAACTAAATTTTACCTAAACTAACTTAATCTAACTAATTAAGACAACCCCTAACATAACCTATCCTAACCGAACCTACCTAACCTAACCTATGTCAACTAGCCTATCTTAACCCAATCTAATCTAACCAAAGCATCAGTATTGGTTGAGTTGACAAAGGGTGGGAATTACTGGTTGAAAATGGTGTACTGGTCGAGTTATCCGCTCACCTATTCTTGCAGTTGTTGTTACTATTCCCGTGGTAGTAAAGGTAAACAATAGTTAATAGGTTTTGTTTTCTCTGGACCCCTTTCTCCCTCACGTTGAGTCCTATTATTCTACGGATTTTAAGACATTTGCCCATTAGTTTGGCGATTGTAAGACCTCTCACCACATTTCCTTGTCGTTATTACGACCTTTCGTGCCATTCAGGTGTCGATTTTTTCCGGCGAGTGATAGCGAGCCTGCAATTTAGGGAACACTGGCTTTCGGCAAGGACGTTTTTTTCATCGAAAAAATATGCAGATTTTTCTCAAAAGGGGGAAGGAAGGGGGGGGGGGGTTGCTTGAGAGTATTCTTTAAGTTTGATGGAGGTCTAGGAAGGAAACTACCCCCCCCCCCCACTTACCCCTTTCAATTAAGTCATTGTTTGGTACTGTACACTAACATACAATCATAAGGTACGGCGGAGCGAGAGACATGGCAAACCAGGGAATTAACACCTTATTCCTTTCCTACCACTGAGTATCACACCATAACATCATACTCCGTGCTTGTTTTATGTATATAATTATTCATATGTTTATTTATATATGTATTATTATTATTATTATTATTACTATTTTTTGTCCGAGGAGGCGCCCCGAGTCCAAAGGCATGTAAGTGCCATTTGAAAATCTTGATAAAGTCTTTAGTAAATCGCGATTTACTCAATACATTAACAAATGGCACTTACATCCCTTTGGACTATGTATGTATATACAGTATCGAGGCTCGCCCCGTCCAAAGGGACGTAAGTCCCATTTTTAATTTATTGAGTAAATCGCGATTTACTAAAGATTTTATAAAGATTTTCAAATGGCACTTACATGCCTTTGGACTCGCGGCGCCTATTTAATTTATTTATTAAATAAATTAAAATTAAAATCAGATTTCTGATTTTATATATATATATATATATATATATATATATATATATATATATATATAATTTTTTTTTTTTTTTTTTTTTTTTTTGATGTGTAATGGTGCTGGAATTGCGCCATCTACATTTGTGATACGATATTCAGAAGGGGGTAAGGCGCCATAACTGTTCTCAATATTCGACCTCTGTTTTGTTTTTACCTTGCATTACGGTGGCAGGCACAGGGTATTATCATCATTCGTTTTTTTTTTTTTTTTTTTTTTTTTTTTTTTTTTTTTTTTTTCCTATCTGTCTGGCCGGGAAAATATAAGGAATACATGGATTTTGCTAAGATTTGGTGAATAATTTTGTTCACGAATATATACCATTAAGCTTTACTTACTTAAGTTGATGTCCATGACTCTTACTCCTCTGTTGTAGACTCACACAATCCGAACCACTCACACACAGACGCACACACACACATACACACACTCCCTCCCACCCCACACACACACACAGAGTCGTGTGTGTGTGTGTGTGTGTGTATGTTCACCTTTTATTTTCGGCGAAGCACTGAATAACCATCGTACCGCATATCATTGATCAGGGAAATCCCTTTTCTTCCTGGACATTTTTCGCCTGACACTGCTTCGAATCCTGGCTGGATTACATTACATATCTATTCATAAAACGACACACACACACACACACACACACGCGCGCGCACATCAATAGTCTAACACAGGCTGAATTCACCATACGCTTTTTATTTTTATATATATTTTTGTTTTACTGGAGGCGGTTTGTGGGGGTCAGCTATTGTTATGGTTCACGGTCAGAGAGAGAGAGTGTGAGTGTGTGAGTGAGTGAGAGACACAGACAGACAGACAGACATACAGTGCATCTACTGACTACACCAGCATTAACCCTATCAACACATATATCACAGACACTCCCAATACCAAAATCAATAATTCTGACACTAACTTCAACACTGTCTCACCACAAGCTACAACATAACAATCAGCCTCACAAACAAAACATTTATTGTTTCACATTTCACCTTCAACAGAACACACACATCAACAACAAACATAGCTTCCAACACACTGACGCCAAGCTTCAACATCACAATCATCCACACAAACACAACAATCACCCCAAGCATAACTTTCAGAAACACATCCAACACCATCTGCCAATCACTACACTGGAACAAACACCAGATCATCCAATGCCATATAGAACAACAAATCAAATGGTCCCCCTCCCCTCGGGGGGTGAGGGGACGAAAACAAAATAGCTTAAAACCTATTCTGGCACCCCCTTAGTAATGCATGCCAAGTATTGGCTCTCCATCTTGAAAATTGAGCGAATCGTTCGTGAGCAAACAGACAGACACAGACTCGCAGAAAGTGCTCTATGTATAAATATTTAATAACTCAATGCACTTTATATGTATGTATATGTCTTCGTGGTGCAATGCATACGTGTGTTGATTTTCGGTGTGAGCGTCCTGGGTTTGAATCCCCGGACTGCCACATGTGTTTGTTAATTTCATTAATCGAATTTAGGAGTAAAGTTGGTTAGTGGAGAGAACATAATAAATAGCCACGGTAAACTTAACTTTAAAAAAACAAATTACAGATTCACTTATAAGGGGCCGGTGGTTATTATAAGGGGCCGGTGGTTATTATAAGGGGCCGGTGGTTATTATTTCTGGCCACCTTTTTCCCTAATTTTTATCATTATTAGCTTTCAGATCTCAAGACGCTCGACCCACTAGTTGGGCGATTTTAAGACTTTTCGCTCCATTTCTTTGTCAATATTTAGACCTTTCATGTCATTTAGGTGTCGACTTTATCCCGGCGAGCGATAGGGAGCCTGTCATTTATGAGGAACCGCCCTTCGGCTGAAAGATTTGCTACCGATTTCTTTTACAAATTTAATTAAAAACGGGATCTTCGAGATTTGTTTTTATTTTTTTATTTTTTTTAGCTTGTTAGAGGTCTAGGGAGGAAAGTAATAAAATAATATATTGTGTAGCTACGGTATATATATGGACCAATAATATATAGTGTAGCTACGGTATATATATGGACCAATAATATATTGTGTAGCTACGGTATATATATGGACCAATAATATATTGTGTAGCTACGGTATATATATGGACCAATAATATATTGTGTAGCTACGGTATATATATGGACCAATAATATATTGTGTAGCTACGGTATATATATGGACCAATAATATATTGTGTAGCTACGGTATATATATGGACCAATAATATATTGTGTAGCTACGGTATATATATGGACCAATAATATATTGTGTAGCTACGGTATATATATGGACCAATAATATATTGTGTAGCTACGGTATATATATGGACCAATAATATATTGTGTAGCTACGGTATATATATGGACCAATAATATATTGTGTAGCTACGGTATATATATGGACCAATAAATTTACCGTTCCCCCTTAAGTAGTTATTCCTGACGAAGAATATAATAAGTTTAAGTTTGACATAAAACCATCTGATTTCATGGTGGCAGGATTACGAACCCAGGGCCATTCCAGTCTGATTTACTTTGCTTTCTCAACTTGGGCATAACAACGTTGGCCAATGAGGTAATAGAAACGTTTGGCCAAAGAGGTAATAAAAACGTTTGGCCAATGAGGTAATAAAAACGTTTATGAGGTATAAGAAACGTGCTGTAAAAGTTGATGGAGTTTATTACAGGGTGCGATGCTCGCGGGGGCGCTTATTGTCGTAAAAGTAGTATAATGTTTGTTGGGAAAACACTATAAAATTAATAAAAGATGAATGATAAAATCAGCAATGAATGATAAAGTTAATTGGATGAATAATAAATGAGTTAATGAATATACAAATGAATAATTAAGTGACTTTAAACAATAAAGACTGCCTAAATATACGATTGAATGATATAGTTAAATAAATGAATAATAAATAATGAATAAGTGAATGACTATATAGTAAAGTTAATTGGTACAAGTGGAAACAGGGATAAATGATATTCATGTAGGGTACTAAAAAACAACTGGTCGACTACTTATGGTGAGTTTATTATTTCTGTCATTCTGTTTATATTTATTATATTCATATATTTACTCTTTAATTCCTCCATCAACACCTCCATCAACCTTAACAAATAATAACAAATCCCCAAGACCCCCTTTCGAGATAAATGTGTGCATTTTTCGGTAGAAACATGCCTTGGCCGAGGGTGGTTCCTCTTAAATTGCAAGCTAGCCATCGCTCGCCAGGAAAAATATTGAAATCTAAATTACACGAAGGGTCGTAAAATTGTCAAATTAATAAGGAGAATTTCCTAAAATCTCAAAACTAATGTGGCTAAACAGAAGGGAGAAGGGGATCCAGAAACAGAAGGGAGAAGGGGATCCAGAAACAGAAGGGAGAAGGGGATCCAGAAACAGAAGGGAGAAGGGGATCCAGAAACAGAAGGGAGAAGGGGATCCAAAAACAGAAGGGAGAAGGGGATCCAGAAACAGAAGGGAGAAGGGGATCCAGAAACAGAAGGGAGAAGGGGATCCAGAAACAGAAGGGAGAAGGGGATCCAAAAACAGAAGGGAGAAGGGGATCCAGAAACAGAAGGGAGAAGGGGATCCAGAAACAGAAGGGAGAAGGGGATCCAGAAACAGAAGGGAGAAGGGGATCCAGAAACAGAAGGGAGAAGGGGATCCAGAAACAGAAGGGAGAAGGGGATCCAGAAACAGAAGGGAGATGGGGATCCAGAAACACCCCTTATTTTAGCTAGTAATAAGATTCACAGTTATCTTTAATTAAAGGAACACTGGCTGCTTTTGTTGCCTATAAATTCATTCATTCAATAATTCTTAGCTTCCTCGCTAGACATCCCTCAAACTTAGAAAAACATCCCCTAGACCCCCCCTCAAGATAAATTTGTACATTTTTCGATAAAAAATGTCCCGGCCGAAGGCTGGTTCCTCTTACAATTACAGGCTCGCTATCGCTCGCCAGGAAAAAATCGACACCTAAATGGCACGATAGGTCTTAACATTTATAACGAAATGGGACGAAAGGTCTTAAAATCGCCAAACAAATGGGCCGAACGTCTAAAAATCTCAAATACTAATGGGACTATACACGAGGGAGAAAGGGGACCAGAAAAACGACCGTCTCCCCTTAAACAATTTTACCTTGTATCGGGCTAATGGTATATTGTTTATGAATATATCGCATATCTAGTTTCAAGACAACGATATATGTTTTGTATACATTATACTTATAGTTAGTTTCCAGGCAGTGATATAAGTTTTATAAATTGTTCACATCTATTTCCAAGACAACGATATATGTTTTATGAATTTTACCTGCGTCTAGTTCCATGACAAAGATATAATGTATGATTAATTTGACCTATGTCTAGTTTCCAAACAGTGATATATGTTTTATAATTTTTGTCTATATCTAGTATCAAGACAATGATATATGTTTTAAGAATGTTGTCTATATCTAGTTTCAAAACAAATGCATTGCCAATGTCGATTATTTTTTCTGTTACAGCGATAGCAAGCCTGTAACTTCAAATGTATTGGCCTTCGGTAAGGACCATTCTGTATCCAAACATGTATGTACACATTTTGCTTGAAGGGGGTCTGGGTGGGAATATTATTTAGTTTGAAGTACTTTTTTTAAAGGAAAAAACTAAAATATATTTGCTTAAAAAATGGCAAAAGCAAGAAAAAAAAACAATAATAGTAAATATAAACATAATAACCAACAAAAGGGTGGATAATGGTAAGATGTCGATAGATAAAATTTCCTACCAAAAGTATGAGACGCTGTTTCTAAGATTGTATATTTTACTCCTAAGAAAAATAATTACTGAATGTCTTCCGCAATATGTAGATTAATATAATTTTGTTCGTGATTTATGTTACAACCTAATACTTTCTTAAAATATTGTGAAATTTAATTTATTTGCGAGTACAATTTGGGTGAAATGATATATGATTATGTATCATCTAATGTCTTATTCTAATACTTAAGCTATAATAGTATTCTTTTCCGATTTAGGAAAGAACTATAACATCAAGGGACATTATGTTTTAACATGAACAATAGATAAGCCACTTATCATTGTATTGTTATATAATATCGCTAAATGATAGCAATAATAATTATTAAACAAATACTAAAATTGAAAATACAAATGAACTTCCTATAGATACTTTCTACTTTTGTGACACTCAGGGTAGGGTTGAAGACAGATAGAAAGATATATATATATATATATATATATATAGAGAGAGAGAGAGAGAGAGAGAGAGAGAGAGATTAACAGTACTGATTAGCTTATTATATATGACAACATTAAGTAAGGAACCTCCCTCTATTATCATGAATAAAGGTAACTGGGTTATTTTTTGTTTAGGAATTACGATTCACCAGCAACAGGAATTGCAGCCACGTATAACAATCCATACCTCAGTATATTTTCCGATACAAACGAAAACTAGCTCCGATACGTTGCCAAAAACATAAAACACGCCGATTGAAAATTATCGAAAGCAAAAGCGGTCATGCGTGGTCCTGTCTGTGTATGTGCGTGAGCGTGTAGGTGAGGTAGGTTTGTGTGAGTCTGCATGTGATTGTGGGTGTGTGTAGGTGTGTGATGTATGCAGTATATATACTTTCTTTAATATATACGAGGTTGAAAGAAATGGCAATTTCTGCGTTGGAAATTGTATTATTCAAAGTTTCCAGGTCTCTGATGAGTTTTCGCTGGGTGGCAGGAAGTAGATGAATGAGATGCGCAAAATGCATGGTGGTACAGGGTTACATTAATGTACATGATGATACAGGATAGACGACGCGTTTCACTGGACAACCAGCATTATCAAGTAAGGATAGAATGATATAAACAATTACAATTACAAGGTAAGTTGGGGAGATGAGAGGTCTCTTAAGACTTAGAGAGAAGTAAAGATGGAAATGAAGAGCAAAGTCGAAGAGTAAAAGATGGAGGACTGTCCTCCTTGCTATTTTTCTTGAGTTTTTTGTTGATAGCAGCATGTCTGGAGCAGCAGTGCCACGTGGTGTTGGTGTGGAGAGGCAGTTGATGTTGGTGATGGAAGGCCACTGATGTTGATGGAGTTGTAGTTATTTTGAGTTTATAAGTTGTTGAAGTTTCTTCCACTTTTCTTCAAGGTGTTCAGGAAACTCTAGACCTGATTCCTTAGCTTGTCTGAGTTTTTGTAGTAGATCTTCAGCTCGCTGGGATGGTGTAGAGCTGGCAGTCACCAAGTCAACATCCTCGTCTCCTTCCTCCATCCCCTCCACATCGACGTCTTCTCCTATGGTGGAGTCGGAGTATTCACACGATGTAGAGGAGTTGGTTGCCACTGGATCTTGAAGGGTGGCAGGTGCTGGAGTCGAGGCTGCTGCTGGTCCGGTGACGTTATGCAGGCTCGGTGTTGAAGTTGCTGCCTCCTGGACTCTAGGTGTTCGAGTCTTCTGAAGGCAGAGTGGTCGAGGCAGAAGTTGAGAGTTGGAAGGCTTCTTTTTGTGCGGCTTCTCGGTTGTTCTTCGGGCAAGGAGATCTGGAGGGATGATGATGGTAGGCAGGCCATTGGCAGCCAGAAGAGCAGGCAAAAGCACAGAAAGTTGGCCTCGATCGTCCACAGCAAGAGCAATGGCTGTGTGGACAATGACTGTAATGACGTCAGTCTTGAGGCCAGACTTCAATCCGGTGGTAGCGGGTTGCTTCTGCCTTCCTTGTGATGGTTTGGAGCGCCTTATTGGTCTGCCATGGGGTCCTGTTACTCCTGTTGCCTCCTTGCCCTTCCTTCCCTCCTTGGTTGTAAATTGCACTTTTTCTCCTTCACCTAGTGACGTCGTTGTGCTATCGATGTTAGGCACAACGTTCTTCCTGTGGATGAAGAAATACATTTTGTCCTGGTTTCTGGTGATGAATCCAAATCCCCTCTTTTGGTGAAACCACTTAACCACTCCAGAAAAGGTGGTGGGTTCTTCCTGGGTGGCCATGGTGAGAGAGGGTAGAGGTGTTGCTGCCAGGTGTGGAGAGTGGAGTGTGGAGAATGAATGAGATGATATAAAAGGTAAACAGGAAGGGTATATATAGAGGGTGGAGGATCAGAGGAGGCGAAAATCAGGGGGCAAAAGTCTGCTATTGGTGGAGGGGTATTCTATGAGGGAGAAAGAGAGAACCGCTTCACGCATGCACACTGGATGCGGGAAGGTGGTGGTCGGTTGGCGGGGTCGAAGCTGATTGGCTGCGTGTCGAGGGGCGTGGCCTAAGTTGCGTAGTACGTGTGGCGCCGGCAGAAGACGAAGCTGAAGGAGGTAGCGCAGGGGGGGGGGGGGGGCGGGGGCGTTAGGTCCTGTAGGAAAGTGCCTTTTGGCAGAAGGAAGGATCTGAAGGTCCAGAGTTTGGTTGTTGATGTTGGGATGTAAGGCTAGGATATGTAATGCTTCGAGTATAGGTAATCTCCTTGGGTCACTTTCTTTATCGAGTATGGTGGTGTGTTTTTATGAACTCGTTGCGTGTGAGCTGGGGGTGGTTAGGGGTGAGATAGTGGTCTTTGATGGCTCCAGCCTGAAGGTGAAGAGTTAACCGACGTGAAAGACGAGTCTGCGTCATACCAATATAGGAATGATATATATACAGTATATATACTGTATATATATATTTATTTGTTTATTTTTATTTTTTTATTTTTTTGTCTATATTCCAACTACTACCTCTCGGGCATAAGCTGAAAGCCTGCACATCCAACCGCTCAGCACGATGAGGCCCGTGAGGTCTTGTTCCAGTCTAGGGAGTGAGACAAGTGAAACACCAGAGTTCAACTCATGGCTCGAAGCAGCCCCATCTCTGAAGCTGCTTCACCTTCGTGCTTCACTGTCTCACCACTCAGACTCGGACCCTCACTCTCAGAACGCCACCTATTGAGCAATTAACTCAATAGGCATTGCCCCCCCTGTAGCATATTTTGAATGTGGGAATATTCATACAGTGCTATTTAATCAGGGAACAATGAGGGTATTTTGTTGGCGTTTCGGTGGGCTTTGTGGTAATGCACTGATACTAGGTACAGCACAAATTCCATCCCAATAATATCTTCCCATTGATATATCGGGATTCGAACGCGGGACCATTGGATTACCAGGCCAGTGGCAAGACCACTCCGCCACACCTCCCCTTATATTATATACTGTATATACATATATATATATATATATATATATATATATATATATATATATATATATATACACACAGTATCAGTTCCTTAAAGAGTAGCATAACTGTTCATACGGCAAAAAGAATTTTACAGATAGAGAGAGAGAGAGAGAGAGAGAGAGAGAGAGGTAAAGGGAGAGGTATAGAGGTAGAGGTATAGGTAAGTAGGTAACATATTGGTGACAGCCGACAATTCGTGTGGTGTCGGTCATAATGGAAGAGACAAAGGCTCAATAGTTTATTAGGGAGGTTTGATTTAGGGTTTCGGTGCTCTGTCTATCTGTCAGTGTTGATATATAGATATACATAGATAGAAAGACATATTTTGTTGACTATCTATATCTATATTTATCTATATCTATCTATCTATATCTATACTGTATATATTTGTAGTTATCGCTCGTCTGTCTGTATACCTGTCTGTTAATTGAATTCACTATCAATATACCTATAGTATCCTGTTCTTTCTAAGGGTGTTTGTCTTTCTGTCTGTCATATTCAACACATTTACAATATCTATATACATTGTTTACACCTCCATTTTCCGATACACAATAATAACAATGTTGGCAACATCATGGTAAGCATCTTTCTCGTGGACATACTGTATATAGGAGCCACAAAACTTGGCTGGTGGACGATATAGAAGTTCCAGTGTCATAAAGTCGGTGTTTGACGACCGTATTTTCCGTCAACTTGTTAGGGCAAGTGTAGTCTGGCAGATTCAATATTCAAATTGTATAAGAATTCCCCCATATAACGCAATCTTACTTCAGTATAGTTACCAATTCCAATGGAAATGAGACCCACAATAAAAGTAGATCCAATTTGTTCATCTAAAAATACCGGAAAGAGCGCTCATCCGTGCTACAGTAACATAGGCTGAATGCCCTGCTTGCTCTGTAAACATAAACACTTAATTGTAACAAGGCATGGTACACGTAATAATTTGTCTAATTGTTGATGTTTTCTAGTATGAATAGATAACCCGAAGAACACTGTTTATGTGGACCATTATTGTTGCAAATTTTGGTTCAAATTGTGAGTGTAGTCGAGCAAAACACAACTCAAACTATTAAATGTAATAGCAGATTTGGATTGGAATTCTAGAACCCACTACGATCTGTCCATTATGAGAATTTATGTATAAATATATATACTATATATATATATATATATATATATATATATATATATATATATATATATATATATATATATATATATATATATATATATATATATATATACAGTATATATCCACAAACATCCTTATCATTGCCTTTAGTGCCAGTCATTTTTCAGGCATCCCTGCTAATATTTGTCAACCTTATATAATAGCTCACAACCTACAGTATATCTATATATAAAGTGCATAACCTTGCATCCGTCATCAATACCTGTCTGTCGTCCCACTTGTCAACCTATCCCTCACAGAATCAGCATAATATACTGGCGGTCGAAGGATGAGGAGGGAGAAAATATATGTTACGCAAGGGGATTGACCACTTATGAGTGGCTATAAGGAAGTTGGAGCCATAAACATTGATATTTAAAATAAATCTAAATAATATGCTAGTTTGTAATGGATAGCAAGATTGCTATATTTAGTTTTGTGTATTAATAATTATACTGTATGTACTACAACCATATTCTAGCTGGTAATTCTGTTAAATATTGTTTTTAAAAACTCCAATTTTCTTAAAATCCGAAACTCGCAATTGGTCACTTGGTCTAATTCTAGCTCTTGGTTTCAGGTCAACTCATCCAGTAGACCGTATCCACCAGCAGATCTCAACTAATGTCGGCTAAAAACTTTACCTAGCCCATTACAAAAATGTTATCAATCTTTCCATCTATCTATGTATTGCCAGACGCCTTAATCCTCGAGGGGGTGGCCACGACTGAATCACCTCCATGCTCCTCTGTTATCCGCCAGCCGTCACCCCTCTGTTACCCCACACCCCTTTCACTCCTATATTTCTCAACTCCCTCCTTCTATCTCATTCTTAGTCTGCCTCTCCCCCTCTGCTCTTCCACCTCCCAACCACTCTTTTAGTAATTTTCTCACTCACTATACGCTCCACATGGAATTCATTATAATAGGTGGGCCATATTCCCAGCCCTAGTGTGTGTCTGCCTCGGTAACTCATCTGTATATCTTGGGCTAGTATAAAGGAACACATACAGGATGCACTGTAAATATTAACATTAACGATTTATTAAGTTTACTTCCTAGGCCTCATTCACGCGTGAGAAATACCCTGAAGACCCCTGTTCAAGATATATGTGTACATTTTATTCGGTACAAAAATGTTCCTACCGAAGGGTGGTTACTCCTACATTGCAGGTTGGCTATCATTCACCAGGAATAAGTCGACAGCAATATGGCACGAAAGGTCTTAAAACAGTCAAAATAATGGGGTGCAAGGTCTTCAAATGCTAAACTAATAGGGCGAACGTCTTAAATTTTCAAAACAAAGGGGGCTAAACATGCGAGAGAAGGGGGTCCAGACAAAACTCCCTTAATTGTATTATAAGTGGTACACATAAACAGTGTGCTTATTATATTCTAATATGAATAGATAAACCGTTGAACACTTTATGAGTACTATTTTTGTTATGTGTTCAAATGTTTACAGTGTTCCCATTGTACTGTACGAACACTATTAGTTTTCATGTAATATTTTAGTGCTAACCCTTAACAGATACGATAACGCATATATTTTATATTTGCTGTCAATTATTCGACTATTTTATTCTGGTCGGGAAGGATATATGGAAGTCAGAGGGTTGATGGAGATGGTCTTTACCCTTACAACTCCCGTAGATCCTTCCTAAGCTGTATACAATCGTCTAATGATAGCCAGAGTAAACTGTAAATGCGTCATATTAAAGTTGAGAACCGTGCACATTTCTAAGACAAGCTTTTATTACACAATTCGATAGTAGTTGTGCTCTACATTGCAGACACGTTATTTACAGTGCATTATTAAATATAATGTACATACAAGTGCAGTATTTAACTCCTTCACCACCATTACGTAATTTTCATCCCTTTCTGCTTACCATCAGACGATTTTCTTTAGTTTATAATATACCTGTATGACTCCAATGGGTACATGTGATCTCAATAACATAAGAACATAAGAACATAAGAAAATGAGAGTCTGCAGAAAGCCGATTGGTCTAAGCAAGGCAGATCCCTGTCCCACACAACCCCAATTCATTACAAAGCCCAATTATAGGCTTCACACTCTAATACCCTGAGGATCATCTTACCAAAACGGTTAGAGATTAACGCAGGATTATGGAGGTCTGCAGAGCGTTGATTGGCCCAACCCGGCTGATCCCCCTTCACACCCAACCCTTCTCGTCCATATGCTTATCCAATTTTATCTTAAAGCTCCCTACAGTTTTAGATCCCACTATAGCACTTGGTAGTCCATTCCACCCGTCTACAACTCTGTTACCAAACCAATACTTGCCTATATCTTTTCTGAAACGAAATTTATCTAATTTGAAACCATTGGTACGAGTTCTTTCGCTATCACTGAGCTTTAGTACATTTGCCATGTCCCCTTTGTTAATCCCACTAACCCACTTGAACACCTCTATCATATCCCCTCTAACTCTGCGTCTCTCTAACGAATGTAAACCTAATTTCTTCAACCTTTCTTCATACGAAAGATTTCTAATATTATGGATCATTTTTGTCATTCTACGCTGTACTCTCTCCAATGAATCTATGTCCATTCTGTAATAAGGACACCAAAATTGGACAGCATAATCCATATGGGGTCTCACTAATGACAGTAAAGTTTTAAGATAACATCAGCAGTTCTGTTACTCACACTCCTAGAGATGAACCCGAGAATCCTGTTTGCCTTATTACGAACGCTTATACACTGTTTTCTAGGCTTCAAATCATTGCTAACAAACACACCTAGATCTTTCTCGCAGTCTGAATTTTCTAATTCTAAATTAGCTAGTTTATATTTAACATTTGTTTGCATCTTCCCTATCTTTAATACCTTGCATTTGTCAATGTTAAACTTCATCTGCCAATTTACTGACCATTCATGTAAGGTATCTAGATCCCTTTGGAGGCACTCTATATCGCTATCTGAATCAATTGATCTCCCCATTTTAGTATCGTCTGCGAATTTACTTATCCTACTAGTTATACCTAAATCTAGGTCATTTATGTATATAAGAAACAACAGGGGACCTAATACCGATCCCTGGGGGACACCACTTTTGACTGCTCCCCATTCTGACTTGGTACCATTTATGCTGACTCTCTGCTTCCTACCAATTAGCCATGACCTAATCCATCCTAACAACGCCCCACCTATTCCATGTGCCTCAACCTTTCTCATCAATCTCTCATGAGGGACTCTGTCGAAAGCTTTACTGAAATCTAAATATATAATATCATATGACTTGTCATTATCTACTGCTTCATATACCTCTGAGAAAAAACTAAGCAAATTAGTAAGGCAAGACCGTCCCTGAGTGAATCCATGCTGAGAAGAATTGATTAAGTTAAATGTTTCTAAGTGGTTTCTCATTTTCCTAGCAATAATTGACTCTAGTAGTTTTCCTATGATTGAAGTGAGACTAATGGGACGGTAATTGGATGCTATTGATTTATCACCTTTTTTGAAGATCGGAACTACATTTGCAAGCTTCCAAGCTTCTGGAACTATACCTGTTTCTAATGACTTGTTAAATAGAAATGTTAATGGATAACTTAACTCATCTCTGCATTCTTTTAATACTCTAGCATATACCTCATCAGGACCAGGCGATTTATGAGGTTTCAGTCTGTCAATTTCCTTAACCACATCATTTCTACTTATAGTAACCGTACTTAACCTATTTTCTATACTATCGCTGTATACCTTACGGACTTCTGGAAACTGTGCCAAATTTTCATTAGTGAAAACGGAAAGAAATTGACTATTTAATGTACTGCACATTTCTAAATAACTTTCTGTCAATTTTCCTATCGAAGTTTTAAGGGGACCAATTACATCTCTAACCTTGGATTTATATAGTTGGTCAAAAGCTTTAGGATTATTTTTTGAATCATTGGCAACCTTAATTTCATAATTTCTTTTTTCTTTACTAATATCCTTTTTTACCTGTCGTGATAGATTCTGATAGTAAGCAAGTAGGTGTATTTCGCCTTTTTTAATTTTTCTATATATTCCTCTCTTTTTTTCCTAGAAGATCTAATAGTCTATTATTCATCCATTTGGGTTGGTTCTGTGTTGATCTAAATTTTCTTTTGGGGATATATTTATTTTGCGCATTGAATACTGACTTGATAAAATTATCGTATGTATCTACCAAGTTTGACGTCTCCTCCTGACTTAAGATGACAGGTGCCTGAGAAAGGATACACTCATTTGGACACCTGGATCGACTTAATTTTTTGACCATAGGGTCAGCTAACAGGGCTTCTCTTAACCCACCATAATTGGCTTTTCTGAAGTCAGGTATTAATGTTGTATTCTCTCTGATATTACCTTTCCATTGTATATTAAAATACACAGAATTGTGATCACTATTTCCTAGGTGGTCCCCGATTTCTACACTATTTATCATATGTTCATTGTTACTGAAAACTAAATCGAGAATATTATCACCTCTAGTCGGCGTATCTATGAATTGAGATAAAAAACTATCTTGTACTACCTCAATAGACTCCTTTGAATCAGAGTCGCCTATTTGTTGCTGCCAATCTATATTAGGGAAATTAAAATCCCCCATAATGCACACGTTGCTAAGCCTTGATGCTATTTTAATTTCCTCCCATAATGATGTTCCGTCATTTCTACTCATATTTGGCGATCTATACATAACTCCAATAACTAAAGTCTCACTACCTTCGTTAACTTCTACCCAAACACTTTCATTTTCATTATTTACTCTAATACCTGATTTAGTACAGCTTTTTACTGAACTCCTGACAAACACTGCTATACCGCCACCCCTCTTACTTGTTCGGTCATATTTAAACAAACTATATCCCGGTATATCAAACTCTGCTAAAAAATGCCTGGTTTCTGTATTAATCCATGTTTCAGTTAGCGCTATTATGTCTATATTTTCTTTGCTAACCTCTCTTTGTAACATATGTCCTTCTTAATCTGCTTATAATCGTCTACCTTCAGCCAGAATCAGAGGTGAAATGGTGTCATGGTGCTGAAGTGGTTAATTGCAGTAAACATAATACGCACACATTGTTTATTTTGTTTACAGTTACCGGTTAGAGCACATGTATATATATATATATATATATATATATATATATATATATATATATATTCGTTTGTAGGTACTGATGTTTACTACAGTTTACCAAATGTACACCTAAAGAGATGTACGTGTGAGTTTGAATACTACGTTTCTTGTGATGTTTTAGTATTTACTGTGTCGCTCGTGAAAATAAGTATAACAGAGAGAGAGAGAGAGAGAGAGAGGTGAGTGGGTGCCGGGAAGAGATATAGACAGGTAGCTCGATTGAGAGAAAGAGAGAGAGTGTGAGTGAGTGAGAGTGAGTTGGGGAAGAGCGAGAGGGAAGAGATATAGAGACAGGTAGCTCGAGAGAGAGAGAGAGAGAGAGAGGAACTGATCAATAGTGGCATCTTCACCTTATCTGCCTCACTCCTCTTCCCCGATATATCATAATATAAGAAAGAACCTCACAGTTTTTGGCTTTTCATTATTATTTGTCATATATACGTCCATAAACATGGCCTATGATGATATATGGTTAACCAATCAGTATTTGAGGATGTTTGTTCTTTTAGTTTGGCTATCATTAGATGATTTTATTCAGACTAGGGAGGAATTTTGGGTGTGAAAGGGTTAATTGAGATATGTGTGTCCCTTTGACATCTACAGATCCTTCTTTCACTTAAACAGTAGGCTACCATAGTGCGGTTGGGAATATGAACATGATTAGATTAATATCCAGTATTCGAAAATGGATAATAAGTCGTAGGCGTGTGCATAAACCTTTAACCGTCCTGGTGGTGTAATGGTTAGAGTGTTTACAAATATGTGTGTGATAACCGAGGTTCGAATCCCGGTGGGTCACATATATGCTTTCATTAACTTCATTGGAGGTGTTTGGTGTTGTGGTGAAATTAATAAAATATAGATTTAGCTACATAGCATCGTCTAATAATAGCCAAAGTACATTGAAGAAACTCGTGATCATATCTTGGAGGGGTTCATTGATTTTGTATTGTTTTTTAATTATAAGAGAATGTTGTCCTTTATTATCAGAAAACACTTTGCTTGTTTTATCATAATTTTAATTAGTAATACATCGCTAAAAGCATCAAATTGTTTACTTATAATTATTTTTTGGGTGTGGTGTCCCGAGTTCGAATCCCGGGAGGACCATATGCTTTCATCAGTTTATTCGAGTACATTGGGGTTTGTAACTGATGATTAATGTTAAGAACGGGGTGTTACTTATTTATATAGGTTCAGGAACTAGTATAGCGAGGCCGGTCCTTAGTGATCTTGGCCCCATTCAATGTTCCTTCCTCTCACTAAAACATTACGCTTTCCATAATGCAGTTGGGTCTGAGTACATGATTAGATTGATATCCAAAATTTGAAAATGGATATTAATCGTGATCGTGTACTCAACCTTTAACTGTGCTGGTGGTGTGATGGTTTAGATGCTTATGTTCTGGGCGTGGTGTGCCGAGTTCGAATCCCGGGAGGACCACACGCTTTCATTAGTTTCTTCAAGTACATTGGGGTTTGTAATTGATGATTAATGTTGAGAACGGGGTGTTACTTATATAACATTTATATTTAAACAAGAAATGAATAAACAAATATATTTAAGTATATATAAACAAACATATTTGAAATGGACTTTATTTTATCTTGCTTGACCTGACCGTCAACGATAATCACATATATAATTGTAATCTACTTGCAATTGGTAAAATAGACGTCAATAGTGAATATTAGCATAATCCATTTTTAACTTTTGACATTTACATCTGATCTTTGACATTTGAAGAGACGTACCATTTATAAACATGCGTGTTGTTCACTTAAACTCGGCAAAATATGTGCCTGGCATAAAATAAACTGCTGAGTTATGACAAAGAGAAGTGAATAAAGGTGAGGAGAGGTTGATAGGTGATGGCTAGATCAAGTTTGCTGTAAATTTCCATGCAAAAAGGTTGACTTTTCTCGAACACTAATACTATCTCAATTACTCAAATTCGAGTTCATTTTGAGTTGTGAAAGGTTGTGAGACAGGATTTATAGACTCGTCATTATGAACAGATTACACCGAAGATGACATGATACACTCATGCCACAAAGTCTTTTTCCAGGCTAAACCAAACATTGTATTTCATAGGCACCGTAGCTGTTCCTCAATCATTCTAATTGTGAATTATTAATGCCTTGACCGATAATTATCTAAACTCTTAAGGGGGATGGTTAATTTTTTGGTAGTTTTTTTGTTCATGTATTATTTATTTTTCTAGTTTCCTCCCTAGACCTCTATCAAACTTAATAAAAACATCCATTAGATCCCCTGTCTAGATTAATTTGTTAATTTTTCGGTAGAAAAATCTCCCGGCTCACTATCTTCGCCAGGAAAAAAAAATCGACACCTAATTAGCACGAAAGGTCTTAATATTAACAAGGAATTGGGGCGGAAGGTCTTAACATCGACAAACTAATGGGGCAAGCATCTTAAAATGTGAAAACTAATGGGGCTAAACATGAGGGAGAAGGGGATATAGAAAAACGACCCATCTCCCCTTAAATTGAATGTGTTCGACTACCATTTATGTGCTTAGCTAGAGTATTGCCGTAGTGATGAAAACACCACTTGAAAAGGAACACTCTATTGATGTCGATTCGCAGATAGCTTCTCCAGGTCACTAGCAAAACATTATCCATAAGGTGCTCCTCCTTAAATGGTATTCTTATTCATGTTGTTAACTTCTCGGAGTATATCTTGATAGTACCGTTGTCATTGGTCAAGGACATTGTGTGGTAGTGTACTGGGCCCAATAATATCTTGTCATTGAGTATCTGTCTATACCAGTCTCACAATGGCTCAAGTGAGGCATCCATACACTAACTTATAGACAACGGGTTTCAGACTGTCACTCTCAGATATAATGCCCCCTTTGTCCGGCTGTCTGTAGAAGCTATCATAATATCTCTTCTCCGCTGCGGATTTAGTGTTTTGTATGTATTATGTAAGAATAGCTAGGCTTACATCACAAGTACAGGCACTCAGAAAAGTTGTGGACCTCTCATGATTTTCGCTAAGCTAGACGTATGCAAATTGTTAAAAGGGGTCACAGTTTGTTTTTATCTTTCTCTCCCTTTCTCTCTTTCCCTGGCTTGCATCCATTCGGCCCCATTCAACCAACTGTTTTAAGACGTGTATCCCCTTCCAGGTGTCGATTTCTTCCTGGCGAGCGATAACGAGCCAGCATTGTATGGAGATCTCCGGCTTCGCCGGAGAAATGTTTCTATCGAAAAATGTACAAATTTAGCTTGCTGTCAAAACGAAAATATATATATATGCTGGCTCGCTACCGCTCGCCAGAAAATATTGACACCTGGATGGGGTAAACGTCTTAAAACAGTAGGCTGAATGGGGCCGAATGGATACAAGCCAAAGAGAGAGGGAGAGCAAGATAACAAAAAGCTAAGTGGGATCTCTCAAAAGAAATTGTACAGTGGCGATGATTAGTTATATTTTCCTGTGATTGACAAACCCATTATAAGTACCTGTGTACTGTAAGGTATGCATTCATGAGATTATCGAACGGTGTTGATGTCTAACTTATTAACTACTAGATATGAAAGGGCCTTTATGGCAATTTTCGTGAGTTAATTTCTTTGACGTATTTTTGTCTTGAACGTGACGATAGTGCGTTGTTATATGTGCGATTAGTTTGCTTGGGAAACAGATTAACTTGCTCATGTAGTGATGTACAACCTATGTGGTGGATTGTGTTCATTATTTCAAAATTTTATTTTATTCAGTGTTATTTCCACATAGCGATTTTGATAAGTTCTTTTGTCTTTTTCTTGTGTCGTCCCAGTTTTGGCTTGTTTAGTTTGCAAGTTTTACATTTTAATTATTAGTATTACAGAAGCGTATTTCACACTAAGTACTTTTCTTTATTTGAGAAGTTTATTGATTGTTGTTGATAAATCACAAAAAAACAAAAGGAGGTACTTAAAACTAAATCTGTATTAACAATTGCATTTACATTAACAATACTGTATACATATGGGACCTTCGATTCCGGGCCTGGACATGTATAGCTCGTATAATATAGAGTTCTGTCTTCAAATATGCTTATTAAAGGGGCCCACCTTGTTATTTTGTTTTATCTCTCTCCCTCTCTCTCTCTGGGTTGTATCTATTCGGCCCCATTCACCCTACTGTTTTAAGACGTTTATCCCCATCCAGATTTTTTTCTGGTGACCGGTAGCGAACCAGCATATTTTTATGAACAAAAAATTGACAGCAGGCTAAATTTGTACATTTTTCGATAGAAAAATGTCTCCGGCGAAGCCGGATTTCTCCATACAATGCTGGCTCGCGATGAAATTTACACATAGATGGGGATAAACTTCTTAAAACAGTAGGTTGAATGGGGCCGAATGGATACAAAAGTTCTATGGACAGATATATAGGTAGTACTTACTGAATATATATATATATATATATATATATATATATATATATATAGGGAGAGAGAGAGTCGTGAAGAGAGAGTATACAGAAGGCTTGACTCATCCATCTAACTTTATTCCTCTCATTATTCTTCCTCACCAACACTCACTTCATCTATACAGCGGCCGCACCTCTCCTCACCTTTAATCACCTCTCCTCACCTTTCGTCACTTTTCATCACCTCTCATCACTTTTCATCACCTTTCATCAACTCTCCTCACCTTTCATCATCTTTCATCAACTCTCCTCACCTTTCATCACTTTTCATCACCTTTCATCAACTCTCCTCACCTTTCATCACTTTTCATCAACTCTCCTTACCTTTCATCACTTTTCATCACCTTTCATCAACTCTCCTCACCTTTCATCAACTCTCCTCACCTTTCATCACTTTTCATCACCTTTCCTCAACTCTCCTCACCTGTCATCACCTTTCATCAACTCTCCTCACCTAACCGCACATTTTCTCACTTCTCATCCCATTTCCTCACCTCTCATCACCTTTCCTAACCTCTGATGATCCTATATCGGAGGCGGACTCACAGTAACCACTTGACCGACAATTTATAATAAGTCCATAATGATGAACCACACCTATAATCTATTAAATGAGCTCGATAAGCCACTGTGCTCATTTCAAGCCATATTTCACAAGAAGCAAACACAATGCCCGCATATGTAAGCGCGCCTATTTGACGTTTTAATAGATCATTTATTTCCCCTTAACTCCTTCTTTACCGGCGACGTTCTTTTAAAATGTGTGTGGGTGTGATTAGACGATTTTATTCAGTTTAAAAAGGGCCTCCAGCAATTAACAGGCTTGGAACTATATCACTTAACCCATTTTACTACCACAGATCCTTCTTAAGCTGCACAAAATATGACTAGAATAAAGTTAAAAGGGCGTCGCGGTACAGAAGGGGTTAATCAATATTTATTTCGAGTACATTTTTCACTAGACAGTTATTTCACCTTACGAAATATTGTTCACAGTACGTGATAACTTACACTTTACATACTATTATCAACATAATTAGAACGGTTAATTGTCTAACATTTGTCGGCAACGTTTAATCAAGGTAATTTTTGTACCTTTTTGACTACCTGACTTCCTCATTAAGGGGGGGTCACCAGTTTGTTTTTATCCTTCTCTCGTTTTCTCTCTGTCCCTTGCTTGTATCCATTCGGGCCCATTCAGCCAACTGTTTTAAGGCGTTTATCCCCATCCAGGTGTCGATTTGTTCCTGGCGAGCAATAGCGAGCCAGAATTGTATTGAAAAATGCGGCTTCGCCGGAGACATTTTTCTATCGAAAATGTACAAAATTAGCTTGCTGTCAAAACAACAAATATATATGCTGGCTCGCTACCGCTCGCCAGGAAAATATTAACACCTGGGTGGGGCTAAACTTCTTAAAACAGTAGGCTTAATGGGGCCAAATGGATACAAGCCAAAGAGAGAGAAAGAAAAAAGCGGAATACCATCGTCTTGTGGTTGGATAATGGGACCTTCTTGTTTATAAGATTTATTGCCTGGAAAAGATTAACTACAAGGATTGTACTGAATGAAATATATAGTTTACCTAAGTCAAAAGTTAGTGGCAATTGTTTCGTAGTTTTTCTGAGCGGCTGGGGTGAGTCTACGTTTAGCAAGAAGGGGGAATACACTTGACATTGCACAGGCTTTCACTTCATACACTTGACATTGCACAGGCTTTCACTTCATACACTTGGCATTGCACAGGCTTTCACTTCATACACTTGGCATTGCACAGGTTTTCACTTCATACACTTGGCATTGCACAGGCTTTCACTTCATACACTTGGCATTGCACAGGCTTTCACTTCATACACTTGGCATTGCACAGGCTTTCACTTCATACACTTGGCATTGCACAGGCTTTCACTTCATACACTTGACATTGCACAGGCTTTCACTTCATACACTTGACATTGCACAGGCTTTCACTTCATACACTTGGCATTGCACAGGTTTTCACTTCATACACTTGGCATTGCACAGGCTTTCACTTCATACACTTGGCATTGCACAGGCTTTCACTTCATACACTTGACATTGCACAGGCTTTCACTTCATACACTTGGCATTGCACAGGCTTTCACTTCATACACTTGGTATTGCACAGGCTTTCACTTCATACACTTGGCATTGCACAGGCTTTCACTTCATACACTTGACATTGCACAGGCTTTCACTTCATACACTTGGCATTGCACAGGCTTTCACTTCATACACTTGACATTGCACAGGCTTTCACTTCATACACTTGGCATTGCACAGGCTTTCACTTCATACACTTGGCATTGCACAGGCTTTCACTTCATACACTTGGCATTGCACAGGCTTTCACTTCATACACTTGACATTGCACAGGCTTTCACTTCATACACTTGGCATTGCACAGGCTTTCACTTCATACACTTGGCATTGCACAGGCTTTCACTTCATACACTTGGCATTGCACAGGCTTTCACTTCATACACTTGGCATTGCACAGGCTTTCACTTCATACACTTGGCATTGCACAGGCTTTCACTTCATACACTTGGCATTGCACAGGCTTTCACTTCATACACTTGGCATTGCACAGGCTTTCACTTCATACACTTGGCATTGCACAGGCTTTCACTTCATACACTTGGCATTGCACAGGCTTTCACTTCATACACTTGGCATTGCACAGGCTTTCACTTCATACACTTGGCATTGCACAGGCTTTCACTTCATTCACTTGGCATTGCACAGGCTTTCACTTCATACACTTGGCATTGCACAGGCTTTCACTTCATACACTTGGCATTGCACAGGCTTTCACTTCATACACTTGGCATTGCACAGGCTTTCACTTCATACACATGGCATTGCACAGGCTTTCACTTCATACACTTGGCATTGCACAGGCTTTCACTTCATACACTTGGCATTGCACAGGCTTTCACTTCATACACTTGGCATTGCACAGGCTTTCACTTCATACACTTGGCATTGCACAGGCTTTCACTTCATACACTTGGCATTGCACAGGCTTTCACTTCATACACTTGGCATTGCACAGGCTTTCACTTCATACACTTGGCATTGCACAGGCTTTCACTTCATACACTTGGCATTGCACAGGCTTTCACTTCATACACTTGGCATTGCACAGGCTTTCACTTCATACACTTGGCATTGCACAGGCTTTCACTTCATACACTTGACATTGCACAGGCTTTCACTTCATACACTTGGCATTGCACAGGCTTTCACTTCATACACTTGGCATTGCACAGGCTTTCACTTCATACACTTGACATTGCACAGGCTTTCACTTCATACACTTGGCATTGCACAGGCTTTCACTTCATACACTTGGCATTGCACAGGCTTTCACTTCATACACTTGGCATTGCACAGGCTTTCACTTCATACACTTGGCATTGCACAGGCTTTCACTTCATACACTTGGCATTGCACAGGCTTTCACTTCATACACTTGGCATTGCACAGGCTTTCACTTCATACACTTGGCATTGCACAGGCTTTCACTTCATACACTTGGCATTGCACAGGCTTTCACTTCATACACTTGGCATTGCACAGGCTTTCACTTCATACACTTGGCATTGCACAGGCTTTCACTTCATACACTTGGCATTGCACAGGCTTTCACTTCATACACTTGGCATTGCACAGGCTTTCACTTCATACACTTGGCATTGCACAGGCTCTCACTTCATACATTTGGCATTGCACAGGCTTTCACTTCATACACTTGGCATTGCACAGGCTTTCACTTCATACACTTGACATTGCACAGGCTTTCACTTCATACACTTGGCATTGCACAGGCTTTCACTTCATACACTTGGCATTGCACAGGCTCTCACTTCATACACTTGGCATTGCACAGGCTTTCACTTCATACACTTGGCATTGCACAGGCTTTCACTTCATACACTTGACATTGCACAGGTTTTCACTTCATACACTTGGCATTGCACAGGCTTTCACTTCATACACTTGACATTGCACAGGCTTTCACTTCATACACTTGGCATTGCACAGGCTTTCACTTCATACACTTGGCATTGCACAGGCTTTCACTTCATAAACTTGGCATTGCACAGGCTTTCACTTCATACACTTGGCATTGCACAGGCTTTCACTTCATACACTTGGCATTGCACAGGCTTTCACTTCATACACATGGCATTGCACAGGCTTTCACTTCATACACTTGGCATTGCACAGGCTTTCACTTCATACACTTGGCATTGCACAGGCTTTCACTTCATACACTTGGCATTGCACAGGCTTTCACTTCATACACATGGCATTGCACAGGCTTTCACTTCATACACTTGGCATTGCACAGGCTTTCACTTCATACACTTGGCATTGCACAGGCTTTCACTCCATACACTTGGCATTGCACAGGCTTTCACTTCATACACTTGACATTGCACAGGCTTTCACTTCATACACTTGGCATTGCACAGGCTTTCACTTCATACACTTGGCATTGCACAGGCTTTCACTTCATACACTTGGCATGGCACAGGCTTTCACTTCATACACTTGGCATTCCACAGGCTTTCACTTCATACACTTGACATTACACAGGCTTTCACTTCATACACTTGACATTGCACAGGCTTTCACTTCATACACTTGGCATTGCACAGACTTTCACTTCATACACATGGCATTGCACAGGCTTTCACTTCATACACTTGACATTCCACAGGCTTTCACTTCATACACTTGACATTGCACAGGCTTTCACTTCATACACTTGGCATTGCACAGGCTTTCACTTCATACACTTGGCATTGTACAGGCTTTCACTTCATGCACTTGACATTGCACAGGCTTTCACTTCATGCACTTGACATTGCACAGGCTTTCACTTCATACACTTGGCATTGCACAGGCTTTCACTTCATACACTTTGCATTGCACAGGCTTTCACTTCATACACTTTGCATTGCACAGGCTTTCACTTCATACACTTGGCATTGCACAGGCTTTCACTTCATACACTTGGCATTGCACAGGCTTTCACTTCATACACTTGGCATTGCACAGGCTTTCACTTCATACACTTGGCATTGCACAGGCTTTCACTTCATACACTTGGCATTGCACAGGCTTTCACTTCATACACATGGCATTGCACAGGCTTTCACTTCATACACTTGGCATTGCACAGGCTTTCACTTCATACACTTGGCATTGCACAGGCTTTCACTTCATACACTTGGCATTGCACAGGCTTTCACTTCATACACTTGGCATTGCACAGGCTTTCACTTCATACACTTGGCATTGCACAGGCTTTCACTTCATACACTTGGCATTGCACAGGCTTTCACTTCATACACTTGGCATTGCACAGGCTTTCACTTCATACACTTGGCATTGCACAGGCTTTCACTTCATACACTTGGCATTGCACAGGCTTTCACTTCATACACTTGGCATTGCACAGGCTTTCACTTCATACACTTGGCATTGCACAGGATTTCACTTCATACACTTGGCATTGCACAGGCTTTCACTTCATACACTTGGCATGGCACAGGCTTTCACTTCATACACTTGGCATTCCACAGGTTTTCACTTCATACACTTGGCATTACACAGGCTTTCACTTCATACACTTGGCATTGCACAGGCTTTCACTTCATACACTTGGCATTGCACAGGCTTTCACTTCATACACATGGCATTGCACAGGCTTTCACTTCATACACTTGGCATTCCACAGGCTTTCACTTCATACACTTGATATTGCACAGGCTTTCACTTCATACACTTGGCATTGCACAGGCTTTCACTTCATATACTTGGCATTGTACAGGCTTTCACTTCATACACTTGACATTGCACAGGCTTTAATTTCATGCACTTGACATTGCACAGGCTTTCACTTCATACACTTGGCATTGCACAGGCTTTCACTTCATACACTTGGCATTGCACAGGCTTTCACTTCATACACTTTGCATTGCACAGGCTTTCACTTCATACACTTGGCATTGCACAGGCTTTCACTTCATACACTTGGCATTGCACAGGCTTTCACTTCATTCACTTGGCATTGCACAGGCTTTTACTTCATACACTTGGCATTGCACAGGCTTTCACTTCATACACTTGGCATTGCACAGGCTTTCACTTCATACACTTGGCATTGCACAGGCTTTCACTTCATACACATGGCATTGCACAGGCTTTCACTTCATACACTTGGCATTGCACAGGCTTTCACTTCATGCACTTGGCATTGCACAGGCTTTCACTTCATACACTTGGCATTGCACAGGCTTTCACTTCATACACTTGGCATTGCACAGGCTTTCACTTCATACTGCAGAAGATGCTCGTTATGAAACTATCTGATATGGAAGCTGCCCAAGCAATGATTGAGGCGGTGTCACACGAGCTCTTTTCCCGTCAATTTGTACGGGCAATTGTAGTCTGGCAGCTTCCAAATTCAAGCTATATCCGAAATCAGCCACCTAGCATCATATACATTCAGTCCAGTTTCCGATTCCAATGTGAAAAAGCCTCAAAACATTACGAGAACAAACTTGCTCATCGAAAGTTGCCGGAAAAATCGTTCGTGTGACACCGGCTTCAGTCTGCATGTGCCGGATAGGGAGCAGCTGACCAATAGTTCGTGTGACACCGGCTTCAGTCTGCATGTGCCGGATAGGGAGCACCTGACCAATCTGCATATAAGGCAGAGATCCACTCACTGCTATAGTCCATTCATTTAAGGGGAGGTTTTTAGTTTCTTCTTCCCTAGACCTCCATCAAGATTAAAATTACACCCTCTAGACCCCCTTTCAAGATAAATGTGTAAATTTTTCGGTAGAAATATGTCCCGGGCGAAGGCCGGTTCCTCTTAAATTACAGGCTCGCTATCGCTCGCCAGGATAAAATCGACACCTAAATGGCACGAAAGGTCTTAAAATTGACAGAAATTGGGCGAGATGTCTTAAAATTGCCAAACTAACGGGGCGAATTCCAAAAGCCATGGGGCTTAACATCAGGGAGAAAGGGTTCCTGAAAACAAAATCCCTCAAGTGGAAATCTCCCCTTAAGTAGGCCAGAAATTGTGACTTTTAACCTCTGTAACTCAAAAACCGCTTGACCAAAGGGGCTGTAAATCTCCACACCTATTCCCTGGCTGACTCTTCCCAAATTGTAGAAATATTAGCTGGATTATTCTAGTCGTTTTTGAGTTATAGAGGTTAGTGGTCAAGATGTTTTACCTAATTATAATGAATAGACTATACCTGGGTGAGGCTGGTACGGTCGCGCTAATAAGTCATGTCCCAGCTGTCATTATGTTTGGCTCGCTCTGTGCTGTATTAATGTCTGTCAGATGTTGAATAGAGTGGGTAAGTGTAGGAACATGTTTGCATATTTCACTCGATATGAAGAAATGAAGCTTAAATATTGCTGATACAAATTATTTATCAAAACATACCTGGTGCCGAGACATCACTTATTAGCGCGATTGTACATTTATGTCCGCACCGGAAATCACGATTTTCAACATCTAATCCGGTTGGCTGATTGGGCAATCTCGATGGAACTCGAGGTGCTCGTAGTTCTTCCCATTTTACTTTTACATTTATTATTATTTTTGTAATATATTTTGTGGAATTTAACCCACAAAATAATTAGTTAAATTATAATGGTTCTGGAAATGGAGGGAGTCTAATTGTCCCAAGTCAGAGAAATTAATTACTCCTTTCTTTTCTTTCTACCTTTTCAGTTGGGAGAAATTTTTTATATTTTTTGAAGTAGATTTTTTATTACTTTAACTTGATCATTTTCGTTATTGTATGTTTTAGTACTATTATAATTTACATCATAATCATCATCATCATCATTGTATTGCAATTATTATCGTTGTATAATATTATTATTATTATTATTATTATTATTTGTTTTTATTATCATAATGATAAATATTATTATTACTATTATTATTATTATTATTATTATTATTACATAATATTATGTCAACAATGTTGGACGGAGATTATGTTTTTGCCTCTGATTTCTTGTCTGTCTGTCTGCCTGTCCGTTTGTCTGTACGCAAGATATCTCACACAGGAAAATTTCCATCTCCTCCTTTATATTCCCTTATATTTGTTAGCAAGGGCTCGTCTTAACTGAAATTCATATATTTTAACTCCCTTCCTTGTGTTCTCTTGCTCACACTTTTACAGAGAGCCTCCTAAGTTTTGATGATAATTCATGAGTGTTTGCTTTACTTGTACTGCGTGCACCAATGTCTCTTAACAACTAATGATATATCTCGGAGTTCCTCAAGTGGTCCCGCTAGTTTAAGGGGAGATTTCCACTTGAGGGATTTTTTTCTTGACTCCTTTCTCCCTCATGTTTAGCCCCATTGCTATTGAGATTTTAAGACTTTCGCCCCATTAGTTTGACGATCTTAAGAACTTTCGCCCCATTTCTGTCAATTTTAAGACCTTTAGTGCCAATTAGGTGTCGATTTTTTCCTGGCGAGCGATAGCGAGCCTGTAATGTAAGAGGAACCGGCCTTCGGCCGGCACATTTTTCTACCGAAAAATGTACAAATTTATCTTGAAAGGGGGTCTAGGGGGTGTAATCGTAAGTTTGATGGAAATATAGGGAACAAACTAAAAACCTCCCCTTAAAGGAACTTGAACTGATTGACCTCATGTAACAGTGTCGATGACATCTAATTGTGCATCTCTGAGTTTACGAGTGTTAATGCTAATTTAAGGGGACTTGCACTACTTCATTGATCAAATAGTGTCCGTTGATGCTTAATAGTGTCCGTTGATGCTTAATAGTGTCCGTTGATGCTTAACAGTGTCCGTTGATGCTTAACAGTGTCCGTTGATGCTTAATAGTGTCCGTTGATGCTTAATCGTGTCCGTTGATGCTTAATCGTGTCCGTTGATGCTTAATAGTGGCCGTTGATGCTTAATAGTGTCCATTGATGCTTAATAGTGTCCATTGATGCTTAATAGTGTCCGTTGATGCTTAATAGTGTCCATTGATGCTTAATAGTGTCCGTTGATGCTTAATAGTGTCCGTTGATGCTTAATCGTGTCCGTTGATGCTTAATAGTGTCCGTTGATGCCTAATAGTGTCCGTTGATGCTTAATAGTGTCCGTTGATGCTTAATCGTGTCCGTTGATGCTTAATAGTGTCCGTTGATGCTTAATCTTGCATTTCTGAGACTCACTGGTGAGTGGTTGCACAAGTAAGTTAAGGAGAGATTTCCACTTGAGGTATTTTTTTCTTGACTCCTTTCTCCCTCATGTTTAGCCCCATTGCTTTCCTAATTTTAAGACGTTCGCCCCAATATTTTGACGATTTTAAGAACTTTCGACCCATTTCTGTCAATTTTAAGACCTTTCGTGCCATTTAGGTGTCGATTTTATCCTGGCGAGCGATAGCGAGCCTGTAATATAAGAGGAACCGGCTTTCAGCCGGGACATTTTTCTACCGTAAAATTTACAAATTTATCTTGAAAGAGGGTCAAGGGGGTGAAATTTTAAGATTGCTGGAGGAGTAGAAAACAAACTAAAAACCTCCCCTTAAGATGGTGTGACGTGCCATAGACGCTAAGACGCTTCATAGTTAAAAGGTAACAATACTTCTTTGGTCTGTCATCAAGAATAGTGAAGGCCTGTGCAATGCCAAGTGTATTCCCACTTTTTGCCAAAAGTAAACTCATCCCAGCCGCTCAGAATTTTAAATGTGAAAAATACTTGGTTTCAACTTAACCCTTTCTGTATTAAAGGACGCATTACTTTTCTACGTTCTGGTTGTAATTAGATGATTTTATTCAGTTTAGGAAGGATATAATTATGAATACCAGAAAGTTAATGGGGACAGTATTTATCCTTTTGACTCGCAGAAGTGCTTTCAAATCTTAATAAAATCCTCTATCCATAGCCAAAATAAACTTTAAATAAGTGCTTCTTAATCTTGAAATAGTTAACACTAGCAGTTTTGCCTTCAACTTTTATCATGAACAACGGCCTGGGAGCTTATGACGTACACTTTTAAGGGGAGGTTTTTACTTTGGTCTCTAGATATCCATCAAGCTTAAGATTACACCCCCTTGAGCCCCTTTCAAGATAAATTTGTAAATTTTTCGGTAGAAAAATTTCCCGGCTGAAAGCCGGTTCCTCTTAAATTAGAGGCTCGCTATCGCTCGTCAGGATAAAATCGACACCTAAATGGCACGACAGGTTTTAAAATTGACAGAAATTGGTCGAAAGTTCTTAAAATCGTCAAAATAATGGAGCAAACGTCTTAAAATTAGAAAACCAATGGGGCTAAACATTTGGGAGAAAGGAGTCAAGAAAAAAATCCCTCAAGTGGAAATCTCCCCTTAAAACAATGATGTCGCTTATCCCCTTGAGAATTTTGACGCGTTTTAACAGTATATTCTGGCTATCATTAGACGATTTTAAACAGCTTAAGAAGAAACTGTTAGAGTTATAAGGGTAATGACTGGTCCAAACAACCCACTGACTTCCATCGTCTTAAAAGAGCCAGAAAGTAGAACATTTATTCGTCTTAGAATTCTGAGGTGGTTAAAATTGATCCCCTTTCAGTCTAGTTTCCGATATGGCGATACCAGCAGAAAAGATCAAGAAATGTTGTTTGTTAAGTGTTGATAAACGGTCTTGTGTGATACCTCCTTACGCTGTCCTGAGTCTAACACACAACATTAACCCTATTTGGTCCTATTTGGATCTCCCCTGTTTTGCTCCATTAGTTTGGAGATTATAAGACGTTTCATCCTGTTACTTTGGCGATAATAAGATGCTTCACCCCTTTCGGGCATCGTTTGTTTTCTGGGTGAGCGATAGTGAGCCTGTACCTTTTTAGATTGAAGGGTGTCTGAGAAAACAATTTTGTTAGCCTAGGGGACAAACTAAAAAAGTACAAAAATAAAATGATCGAAAATGGCAAAAACAAGCAAAATCCTCAATCATAATTAAAAAAAATATCCTAATAACCCACACTACCTCGGACCAGGTAGTGTTAAGCGTCTGCTTATGATATCCATATTTACATAAACATTAAAGTAAATGAATTACCCTTCACGCTAATTATTTCAAATGAACATCAAAGCATGGAAGGGCAGGGTATGAACTCCACACTATTAATAATACAAATATAATGTATTGTTGCTGCAAAGCCAATATATATATATATATATATATATATATATATATATATATATATATATATATATAGAGAGAGAGAGAGAGAGAGAGAGAACAAAAATCAGCACTCAATACCTTAAACAAATAACAATATGAAAGCACAAGATTAACTGTAAAACAAATAATATATAAAAAACTTACATGTGTGCTTTGGAAAACGGCCAGGTATATATTTCTCTTTTAATTACAGCAAGCCAACGTTTATAGGTCTCGCAAAATCCATAAGAAGTTCTTAAAGGGTTAATCCGAACTGCAACCCGAGTTTAGTGAACCCGGCGGGAATGTAAATAGCACAGGAACAAAAATAACCGAGGCAGACAGGTTTACAGGACTGAAAACTACGGAAGTAATTATTTTGATTAACTTGCAATTTATCGGTCGTTGTCTCTCTCTCTCTCTTGTTCACCCACCAAGCCAACTACAGCCCCCCCCCCCCCACCACACACTCACACACAAACACATATACTCTCTATCTCACACACACACACACACATCCATCAAAGCACATACACACGCGCACGCTCTAACAACTAGCCATTTAACACTCCTAGATTTTTCGCTCATGTATTATATATAGGTTATTACACATATAATTAAGAATATTTTGATTTAGAAAAGTTAATGCATTACTTTTTCAATTTACAAACTTCGCTCACATAAACTGTACAACATAAGGAAAGGAATACTAAGGAGTGCAAAAACTGTACAACATAAGGAAAGGAATACTAAGGAGTGCAAAAACTGTACAACATAAGGAAAGGAATACTAAGGAGTGCCAAAACTGTACAACATAAGGAAAGGAATACTAAGGAGTGCAAAAACTGTACAACATAAGGAAAGGAATACTAAGGAGTGCCAAAACTGTACAACATAAGGAAAGGAATACTAAGGAGTGCAAAAATAGACGACACAACAACTGCTTCTCGCTGTACAGTAAGTTGAATGTAGTTAAGGGGAGATTTCCACTTGAGGGATTTTGTTCTGGACCCGTTTCTCCCTCATGTTTAGCTCCATTGTTTTTGAGATTTTAAGACGTTCGCCCTAGTAGTTTTGACATTTTAAGACATTTTGCCCCATTTATGTCAATTGTAAGACCTTTCGTGCCATTAAGGTGTCAATTTTTTCCTGGCGATTGATAGCGAGCCTGTAATTTAAGAGCAACCGGCCTCCGGCCGGGTCATTTTCTACCGAAAAATGTACAAATTTATCTTGAAAGGGGGTCTAGGGGGTGTAATTTTAAGCTTGATGGAAGTCTAGGAAACACACTAAAAACCTCCCCTTAACCCTCTGAGTACCAGCGACGTGTGCTATATGTTATTCTAGCTGTATGTAGACGATATTTTTCAGCTTAGGAAGGATCTGTGGTAGTTAAAGGGGTTGTTTGTTATATGTTGAAGCCTTATTGTGTCTAGAGGTCCCTCCTAAGCTGAATAAAATCGTCTAATATTAGCCAGTATAAAATGAGAAGGACGTCTCTGGTACTGAACAGGTTAAATATGTAATAATTATATGACAGGAAGGGGATTGCAAAGAAAACCGCATTTATCCATCCTTCAATCCCTAAACGGCATTTCTCCATCCTTCAATCCCTGAACGGCATTTCTCCATCCTTCAATCCCTAAAGCATAATACAAACGAGAGATAAAGGCGATTCCTAATCAGAATAAAATGGTCTAATAATAGCCAGAAAAAAATAAAAAATACATAGTTCATCGTATCTTGAAAGGGTCAAACACAACACCATGTACAGTCAGTGGCCCACATACATGTTCTGTTCCTCATCGTAAGTAAACTAGTGTGAATGAATTGCGAGTGTGGTTTCTTTTAATCATCAGTTGACTAGTCAGATGAGTTAAGGGGGGTGGCCTGCTTTTTGTTATTTCTGTCCTTTTCTCTCTTTCTCTGGCTTGTATCCATTCGGCCCCATTCAGCCAACTATTTTAAGAATTTTATCCCCATCTAGGTGTCGATTTCTTCCATGCGAGCGATAGCGAGCCAGCATTATATGAAGAAATCCGGCTTCGCCGGAGAAATTTTTCTATCGAAAAATGTACAAATTTAGCTTGCTGTCAAACAAAAATAACAAATATGCTGGCTCGCTACCGCTCACCAGTAAAAAATTGACACCTGGATGGGGATAAAAGTCTTCAAACAGTAGGCTGAATGGGGCCAAATGGATACAAGCCAGATAAAGATAGAAAAGGTCAGAACAAAAACAGGTCTCCCCCCTTAACCACTGCATAAGAAACTATACACGTAATTCAATCATGTGCATTATACTTCTATATAATAAGATCATAGAGAGGAACAGAACTTATGTGGGCAACTGTACATCATCATGGACTGTAAACAATGAACACAAAAGTAATAATCCAAATATCAAGTTCAGCATGATCACCCTTATACACTAAAGCAAACATAAATATATTTAAGATCACAGTTTCTGCACCGCCCCCCTCTTCCACTAGCCGACCCCCCACCCGCCCACACACACACATTCACTCTCTCTCTCTCTCTCTCACACCCACCCACATACCCACCAACACTTTGCTTTCTCTCTCCTTCTCACCCACCCAAGCCCACACACCCTCCCTTAGAATAACCACGTCACCATCTATTTCCCTTTAAATTGACCTTGCCGAGCCAATAGCCAATAAACGAATCCATCAATGGGGAGGGGAGGGGGATTGGCCAGGGCATAAATTGGAGTGTATTTTGCTAGGGATACCAGAAAGGGGTGGGGGGGGGGGGGATAAATGGTGTAGGTTAGAATGGAGTCGGAAAGAGAGCGAGCGAGAGAGAAAGAGGTGGATGGTGTACATGAGAATCTGGGTGGCATGATTCACATTAATTGAGTGAAAACATGGATTGATAAGTGTGTGTAAGAGAGAGAGAGAGAGCGAGAAACACAAATAAATATATTTACATAGATTTACATAGTTACACTGGCCACACTGACCTTACAATCCACACGAGGTGGTCGGGACTTAATTCTAGGAGAGATGGCATATCCGATAGAAAAGGAAAGTAGAAGGCAAGGATAAAAAAGAAGGGTCTCTCCCCACCCTCCGCTCTCTCCCCACCCTCCTTCCCTCCGGCAATTGCCGTACATGAAAAAGTTGGAAGTGATTAACCTTGTTTGGCTTTGAAATATCCAGAAGGAATTTACAGGAAAGATTGGAAAAAGAAAGGCAATGTATGCAACCCTTCGCTTTAGTAGTAAGTACATTTTGGGGTTAATTGGATTCATGCAACCCGTCACCCTTAGTAGTATGTATATTTTTGATGATTTATATAATTATTATTCTTTATTTGTTTATTTACTTATTTATTTATTATGCTCTCTTCAGCTGAACACAAATAATGGTTATAATTAGTGCCTACTCCATACCAATTTATCTGTGGTATGAGTCTCTATTTTTCTTAACCCCTTCTGTACCGGCGACGTCCTTTTCACTATATTGTGGCTGCTATTAGTCGATTTTAATCATCTACCAATTAAAATGCTACAGATTATCTCAATTAGTCCTCTTAGCTAACGTACCATATATCACTCCATCCTAAGCTACATGCAATCGTCTAAATGTAGCTGAAATAAAATGCAAAAAACATCACCGGTACAGAATAGGTTAAACGTAGCTATAGAGGAACTGTCTATTACTTTATTTGATAGTTTGTTCCCTTCATCAATTATACTGCGAGTGAAGATATTTTTTGTGTTATATTGAAAAGCAAGTTCCATCCAAAAAAGAATCCAGGTGGTTATAATTGCATTAAGAAAAACATAGGGGGTCCATGAATTTTGATAAGTGACTACCAGAATCTGTTGCTCATGTTTGTCTTGTTTTACCTAGTTTGGACAATAAATGACGGCTTGGCAAGAACAAATAATTAAGCTTCATCATTACCAGCATTTCACCTGGTAACTTGAACATATTCCGCACTTTTAAATTAAGTTACAATATGATACGGTAAGCTTTGTTCAAGGTTAGGATATGCGTTACGTCAGGATGAATATGGTTGAGTCGACTATGTATGAGGGCAAATGGACGGTGGGTGAACTGACTGAAGACGAAACGACAAGGTGTAGAAGAGAAAGGAAAACATGTGTTGCTGAAAAGACGTTCAGTTGTATCTGTCCTGCGTCTTCCAAGTTTCCGTCTCCTCGCCCATGAACGGACTTTAATGCAACCGTCATCATTAAAACCTTTGTTAAGAATTAATTATGACTACAGCGCGAGACATTGGACACGATCACAGGAGCCAATCAGCTGGAATTATTGAAATATAGGTGGCCCGTTATTTCTGAGAGTCGCTGAAAACGAGTATACTGGTAGTAGTATTCTTTGTTTGTCTCAAGTGTACAGTATTTAAGCTGTACCTCAAAGTTGTTGTGCAAAGTTGAATACAACCGGCTAGCTTTATTGTTAATAACAATATATGGGGCCATTGGATTAATCAAGAAATATACTACATTATAATTATGATCAATGCAGACGATGTGCATTTCTTGGGAGTGTCTGGCTAGCCACAAAAGACGTGGCATAATATTACATAACTGGGTTATGTAATCTGTTCCCCCTGTTGCTACTTGACATCTACGTATTTCCGCATAAGGTATCTTGGCTGATCGCGACTTCTTATCAGTAGATCTTTGATTACACCACGATTAATGTATTACAAACGACCAATGTATTTTATTGATACTTTTCATTAATTAATTAAAATAATAATTACGTTTGGAACCTCACCCATGCCTGAGAAACTCACCCACGGCTAGGCGGCCTGTGATTGGTTCGTGGTGGTCAGCCCGGTCCCTCGCCACCAGATTGTTGCTCAGTACTTAGTTTCCGTGTCAAAACGTTCCAAATTCCTGCATGCCCTCCGCTAATGTTTGATCTAAGCATTGTGGATACTATTTGATTGGCGTTCTTAGCCACGTGACTGTGTCGTGGCCACAACGGAAGTTCTTTAGTCATAGCCCAGGGCTCACACGCGGCGGGAGGGAGCGGCTGGGAAACAGTATTATTTCTTTGTGTTTGTGCGCGTATTTTGTGAAGAACTTGGAATTTTGGACGTCTACTACAGCAGTGAAGTTAGGACTATCTGTATGGACTGAAAGGAGACTGGCCAAGATACTGTGGTTTCTTAATAATTAAGGTTTGTTGCCGTGTTATATTTCGTGATTCTTTATGCTCACCCCTCCGTCTGCATCTCGTTATTGTGAAGTAGTTATATATTATGCCAGACCTACCTATCTATCTATATATTGCCAAACGACACGATCTCCGAAGTGGGGAGCCACGAATGAATCACCTCCATGCACCTCTATCCTCTTGTCAGCCGGCACCCCTCCTCCCATCCAACACCACTTTCACTCTTTTATCTATCAGCTCTATCCTTTCACCTCGCTCTTGGTCTGCCTCCTCCTCTCTGCCCTTCCGCCTCACTCTCGTACACTCTTTTAATCATTCTCTCGTTCACCATACGTTCCATATGACCGAGTTGATATAATGTAGTTAGTGGTGGACATCTTAGCGGCCGGCCGATCATACTTTGCTAGCTAGATTATTTATTTACGTTACCTTTCAGATATCGGTGCAAATTAGTGATGATGTAGTGGGAAGAAGACCTCGGCAGTTGTCGATTGGATTTTGTCGACTTCTTCCGGCACAGCACCTCGTCGAAGGACCAGGTGAGGACGCGGCAACAATGTTTTGCTCTCTCTCTCTCTCTCTCTCTCTCTCTCTCTCTCTCTCTCTCTCTCTCTCTCTCTCTCTCTCTCTCTCTCTCTCTCTCTCTCTCTCTCTCTCTCTCTCTCTCCTATTCCTACTGAATCTTACTCATACGCTCAATCTTACTCATGCGCTCTCCTATTCCTACTCAATCTTACTCCTACCACTGTCTCCTACTCACTCTTCCTCCTACTCACTCGAACTCCTACTCATTCATACATCTACTCCTATACCTTTCATATGAATGTTTTCGTTGCGGTACCCACAGCAGTCGGCTATCGAGCTGCATGATTTGAGGGTGTTGTCATTGGTTGGGGAAAGGATCAAGATTTCACCATTTGGGATTTTGGGACTTTTAGAAACTTAACGATGTCGGCTTTTATTATATATAACAGTAATACAGTTATATGTGGGTTTATGTTTGTGATTTATGTTAGATGACTAGGGAGCAAGGATCTGGGCGGGGATGGGCTTGGGTTGAGGCGGAACTAAAGAGATTATCCTATCTCGCATGGTACGTGAACAGTTCCTCGTGTATTTTGTATGAGTACCACGAGGTACCATGATATGAGAGGTCGATGCCGTCGCGTTTGAAGAGGGCATTTTTCCCTTCCATGTCATGATATTGATTTAAGAAGTGGTTTAAGAAGGTGACCTTGTTCTTTTCACATAGTTATTTCACAGCTTGGTTCAGTGCAGTCACTGTTCTTTGCATAGCCACATACTCTCATACGGAGCGGGATGCAAGTTAACAAGCATTTTCTCGTTTTCGTTTCTTTGACGAGGGTACTGTATTTGGATAGAATGTCTGTATCCCTGGATTTTTCGTTGTCATACGCGTCATTGCTACCTACGCACACTACTAAGCAATTGTCGTGAGGGATAAAAGAATGCCTGATGTAAATTGTTATGTGTTAACTTGGCACCAGGTATTACTTTTACCGACTGCTTACCTGGAGCCAGCTTGGCCAATGTGGCACCCTAGCCCATCATGAAGGAGTCGCTGACGATTTGGGTTTTGGTCTCCTTGTTACTGGTCGGCTTAGCTTTGGGGGGTGTGGATTTATTTTTTGGGGGTTGATAGAGGGGGGGGGGGGGGTCTGAGTGAGAGTGATAGAGATAAGTAAAAGTGATATGTGAGCATTATGAAGTTGTGTGCGTGGCTGTTTATACGGGCATGTGCTTGTGTGTGTCATCTGTCAGAATGCTTGTGGGTGAAAATGTATCTGTTTGTGAGAGAGACGGAGAGGTGTGGTGCATGTGTGTGTGTGGTGCATGTGAGTATGCGTATGTGCGGTGCATGTGTATGTGCTTGTGGTGCATGTGTGTGTTTATGGTACGTGTGTATGTTTGTGGTGCATGTGTGTGTATGTTTACAATAATATTATCCTTGATATTAACCCTTCTAAAGATCCAATACGCATTTCTTTCTGTTTTCTGGTAATTATTAGACGATTTTATTCAGATTAGGAAGGGCATATGGAAGTCAGAGGGTTGATTGAGAGAGTCTTTACCCTTTTAATACCCACATATCCTTCCTAAGCTGCAAAAAATCGTCTAATGATAACCAAAATAAACCGGTAACACGCTTCAGAGCTTCAAGGGGTTAAGTGATGGTATGTATATCAGTTGGCCGGCCACTTGAACTAAAATAACTTTATCATTAAACCTTGTAATTTGAGACCTCTGATCCTACCATATCTTATGACATCCTAAGCTATGATCTTCTAACTAATGACCGTTGTTTTGTGACTAACTAATATGATGTGACCTAATTGGTGACCTCAAAACTTGTCGTTATTTTATCTTGTGACATCTTAAGACATCTACCAAATGACCCTCGACTTGTGACTTACTAACATGTGACCTCCTAAAAAATATGCCCTAACTTATGACATCCTAGAATGTAACTTTATATCTTGCGACATAACTGAATAGCCCCTTACTTATTGTATATTTTCCTTTTACCTTCTAGCCTGTGACCTTCTTACATGTGACTTCATAATTTTGACCTAACTTTGACCTAGCTTGTGACCTCCTAAAATGTGACCTTCTAACTATGACTTAGCTTGTGACCTCTTATGATATGACCTTCTAACTTTGACCTACAGTACGTTGTGACCTAATATTCGATATTCTACCTCAGAACCTTTTAACCTCCTAATAATGTTACCTTCTAATTCTGACTTACGTTGTGACCTCCTAAAATTGGACGTTCTAACTATGACCTAGCGTGTGAAATCCTAACCTACGACCTTCTAACTATGACCTAGCTTGAAACCTCCTAAAATACGACCTAACTATGACCTACCTTGTGACCTCCTAGCATACGACCTTCTATGACCTACCATGTGACCTCATAGCATACGACTTTCTAAGTCATGACCTTTTAACCTCCTAACATGTGACCTACCTTGTGACTTCCTAACATACGACCTAACAACGCATGACCTTTTAAACTCCTAACATGTGACCTTCTAACTATGACCTACCTTGTGACCTCTTAGCATACGACCTTCTAACTCATGACCTTTAAACCTCCTAACATGTGACCTTCTAACTCTAACCTAGCTTCTGACTTCCTAAAACTTGACCTGTTGACCTACAAACTCAAGGACCATCAACAGACTTGCAACCTCTTCCCCTTCCTGCAACATTGATCAAGACATGTACACCCAGCAAGATTTCAAGCTGACCCAGTGCTATTTGTAATTTTGTATTTACTATTTTTATTAATTCGTATTTGTATTTATCCAATCTTTTTTTTTTTTTTTTTTTTTTTTTTTTTTTTGCTTGTATTATATGTTATTATAGAAGCATAAAGTAGATTAATGGCAACCAAAATACTGTATACAAACTTAAGGGAGCCCACCTCGCTTTTGTTCATTTTTCTCTCCCTCTCTCTCTTTGGTTTGTATCCATTCGGCCCCATTCAGCCTACTGTTTTAAGACGTTTACCCCCATCCAGGTGTCAATATTTTTCTGGTGAGCGGTAGTGCGCCAGCATATATATATTTTTGTTTTTGACAGCAAACTAAATTTGTACATTTTTCGATAGAAAAATTTCTCCGGCGAAGCCGGATTTCTCCATACATTGCTGGCTCGCTATCGCTCGCCAGGAAGAAATTGACACCTGGATGGGGAAAAACGTCTTAAAACAGTTGGCTGAATGGGGTCGAATGGATACAAGCCAGGGAAAGAGATAATAGGAGAGAAAGATAAAACATAGCCGGTGACCCCCCTTAAAGGCCCATTCCTGCGTGTTGACGGGAATATTGGTAGAGGATGAGGAGAGTGAAGGCCGACAGGGCAGGGGAAATCCAATCACGGACAGATTGGTTTTAAATTGTAAGAAATTTGGCTAGAGAAATTGCGAGTAGCCAGGACAGGTCAGTGCTCAACGTGTACTGTCGCTTAGATTTGGGGGAGAACCATTTTAATGTTGTACTACCCGGGGGAAAATCGAAGTATGGGCTGTCTGTCTTGGGGGCGGGGGGGGGGGGGGGGGGGGGGGGCGGGGATCCAGCCAAGCAATTAATAGGCTTCGCGACTATCTCGCTTAACTATTTTTACTACCACAGATCTTTCTTAAACTGCACAAAATCGTCTGAATATGGTCAAATAATATTAAAGGGACGTCGCCGGTACAGAAGGGGTAAATACTCGATTAATCTAAAAAGTAAGAAATATGGGTTGATATAATCTTCTGGCGTTCATACAATTGACCGCTTGCAAGTTTCAGGCTATAAGGAAGTTGGAGCCGTGAACATCGATATTAAACAGAAATACAATAATAATGTAGGTTTCTAATGGATAAAAAGTATGTTGATTTGGGTTTCATGTATTCGTATAAGCACTACAACCGCAATTTAGGTGATCATTCTGTTAATTATCGATGTCTACAGCTCCAACTTCCTTATAGACCAAAACTCGCAAGTGGTCAATTAAGGGAGCCCACCTCGCTTTTTTCGATTTCTTTCCCTCTCTCTTTGGCTTGTATTCATTCGGCCCCATTCAGCCTACTGTTTTAAGACGTTTACCCCCATCCAGGTGTCAATATTTTCCTGACGAGCGGTAGCGAGCCAGCATATACAGTATATATTTTTGTTTTGACAGCAAGCTAAATATGTACATTTTTCGATAGAAAAATGTCTCCGGCGAAGCCGTATTTCTCCATACAATGCTGGCTCGCTATCGCTCGCCAGGAAGAAATCGACACCTGGATGGGGATAAACATATTAAAACAGTTGGCTGAATGGGGCCGAATGGATACAAGCCAGGGAAAGAGAGAAAAGGAGAGAAAGATAAAAAATAACCGGTTGAATAATAATAGTTGAATAATGGGGACTGGAGGTGGTATTCATCGCGCGAGATCGAAGTTTATGGATCACTTTCGGATAAATTTGGCATCAACTGGCCATTTTTGATAACCCCCTTGGTCTTCCATCATTTTTGATAACTCCCTTGGTCTTCCATCATTTTTGATAACTCCCTTGGTCTTCCATAATTTTTGATAACTCCCTTGGTCTTCCATAATTTTTGATAACTCCCTTGGTCTTCCATCATTTTTGATAACTCCCTTGGTCTTCCATCATTTTTGATAACTCCCTTGGTCTTCCATCATTTTTGATAACTCCCTTGGTCTTCCATCATTTTTGATAACCCTTGGTCTTCCATCATTTTTGATAACTCCCTTGGTCTTCCATCATTTTTGATAACTCCCTTGGTCTTCCATCATTTTTGATAACTCCCTGGTCTCCATCATTTTGATAACTCCTTGGTCTTCCATCATTTTTGATAACCCTTGGTCTTCCATCATTTTTGATAACTCCCTTGGTCTTCCATCATTTTTGATAACTCCCTTGGTCTTCCATCATTTTTGATAACCCCCTTGGTCTTCCATCATTTTTGATAACCTCCTTGGTCTTCCATCATTGTCTTATATAAATTTCCATTATTCTGCATCATTCCTCGGGAGAGTTATTGATGTGTGTGTGGGGGGGTCTGTGTGTTTGTGTGTGTATGTATAAGGAAATCAAGCAACAACAGGTCTAGTGACCCTTCTAGGTTGCTTGTCCTCCAAAACAATGAGGATCAAGTGTCCAAACAGTGGTTTAGAGTGGGTAAGGGAACATTGGAAAGGGAACTACTGCCCTGCCACTAACGTGACAGGACTAGGAAGTTAGTAGGGGACATATGGGTTAGTAACTGAGGGGAGGATAAAGTTATTCATTTACAAACGCAGTCAGTCGCGGGTTTGATGCGAGATATTTGTCTAGGCGGAATTTAAATGAATCAACGGTGCTGCAGTCTATAACGTCTCGGGGAAGCCCATTCCACAAGTTGACAACTCGATTGAAGAAGAAATTCTTAGATTCGTGCGAGTTAAAAGATTTACCAATAATTTTGCAACCGTTTCCCCGCGTGTAATTAGATTGGTCGATAGTGAAGTACTTACTACAGTTCATATTGTCGATGCCTTTGATGATTTTGAACACTTGAATTAAGTCGCCTCTTAATCTGCGCTGGGTTAAAGGAAATAGATTTAATTCTCTAAGACGCTCTTCGTATGGTTTGTTCTTTAGGCTAGGTATCATTTTGGTAACTCTACGTTGAACTCGTTCTAGCTTGTTTATATTTTTGGTAATAAGGGCACCAGGATTGAACGCAGTATTCCAGAAGAGGGCGGACTAAGGAATTGTAAAGGGTTAGGATAACTTCTTTGGATTTATGCTCAAATGACCTGCCTATAAAGCCAATTATTTTGTTTGCCTTCTTAACAACTTCTGAACATTGTTGACTCGGTTTTAGGTTACTCGATATTGTTACTCCCAGATCAGTTTCTCTGTTTACATTCTTAAGCTGAGTGCCATTCATCGAATAGTTTGCTTTCTCATTTAGGTATCCGACATGTAGTACTTTACATTTATCCGCATTGAAACTCATTTGCCAAATTTGGGCCCAAACATGACAATTTATCTAGATTGTGTTGCATATCGTCAACTTGTTCTTTTGAGAGTACGCTATTTGCAATTTTTGTATCGTCAGCAAATTTTGAGATTGTGCAGGTGAGACCCTCATCTATGTCGTTGATGTAAATTAGAAAGAGAATTGGTCCTAGTACCGATCCCTGGGGTACCCCGCTACTTACATTGGTCCATTTAGATGCCTTACCGTTTATGACTACCCTTTGCTTTCTGTTGCTGAGCCAATTTTCTATCCATTTCAACACACCGTCTTGTATTCCATGCGCTTTTAGTTTTAGCAGTAAACGTTTGTGGGGAACTTTGTCAAAGGCCTTTTGAAAATCAAGGTATATAATATCTACAGCTTTACTCTCATCGTAGAGGTTGAGGATATCGTGGAAGAAGTCTAAGAGGTTTGTTAAACAGGAACGTTTTTTACGAAAGCCGTGTTGAGTATCTTTAAGTATGTTATTTTCCTCTAAGTGATTTACGAGTCTGTCTCGTATGACCGTTTCTAGCATTTTACATACAACTGAGGTTAAGCTAATTGGACGATAGTTACTGGGTAGGGATTTACTGCCTTTTTTGAATATCGGTGTTACGTTGGCTAGCTTCCACTGATCAGGCATAGTTCCAGACTGCAAGGATTTATTGAATAGTAATGTCAGTGGTTTGGAGAGCTCATTCTTAGCTTCCTTTAGAACTCTAGGCGAGATTGTATCAGGTCCTGGCGTTTTATTTACCTTGAGTTTATCTAAACAATTCAATACTTCTCTCTCTGTAACGGTGATATTGCTTAGAACATCTGAATTATCAATCTGAATCGGCGATGGTGTAGGGATATCACTGAGGTCTTCTGTTGTAAAAACTGATGCAAAGAAGGTATTGAGGGCATTACTCATTTGTACTTCGTCTTTGGTGTATTCTCCTTTTTCATCGACTAACGGTCCAACAGTTGAAGTAACTACTTTTTTCTTTCTGATATAACTATAGAATTCTTTCGGGTTTGTTTTACTTTGATTCGCAATATGTAACTCTAAGGTCTTTTTACTTTGCTTAATTAACTTTTTGGCTTTGCGTCGTAGCTCTACAAATTTCACCCGTTCTTCGTCATTTTGTGAGGATTTTAATCTATCATTAGCAAATTTTTTAGCAAGCAGGCAGTTTGAAATATCTTTATTCCACCATTTGGGCTTATTATTATGGCCTGGACGCCGTATTTTCGATGGTATGCAGTCTTGCACTGCTTTTAGGTAAGTGGTTTCGAATAACTTCCAAGATGTATTTATGTCGTTATTGTTAATTAAAAAGCTCCAGTCAGTTTCTTTAAACATAGCTCTAAGTTTATGGAAGTTTGCTTTCTTGAAATTAGGGACTTTTTCGATGCTACTATTTGGTTCGTTACTAGTAAACTTTAAAGTGAAAGTTATCGTACGATGGTCGCTGTTACTGAATTCATCACCAACATTCAAATTCTCTATCAATTTTCTTTTGTTGCAAGTACAATGTCAAGAACGTTATTACCACGGGTCGGCATTCGAACAAATTGATAAAGCGAACTCTCTTGCAAGTTCGTATACAAGTCATGTCCGGAGTGTGAAGTAAGAGTATCGCCCCACTTTGTCACAGGTAAATTAACGTCGCCAAAAATTACGGTATCTTGTGAGTTACTTACATCTGCAATTTGTTCGTAAATTTCTCGGTCAGTTTGCACTGATTGAGCTGGAGGTCTGTATATTAACGCAAGTATTATTTTTGTACCTTTATTATTCTTTATTAGCACAAAAGATGTGTCGACGTTCACAATTTGAGGTTTTGACACGAGGGTCGGGTTAAGACTTTCTTTGATATAAAATAAAACGCCACCTCCATTTTTATTTATTCGGCTGTTCTCAAACATTACATAACCGGGAAGTGAATACTCTGCTAAAAAGTCTATCTTGTGTATTGAGCCAAGATTCTGTTATGCCAATCACATCATAATTTTCTGTAAACACTAGTTCCTCTAAATCTGAAAATTTATTGCGTATGCTACGAGCGTTTGCATAGAAAACATTCAAAGTTTTGGATTTGGGATTCAAGGAACGGTCTTTATTCAAATTATTGGTTCTGGTCGGATCTACATTTACATTCATGGCTGTCCTCGGTCCTCGGTCTGATATAACTATAGAATTCTTTCGTGTTTGTATGTGTAGTGTGTGTGTGTGTAGTATGTGTGTGTGTGTTTTTTTTGTTTTTTTCCTATGTGAGTGGGGGGAGACAAAAGGCAGAATTGCCTGTATCGAGTGCAACCCCCAGAGTTGAAAGAGTATGTATGTATGTGTATGTGTGTGTGTGTGTATGTGTGTGTGTGTGTGTTAATAATAATAATAATGGTAATAACGAACGATTAATTTAGAATAACGGCCATTGGTTGAACATATACAAACGAATAATGTAGAACTATTTAATAGCAACCTTTGTTATTGTACGTTGTTGTATGATTAACATATTATAGCTAGTGTGTGTATGTAGTGTGTATGTGTTTGTATGTGTAGTGTGTGTGTGTGTAGTATGTGTGTGTGTGTTTTTTTTGTTTTTTTCCTATGTGAGTGGGGGGAGACAAAAGGCAGAATTGCCTGTATCGAGTGCAACCCCCAGAGTTGAAAGAGTGACAGGGCCAAAATCAAGGGACGTTCGAGTCAAAATGCCTGGACACACGGAGTTTAAAGAAATTTAAGTCATAGGAAGAGGGAAAGACTGATTCTGGGAGAGAGTTCCAGAGCTCAGCAGTTGAATAGAAGAAAGACTGAGAATAACGTTTCACTCTTGAGTTGCACAGAGTAGGGGTGGGATTGTGTTGCAAGACCTACCTAGAGGAGGTGGTATACACTGGGAAAGCTCTGTGAAGCATTGATTATTATAGTAGCGATAGAATAGCGAGAGAGATGCAACATTGCGGCGTAGAGAGTTGGTGAGTGAGTGGGAGTTAATGATACGAAAGGCCTTCCTTTCTACTTTGTCTAGGAGTGCGGTGTGAGAGGATCCTCCCCACACATGTGAACAATACTCAATACAAGGACGCACTGTGCCCCTGTACAGAGCAAGAAGCTGTGCAGGGGTAAAGAACCCCTTGACGTGGTTGAGCACACCCAGCTTCTGGGAGGCTGCCTTAGCAAGACTGGTTATATGGTCCTTCCAAGTGAGAGCAGAAGAAAAAGAGACACCGAGAATATTGAGAGAAGATGAAGGATTGATTTTTGCATTGTTGAAGTGTAAAGCAGGCATCACACCATGCCGATTTGAGCCACGACTGACCACGACCTTGAGTCGTGGTCAGGAGTGCCGACCTTCGGCGGAGAGCTTAAGGATATGGGGGGGGGAGTTTTGGACGGGACGGCGACCTGACGGGGTAGACCGGCGCCCATGCCGGACTGAATGTGAGTTTTAGGTCGCCGCTGGAGTGCCGATCTGCGGCGTAGTGCGTCGACAACGACCCGACGAACGGCGTCGACAGGAGTTAGGGCGGCGTCAATATTCATTACTGTGCCGATGAGCGGCGACCCCTTCAGTATGGACGGTGACCCCGGCCCGCATGACCCCGAACGACGGCGACCGAACTCAAGGTGTGGGCATGAGTAATGCCCTCAATACCTTCTTTGCATCAGTTTTTACAACAGAAGACCTCCGTGATATCCCTACACCATCGCCGATTCAGATTGATAATTCAGATGTTCTAAGCAATATCACCGTTACAGAGAGAGAAGTATTGAATTGTTTAGATAAACTCAAGGTAAATAAAACGCCTGGACCTGATACAATCTCGCCTAGAGTTCTAAAGGAAGCTAAGGATGAGCTCTCTAAACCACTGACATTACTATTCAATAAATCCTTGCAGTCTGGAACTATGCCCGATCAGTGGAAGCTAGCCAACGTAACACCGATATTCAAAAAAGGCAGCAAATCCCTACCCAGTAACTATCGTCCAATTAGCTTAACCTCAGTTGTATGTAAAATGCTAGAAACGGTCATACGAGACAGACTCGTAAATCACTTAGAGGAAAATAACATACTTAAAGATACTCAACACGGCTTTCGTAAAAAACGTTCCTGTTTAACAAACCTCTTAGACTTCTTCCACGATATCCTCAACCTCTACGATGAGAGTAAAGCTGTAGATATATATACCTTGATTTTCAAAAGGCCTTTGACAAAGTTCCCCACAAACGTTTACTGCTAAAACTAAAAGCGCATGGAATACAAGACGGTGTGTTGAAATGGATAGAAAATTGGCTCAGCGACAGAAAGCAAAGAGTAGTCATAAACGGTAAGGCATCAAAATGGACCAATGTAAGTAGCGGGGTACCCCAGGGATCGGTACTAGGACCAATTCTCTTTCTAATTTACATCAACGACATAGATGAGGGTCTCACCTGTACAATCTCAAAATTTGCTGACGATACAAAAATTGCAAATAGCGTACTCTCAAAAGAACAAGTTGACGATATGCAACACAATCTAGATAAATTGTCATGTTGGGCCCAAATTTGGCAAATGAGTTTCAATGCGGATAAATGTAAAGTACTACATATCGGATACCTAAATGAGAAAGCAAACTATTCGATGAATGGCACTCAGCTTAAGAATGTAAACAGAGAAACCGATCTGGGAGTAACAATATCGAGTAACCTAAAACCGAGTCAACAATGTTCAGAAGTTGTTAAGAAGGCAAACAAAATAATTGGCTTTATAGGCAGGTCATTTGAGCATAAATCCAAAGAAGTTATCCTAACCCTTTACAATTCATTAGTCCGCCCTCTTCTGGAATACTGCGTTCAATCCTGGTGCCCTTATTACCAAAAAGATATAAACAAGCTAGAACGAGTTCAACGTAGAGTTACCAATATGATACCTAGCCTAAAGAACAAACCATACGAAGAGCGTCTTAGAGAATTAAATCTATTTCCTTTAACCCAGCGCAGATTAAGAGGTGACTTAATTCAAGTGTTCAAAATCATCAAAGGCATCGACAATATGAACTGTAGTAAGTACTTCACTATCGACCAATCTAATTACACGCGGGGAAACGGTTGCAAAATTATTGGTAAATCTTTTAACTCACACGAATCTAAGAATTTCTTCTTCAATCGAGTTGTCAACTTGTGGAATGGGCTTCCCCGAAACGTTATAGACTGCATCACCGTTGATTCATTTAAACTCCGCCTAGACAAATATCTCGCATCAAACCCGCGACTGACTGCGTTTGTAAATGAATAACTTTATTTTATCCCCCCCTCAGTTACTAACCCATCTGTCCCCTACTAACTTCCTAATCCTGCCACGGACATTAGTTCCAGGGCAGTAATTCCCTTTCCAATGTTCCCTTACCCACTCTAAACCACTGTTTGGACACTTGATCCTCAGTGTTTTGGAGGACAAGCAACCTAGAAGGGTCACTAGATCTGTTGTTGCTTGATTTCCTTTGTACTCCTTTGTACTTTGTACTCCTTTGTACTCCTTTGTACTCCTTTGTATATAAAAGGTACACCAAAGGGTGGGCCTCATCAGTATACCTTCAGCCACCGTAACGGTTGCACGCAGCCATGTTCACCACAGTCCCCAGGAACCCGATACGACATCTACGCTTACTCCAGGTTCAGTTAAATCTGGAAAATGACTACCTACTGACAAATATAGCCATCTGCAAGCTGCTGTTGAGGAAAAGAAGGAGGGAGAATAGAACCCCTCGCATGTGGGTCCGGAACTGGCTTCTCCGTAGGAAAACCTTTGTTATTTATGAGCAGCTACTGAAGGAACTCGCCCAGGAGGATGGGCCAGCCTACAGAAACTACCTGCGGATGGATGTTGCAGTCTTCCGGGAGGTACTAGGACGTGTGGCGCACCGCATTGAAAAGAACGATACTTTTTACCGGAAGGCACTCGACCCTGGCCTACGACTAGCCATAACACTGCACGGTGACAGCTATATGAGCCTGAAATTGTCAATTATTAGTATTGATATGTACTATTATAAACATATATATATATATATATATATATATATATATATATATATATATATAAATATATTATATGGCTTGTTTCATTCATCCACTGCATGAATAATGTATGCATAAAAAAATGATTTACGTTATATATACATATATATATATATATATAACATTCAATAACTAAATAAAGTAATACAATAATGAAATACAGAGTCATCAATCAAAAAATACATACATATATAATAAATAAAGTATAAATAATGACTAAATACCTTATATAAATCAATATAGCAATATTAATCTAAGTCATGAATAAATTAATTACAAAATATATATATAAAGATATTAAATTAATAAGTAAATCAATACAATAATGAAATCACGAAAGGAATAACAAACGGCAGATACCACAACCAGGTACGGTCAGAAACCTGTGGTATGCACAACGAGTCTCTACAAACATAATTAATTTGTCCACACGTGGCTGGTCAGTGTCAAACACTTTTAAATAATCGAGACATGCAAAACTAATTAAAACAAAATTTACCTGGCTATTCTGACGACCACTCTGCCGCACGATGTGGTCCTTGAGAAAGCCAAACGTGGCGATAATCCACTTATCCACTTATCCACATCATTTATGGTGCCGTGTGCCGCCGCACTGACGCCTACCGTTTCCCGTCAAGCGTCGTCAATCGCCGTCAAGCGCCGCCAAGCGCCGTCACACGCCATCAGCCTCCAGTCCCCTTCCCGTCCCATTTTTATGACCTCACTCCACGCCGACTTGATTTCAAATTTTTCGCTTGTAGAACTTTTGAGGGGGTATGTGAAGACCAATCCCGACCTGTTTGTTAGGTTGGCGACGTCCCATGATGCGCGGCGACGTAGACAAAGACTGTCCACGACCCTTAGGTCGCGGACAGTCTTGGCCTAAAATCGGCTAGGTGTGACGGGTGCTTAAGGGATAGTCTTCTGGGAGTTCTGAACGGGTAGTAAGATGAAGAAATTGGCTTTTGGAAGCATTAAAAGCAATGAAGTTTTCTCTGCCCCAATTGAAAATAGGCCTAGTAGTTAGATCAGGGGATAAGTGTTGCATGGCTTCATTATGTTTGTCTTTGAGGGATTGCTGGCTGTGGCGTTCAGGAAAATTAATTGTGTAGTGTAAGGTAGAGTCGTCTGCGTATGAATGGATGGGACTGGGGGTACAATTGAGAAGATCACTTATGAAAATTAGAAAGAGAATGGGAGATAGGACAGAGCCCTGAGGAACACCGGAGTTGATAGGATGAGGAAGTGAGCGATGACCGTCCACAACCGCAGCTATGGAACGGCCGAAATGGAAATTAGAGACAAAGGCACAGATGGAGGGATAGAAACCGAAGGAGGGTAGTTTAGAAATTAAAGATTTGTGGCAGACTCTATCGAAGGCCTTCGATATGTCTAGTGCAACATAAAAGGTCTCACCGAAGTCCCGAAAGGAGGATGACCAAGAGTTAGTAAGATATGAAAGAAGATCACCAGTAGAGCGACCTTTAAAGAATTATTATGTTTTTTACACCAACCAACTTCACATCTAAACTCAATTAATGAAATCAACAAATACATGTGGCACTCCGAGGACTCTGAACTCAGGATACTCAAATCGAAATTCCTCGCACTATGCATTACGCTATAAAGACAGTTATAGATCGCCATACTGGCGATTTGAGAGTAGATTATGAGAAGAGAAATGCTTAAGAAATTTGGAAGCAAGGATAGTTTCAAAAACTTTAGATATACAAGAGACAAGAGCTAAGAGCAATTGGACGATGTGTAGTGTGTGTGTGTAGTGTGTGTGTATGTGTGTGTATGTGTGCAACTTCCATGTAGGTAATAAGGTTATAGTAATCTCCTACAATCCCATAACGGCCTTCTCATTTTCTTCTAGCCGGCTCCAGAAGAAGATACCGGATATGAATGGATCAGAAGCAACCTTATAATTTTTCTCTCTCTCTCATCTCGTTGTTATTAACCCCTCCTGTACCAGCGACGTCTTCTTCATTATATTCTGGCTACTGTTAGACGATTTTATTCAGCTTAGGAAGGACTTTTAGCTATCAAGAGGCTACAGACTATATTGTTCAATCCTTTTAGCTCCCAAATATAATTATTTCCTAGGCTGCATAAAATCGTTACAAAAATAGCTAGAATATATTATTATGCACGTCCCTGGTACTAAAAGGGTTAAGGGGAGGTTTTTAGTTAGTTCGCTAGACCTCCATCAAGCTTAACATTACAGCCCCTAGACCCCCTTTCAAGATAAATTTGTACATTTTTCGGTAGAAAAATTTCCCGGCCAAAGGCCGGTTCCTCTTAAATTACAGGCTCGCTATTGCTCGCCAGGAAAAAATCGACACTTAAATGGCGCGAAAAGTCTTAAAATGTACAGAAATGGGGCGAAAGTTCTTAAAATCGCCAAACTAATGGGGCGAACGTCTTAAAATCTCAAAAGCAATGGGGCTAAACATGAGGGAGAAAGGAGTCACGAAAAAAATCCCTCAAGTGGAAATCTCCCCAGTGTTGATCAATATGGATTAATTATTATGGTAGCTCGGGTGATATTTAGCGGATTATATAATGTATGAAATCTAGATAAGAGGACAATAATTCGACATTTTTACGACGCGAAGTTAACATTACTTGTCAAGATTGTGAGAAGCACGTGTGAGGACTATCAAACCTTATAACCACAGTTCATAAGCTATATTTTTGGCGGAATATTCGTGTCGACTGTCTAATATTAACAGTTTACATAGCAACGGATACCAAAATGTAGACGGCATTCGTACGTATAATGTAAGCATAGTGTTGTCCTATTGTACAATGACAACTACCGAGGTTCCTGTAGTATACGGGAATGCATCAAATAGAAGGGGTTAAATACAATCTCTGCATAACGTAGGTCCATCCTAAACTGCGTCAATTTGTTTAAGGGGAAGTTTTTAGTTCATTCCCTAGACTTCCCATCAAGCTTAAAATTACTCCCCCTTGACCCCCTTTCAAGACAAGTTTGTACATTTTTCGGTAGAAAAATGTCCTGGCCAAAGGCCGGTTCCCCTTAAATTACAGGCTCGCTCTCGCTCGCCAGGAAAAAATCGACACCTAAATGGCACGAAAGGTCTTAAAATTGACAGAAATGGGTCGAAAGTTTTTAAAATCGTCAAAATAATGTGGCGAACGTCTTAAAATTAGAAAAGCAATGGGGCTAAACATGAGGGAGAAAGGAGTCAAGAAAAAAATCCCTCAAGTGGATATCTCCCCTTAACCCGTTCAGTACCAGGGACGTCCTTTTCATCATATTCTGGCAATTATTAGACGATTGTATACAGCTTAGGAAGGACCTCTGGCAATAATAAGGCTTTAAACTATTTCTACCAACCATTTTAACTACCACAGATCCTTCCTAAGCTGCATAATATCGTCTAAACATAGCTACAATATAATATAGCACACGTCGCTGGTACTCAAAGGGTTAACTTTTGCCAGAATCAAAAGTTATAAGGCGTCATGGTGCTGAAGGGGTTAATGGATGGCCATGGCGGGAATACCCTCAGGCTTCTTTGTGTACACATAACCTTTATATTTTTCCATTGTCGGTAATGTTCTCTCCACTACTAGATTTTTGTTAAGAAAACAAAATAGGAAAAGTGTGGATTGGGCCTGAGTATATAGATATATAGATAGATACAGAAGATTTATTTAGCTATACATTCCCCAATATATTCTCTAAAGTAATTAATAGCTTACTTGCAACACAAGCTTAACTAATCGTATTTCAAATTACTTAAGATTATCCAAAATATAATATATTTATGATAAGAGATGGTTCCCTTTAAACCCTCTTGCATACAAAATCCCTCTGCCAATAAGGTTGTACAAGCAAACCAATGTAACAATTATTCACGAAAGTTAAAGAATGCCATTCATTAATGGATAGTACAGAGTAGAAACACTAACAATATGGACTATAGATAAATAACCTGCTCTCTCTCTCTCTATCTCTTTTTCTCTCTCTCTCTCTCTCTCTCTCTCTCTCTCTCTCTCTCTCTCTCTCTCTCTCTCTCTCTCTCTCTCTCTCTCTCTCTCTCTCTCTCTCTCTCTCTCTCTCTCTCTCTCTCTCTCTCTCTCTCTCTCTCTCTCTTTAATAGGATCATATAATATTCTTATTATTATCACCTTGTAAGTGGAGGGCAGCAGACAACTTCACTGCTTTCCAGTAAACTTTTGCAATTAGTCCACAAGTTCAAGTTAAAAGCTCAATTCGAAAATGCTACATTGCCATAAAAATATATAGCTTCAAACTATTTGTATAAACCGGTGTCTATTTGAACGTTATATCCTTTGTAAGTGCATTGCTTGATGGGATATTTGTATACAAGTATTTACATCAGTTATTCAATTATTTATTATTTGTTATATACATTTTTTATAGTTTCCTTCCTAGACCTCCATGCAGCTTTAGAAAAATACCCCTGAAAATCCCCATTCGAGAAAAATGTGTGCGATTTTCGGTAGAAAGATGCCCCGACCGACTCATAATTTGCAGGTTCGGTATCGCTCGGCAGGAACATAATTGACACCTAATTGACAATGAGATGGTGCGAAAGGTCTTAACATAGCCAAACTAATGGGGTGAACGTATGAAAATTTCAATGCCAATGTGGGTAAACATGATCAGGAAACATATCCAGAAAAAACACCCCCCCTAAAAATCATTTTCGTATACTGATATTATTTCAACTTCTGAACATATTATCAACGCATTTACCTTATTTATTTGTGTTTTTCAATGAATTTATGTAATTATTTGTGTCGGTATTGCTGTTATTATTGATGTTTATACGACACATGTTATTATTTATGTTATTACTTTGGTTGTTGCTCTCGTTGTTGGTGAGGATATTTATTTGTTGGTGTTATTGCTGTTGTTTCTACTATACTTGCTTTTATTATTGTTGCTGTAATGACTGTTGTTGTTGTTGCTCTTGTTGTTGTTTATGTGGTTGGTGTCGCTATTGTCGTTATTAGTGTTGTTTCTACTATGCTTGCTATTATTGTTATTATTATTATTGTTATTATTGTTATTGTTATGAATATTATTACTTATGCACTTGTTGCTGTGTTTGTTTATGGTATGTTGTTATTACTGAGGCTAATGTTTATAGTACAATTCAAACAGTATTTTCTCAATATATTTCCAAGTACCGTACTCACTGCCTCAAAATATTTATAAACCGTGTGTAAATTGGAACAGGAAGAGGAAGCGATTCGATTTCATATTTTTTTTTTCACACACTGATGGAGTTGCAATGTTATCAACGTGATCTTGTATTAAAGCCGAACTTTTGATGGCGGGTGCGAGTGACATAGATTGGGTGTGGCGGGATGAGAGAGAGAGAGAGAGAGAGAGAGAGAGAGAGAGAGAGAGAGAGAGAGATAAAGAAAGAGAGGGGGAAGAGTGAGAGAAAGAGAAGGGGGTGAGAGCGAGATAGGGGAGAGAGAGAGAGAGATTGGAGGAGGAGGTATAGCGGAATTGAAGGAGAGAAACTATCCCGAAATAGTTGATTAATGGTTGAGTTTGTTACAATGAGTTGCAAGATATTGCTACTATATCAAAGACATTGCTATAAATTGCAGGGAGACATTCAAGGTCAAAATATATAGAAATAATAGTGCATTACATTCACTTCACAGCCTTCTAAATATTATGCACTCTTGGTTTGAACTCTTCTATTGAAATAATAAAGTTTATATAAATATTCTAGTATATCAGCATCTAAGTAAGTACAGTCGCGCTAATAAGGCATGTCTCGGCACCAAGCATGTTTTTATCAATAATTGGTATCAGCAATATCTAAGCTTCATTTTTTCATATCGAGTGAAATATACAAACATGTTCCTACACTTACCCACCCTATTCAACATCTGACAGACATTAATACAGCACAGAGCGAGCCAAGCGTAATGACAGCGGGGACATGACTTATTAGCGCGACTGTACAAATGTCTAGTTCCATCTATTCTTGTATAATTTCCACCCAATGGCGTAATAACTTCCAGTTTGAATTATCAATACATAGGCCTATTGTAATAAAGAGTAAATTTAACAAATGCATAAACTAAATGTAATACTGCTTCAAACTCCGTGTGTCCAGGCATTTTGGCTCGAACGTCCCTTGATTTTGGCCCTGTCACTCTTTCAACTATGGGGGAGGCACTCGCTATAGGCAGTTCTGCCTTTTGCCTCCCTCAATCACATAGAGAAAAAAAAATACTATAATCCATCTTCTTCCATCATCAATAACATACGTACACAATAGGAACAACATGTATGGAAATGCCTTTTGAGGAGGAGCACTCTTTTTTTTACAACGATTTACGGATAGCTTCTTAAGGGGAGGTTTTTAGTTTGGTCCCTAGATATCCTTCAAGCTTAAGATTACACCCCCTTGAGCCCCTTTCAAGATAAATTTGTACATTTTTCGGTAGAAAAATGTCCCGGCTGAGAGCCGGTTCCTCTTAAATTACAGGCTCGCTATCGCTCGCCAGGATAAAATCGACACCTAAATGGCACGAAAGGTCTTAAAATTGACAGAAATGGGTTGAAAGTTCTTAAAATCGTCAAAATAATGGGGCAAACGTCTTAAAATTAGAAAAACAATGGGGCTAAACATGAGAGAGAAAGGAGTCAAGAAAAAAATCCCTCAAGTGGAAATCTCCCCTTAACCCGTTTTGTACCGGCGACGTCTCTTTCATTTGATTTCAGCTACATTCATGAAGCTTAGGAAGGATATATGGTAACTAATATGAGTAATCGAGATGAGTAGACGTCCTTCCCAAGCTAAATATAATCGTCTAATGAATGCCGATATATAATAAAGAGGATATCACCGGTACTGAATGGGTTAAGCGAAACGTCAACAAAGTGCTCCTCCTCAAATGGTGCGTTTTATTCATTCCGTCAATTTATCGTAATTCCTTTTATGGGGAGATTGGGCCTTTTTTCTGGCCCCCCTTCTTCCTCATGTTTAGCCCCATTAGTTTTCAGATTATATGACATTCGGCCCATTAGTTTGGGGATTTTACGACCTTTCGCCCTATTTCTTTGTCAATATTTATTTCCTGGCGAGCGGTAGTGAGCCTGTAATTTAAGAGAAACTGGCCTTCGGCCGGGACAGTTTTCTATCGAAAAATTTACAAATTCATCTTGAAGGAGGGTCTTGGGCTGGTGTTCATTAAGCTTGATGGAGGTCTTGGGAGGAAACTAATTTAATAATAAAAAGATACATAAATGAGCAAATAAATACGCCCATCTCCCATTAACATGAACAACATCGTCATCAGCGTAGGTAAATACATATGGAGAACGATAATAGAGAGGTAACTGTTACACAATTAACCTTTCAGTATACATTTTTTCAGTATGCCCTCTTTTCAGCAAATCCGTTTCTAGCATATCCTTATTCGGTTTACTATTTTTTCAGCATACCATATTTTCAGTAAACCCTTTCTTGGAATACCCTTTTTCAATATACCCTTTTTCAATATACCCTTTATCAGTACGCCTATTTTCTGTATACCCTTTTTCAGTATACATATTTGGTATACCCATTTTTAGTACCGTATACCTTTTTTAGTATATACTTTGTAAATATGCCCTTTTCTTCTGGATGTTATCATTGGATTATATTAAATTAATCACCTTATTGTCATCATATGCTGGTTACCATGAGGCGATTTTCTTTATCTTATAATCCCCCTGGGAGGCTGGGAATGCGAAATCCCCCGGATGAATAACAGGGGTGCTATGGGCTCTCTGCGAGAGGGCTGGTTATCACACAGAGGCCCACGTCTCTTCAACAAACTCCCACGGCGAGTAAGAGACATGAGGGACATCTCGTTAGACAACTTCAAGAGAGCCCTAGATGTCGAACTGCAAAAAGTGCCAGACGAGCCCATCCTCGCAAGGGAGCGAGCTGTCGCTTCAAACAGTCTACTGCACCAAATCACCACCCATAACGAGGGGCGTCGCGCTCCTTGGTGCCGCTAGAGGAGCGGCGAACACATCCAAAGGTATCCAAAGGTAAAGGTATCCCTCGAGGACTCATAGGCGTAAATACGATATCAAGAAACCCTTTGTATAACATAGATCAATCGTAAGCTCCATAAACTCTTCTATTTTTAGCCAGAACCAAAGGGAAAAAAGGCGTCATCGTGCTGAATGGGTTAACAGAATGTTTGTGTGATGCAAAGAGCTCAGCAATTATAACCAGACGAAAAAAGAACAATATATACAGTATATATAAGGAAAAAAAAGAAGATGGAGGAACATACGAACAGTAATAAAATGACAGACCTGGGGAGAAGCAGAGAAACACCGAGGCACCATGAATCAAATGAAGGAAAAAATACGGCCCCCGAAAAAAGTTGCAATGAGAAATAGTTAATGAAACGTTATGAGGGTGAGTGAAGAAGACCATGAGAGAAGGAGGAGGGAGGAGGGGGGAGGGGGGATGGAAAGTGGAGGAGGAGAAGGATAGGAGAAGCGGATGGAGTGGGCAGGAAGGGAGAAGTACAAAGGAGTACAAAGGAGTACAAAGGATATCAAGCAACAATAGGTCTAGTGACCCTTCTAGGCTGCTTGTCCTCCAAAACACTGAGGATCAAGTGTCCAAACAGTGGTTTAGAGTGGGTAAGGGAACATTGGAAAGGGAACTACTGCCCTGGAACTAATGTCCGTGGCAGGACTAGGAAGTTAGTAGGGGACATATGGGTTAGTAACTGAGGGGAGGATAAAATAAAGTTATTCATTTACAAACGCAGTCAGTCAGTCAGTCGCGGGTTTGATGCGAGATATTTGTCTAGGCGGAGTTTAAATGAATCAACGTGCTGCAGTCTATAACGTCTCGGGAAGTCCATTCCACAAGTTGACAACTCGATTGAAGAAGAAATTCTTAGATTCGTGTGAGTTATAAGATTTACCAATAATTTTGCAACCGTTTCCCCGCGTGTAATTAGATTGGTCGATAGTGAAGTACTTACTACAGTTCATATTGTCGATGCCTTTGATGATTTTGAACACTTTAATTAAGTCACCTCTCAATCTGCGCTGGGTTAAAGGAAATAAATTTAATTCTCTAAGACGCTCTTCGTATGGTTTGTTCTTTAGGCTAGGTATCATTTTGGTAACTCTACGTTGAACTCGTTCTAGCTTGTTTATGTCTTTTGGTAATAAGGGCACCAGCATTGAACGCAGTATTCCAGAAGAGGGCGGACTAAGGAATTGTAAAGGGTTAGGATAACGTCTTTGGATTTATGCTCAAATGACCTGCCTATAAAGCCAATTATTTTGTTTGCCTTCTTAACAACTTCTGAACATTGTTGACTCGGTTTTAGGTTACTCGATATTGTTACTCCCAGAGGAGGAGGAAGGGGAGAGGAGAAAGAGTGGAGGAGAGGGGGTAGAGAAGAGGAGGAGGGGAAAAGAAAGGAGAGGAAGGGGAGGAAGACAAGAGGAGGAGTGAAGGAAGAGTGGAAGACAAGAGGAGGAGTGAAGGAAGAGTGGAAGACAAGAGGAGGAGAGGAAGAGAAGAGGAGAGAAGGATAAGAAGAGGAGGAGAGAAGGAAGAGTGGAAGACAAGATGAGTGAAGGAAGAGTGGAAGACAAGAACAGGAGTGAAGGAAGAGTGGAATACAAGATGAGTGAAGGAAGAGTGGAAGACAAGAACAGGGGTGAAGGAAGAGTGGAAGACAAGAACAGGGGTGAAGGAAGAGTGGAAGACAAAATGAGTGAAGGAAGAGTGGAAGACAAGAACAGGGGTGAAGGAAGAGTGGAAGACAAGATGAGTGAAGGAAGAGTGGAAGACAAGAACAGGGGTGAAGGAAGAGTGGAATACAAGATGATTGAAGGAAGAGTGGAAGACAAGAACAGGGGTGAAGGAAGAGTGGAAGACAAGATGAGTGAAGGAAGAGTGGAAGACAAGAACAGGAGTGAAGGAAGAGTGGAAGACAATATGGGTGAAGGAAGAGTGGAAAACAAGAACAGGAGTGAAGGAAGAGTGGAAGACAAGAGAAGGAGTGAAGGAAGAGTGGAAGACAAGAGGAGGAGTGAAGGAAGAGTGGAAAACAAGAGAAGGGGTGAAGGAAGAGTGGAAGACAAGAGAAGGAGTGAAGTAAGAGTGGAAGACAAGTGGAGGAGTGAAGGAAGAGTGGAAGACAAGAGGAGTGAAGGAAGAGTGGAAAACAAGAGAAGGAGTGAAGGAAGAGTGGAAGACAAGAGGAGGAGTGAAGGAAGAGTGGAAGTCAAGTGGAGGAGTGAAGGAAGAGTGGAATACACGAGGAGGAGTGAAGGAAGAGTGGAAGACAAGAGAAGGAGTGAAGTTAGAGTGGAAGACAAGAGAAGGAGTGAAGGAAGAGTGGAAGACAAGAGAAGGAGTGAAGGAAGAGTGGAAGACAAGTGGAAGAGTGGAAGACAAGAGGAGGAGTGAAGGAAGAGTGGAAGACAAGATGAGTGAAGGAAGAGTGGAAGACAAGTGGAGGAGTGGAAGACAAGAGAAGGAGTGAAGGAAGAGTGGAAGACAAGTGGAGGAGTGAAGGAAGAGTGGAAGACAAGTGGAGGAGTGAAGGAAGAGTGGAAGACAAGAGGAGGAGTGAAGGAAGAGTGGAAGACAAGTGGAGGAGTGAAGGAAGAGTGGAAGACAAGAGAAGGAGTGAAGGAAGAGTGGAAGACAAGTAGAGGAGTGAAGGAAGAGTGGAAGACAAGAGAAGGAGTGAAGGAAGAGTGGAAGACAAGTGGAGGGGTGAAGGAAGAGTGGAAGACAAGAGAAGGAGTGAAGGAAGAGTGGAAGACAAGTGGAGGAGTGAAGGAAGAGTGGAAGACAAGATGAGTGAAGGAAGAGTGGAAGACAAGTGGAGGAGTGAAGGAAGAGTGGAAGACAAGAGAAGGAGTGAAGGAAGAGTGGAATACAAGTGGAGGAGTGAAGGAAGAGTGGAAGTAAAGTGGAGGAGTGAAGGAAGAGTGGAAGACAAGAGGAGGAGTGAAGGAAGAGTGGAAGACAAGTGGAGGAGTGAAGGAAGAGTGGAAGACAAGTGGAGGAGTGAAGGAAGAGTGGAAGACAAGTGGAGGAGTGAAGGAAGAGTGGAAGACAAGTGGAGGAGTGAAGGAAGAGTGGAAGACAAGTGGAGGAGTGAAGGAAGAGTGGAAGACAAGAGGAGGAGTGAAGGAAGAGTGGAAGACAAGAGGATACCTTACCTTTGGATACCTTTGGATGTGTTCGCCGCTCTTCTAGCGGCACCAAGGAGCGCGACGCCCCTCGTTATGGGTGGTGATTTGGTGCAGTAGACTGTTTGAAGCGACAGCTCGCTCCCTTGCGAGGATGGGCTCGTCTGGCACTTTTTGCAGTTCGACATCTAGGGCTCTCTTGAAGTTGTCTAACGAGATGTCCCGCATGTCTCTTACTCTCCGTGGGAGTTTGTTGAAGAGACGTGGGCCTCTGTGTGATAACCAGCCCTCTCGCAGAGAGCCCATAGCACCCCTGTTATTCATCCGGGGGATTTCGCATTCCCAGCCTCTCCTATCACTGAATTTCATGACTATCGGAGTATGTAGGTTTGGTACTAAACCCTCTGCGATTTTCCACGTGTATATTATTAGGTAATGTTCTCTTCTACGTTTCAGTGAGTACAGATTCAGTGCTCTTAAACGCTCCCAATAGTGTAGATGTTTTATCGAACTTATATGCGAAGTGAAATTTCTTTGTACACTCTCTACGTCATTTATTTCACCTGCTTTATATGGGGATGTTAATACGCTACAGTATTCAAGCCGCGGTAGCACTAGAGATTTGAAGAGCGTTATCATAGGCAATTCACCGCGTGTTTTAAAAGTACGCAGAATCCAACCCGTTCGACGTTTCGCAGCCGCCACTTTGACCTGGTTATGTACTTTGAAACCCATATTTTCAGACATTAATACCCCAAGGTCTTTCACACTGTCTTTCCGTTCTATTATGTGGTTAGATTCTGTTAAGTAATTTGTAATTTCTTTAACACCATTATTATCTCTGTACCGTATTAATTGGAATTTTTCCTCATTGAATTGCATGTTGTTTTCCCTGGTCCACTGGAACACTACATTCATGTCTTCCTGCAGTCGGCCCGTGTCCTCTTGTGTGTTTACTATCTTGCTTAATTTTGTGTCATCAGCAAAGACGACACCGTACTGTGTCTGGTGTTGGTATCTATGTCGCAAATTAGTATGAGGAACAGAAGGGGCGCTAGCACTGTTCCTTGGGGCACTGAGCTTTTGACATCCGAAGGCTCAGAAGTGACTTGGTTTACTGCTACCGATTGTTTTCGGTTTACGAGGAAATTGTATATCCACCGTCCGATTTTTCCAGTTATACCTTTTGCTTTGAGTTTGTGGGCTATTATACCATGGTCACATTTATCAAATGCCTTAGCAAAATCGGTGTAAATGACATCCACGTTTTTCTTTTCTTCTAGCACTTTAAGAATTTTGTCATAGTGTTCCAAAAGTTGTGAGAGACATGATCTTCCCGCTCTGAACCCATGTTGACCGGTGTTGTGTAGTTCATTTGTCTCCATGAATGTTGAAATTTTGCTTCGCAGGACTCGCTCGAAAACTTTAATGATGTGAGAGGTTAGAGCTACTGGGCGGTAGTTTTTTGGTAGTGCTTTACTCCCTCCTTTATGCAGTGGGGCAATTATTGCGTTTTTCAAGCTATCTGGTATGTCACCAGTGTCTAGACTCCTTCTCCACATTATAGCCAGGGGTTTTGAGAGGTTTTCCTTACATTTTTTCATTAGGATCGAATTCCATGAGTCCGGGCCTGGTGCCGAGTGGGATGGCATGTTGGAAATGGCCTCTTCTATGTCTTTTGGACCGAAATCAATATCCAGCATCTGAGGGGTTTCCGTGGGGGAGGTTTCCATGAAAAATATATTTTGGTCTCTGATGACTTTTATTCAATCAGGCTCACTGAATGCCATTTCATACTGCCTGCTTAAGAGTTCGCTCATTTCCTTTTTGTCCCCTGTGAAAGAGCCGTCCCCTTTGCTCAGTGGGCCGATGATTGATGTTGTTTTAGCCTTTTGTTTGGTGTATGAAAAGAAGTATTTGGAATTTTCCTTTATACCTGCAATAGCTTTCCTCTCCTCTTCCATATGTTGTAGTTCATATGATATTCTTAGCCTTTGTTCAATTTCCACAATTTCTCTATCTATTTCGACCTTTTGCCTATCCTGTAGATTTTGATGTGTGCGTCTTTGTGTGAGTAATTTTCTTCTTCGGTACAGCCTCCTCCTTTCCCGATCTTGTTTGCTTCTTCGTTTTGTTTGTCTTGCAGGTATATGGTGGCTACAGATTTGGGTCATGGTTTCTGTTATTAAGACTAGACATTCTGCTGGTGTCAGGTTATCCATTAAATCTTCCCAGTCTATTTCCTCCATTTCTTGATTTACCTCTTCCCACCTTTTTGTTATTGAAGTTAAATTTACTGAAGGGGCCGGTTTTTGTTCTCGATTCTGAGGTTGTCTGTACACTTTCTAAGGTTGTTTTGATCTCAATTAATTTATGATCTGAGTATGTTGTGTCCGATATGTTAATGCTGTGTACTAGAGAGTCGTTGTTAGTGAAGACCAGGTCTAAGATATTGTTTTCCCGTGTGGGTTCAGCAATATGTTGGGTAAGACTAAAAAAATCACAAAGTTCAAAAAGCTCTCTCGTATTAGTATTTGCTTCTCCGGTGTTATTTGCCACTAACTGGTTTTCTAGTTGTCTCCATTTAATGTTTGGTAGGTTAAAGTCTCCTAGCCATAATAATTTGGTGTTGGGTTCCCCAGGGTTTCCACTTCTGATTTTATTTTGTTGAGCTGGGTTTTGAATTCTTCTCGGGATGAGTCTGGAGGCCTGTATGTAACAATAACTGCTAAATTTAGGGATTCTATTTTAACTCCAAGTATTTCCACCACTTCATTACTGTTATTTAGGAATTCAGTACATATCAGTGAGTCATGTATGTACAAGGCTACACCTCCATGTGATCTATGCGTTCTGTCCGCCCTATGTAGGTTGTAACCAGGAATCCATACCTCACTATCTTCCTGATCTTTAATGTGAGTTTCTGTGAGAGCCGCAAATATAGCGTTTCCTTCTTCTAGCAGGCCCCTAATAAATGGTACTTTGTTCGTGGTTCTATTTTTTAGGCCTTGGATATTTGCAAACAAGATTGGGGAGGGATTGTTTGGAGTACTATGTGTACCTAATAGTCTTCGGGATGTATTGGCCACTCTTGGGAGGCCAGGAGGTACTCGAGGTGTTCTATGTGCTCTTCCATCTCCCTCAGTCTCTTCATCTTCATCTGCCCTTTCCCTCCTTGCCTTTTTCCTCTGTGAGTGAAGGAAGAGTGGAAGACAAGTGGAGGAGTGAAGGAAGAGTGAAAGACAATTGGAGGAGTGAAGGAAGAGTGGAAGACAAGAGAAGGAGTGAAGGAAGAGTGGAAGACAAGAGAAGGAGTGAAGGAAGAGTGGAAGACAAAAGAAGGAGTGAAGGAAGAGTGGAAGACAAGAACAGGAGTGAAGGAAGAGTGGAAGACAATATGGGTGAAGGAAGAGTGGAAAACAAGAACAGGAGTGAAGGAAGAGTGGAAGACAAGAGAAGGAGTGAAGGAAGAGTGGAAGACAAGCGGAGGAGTGAAGGAAGAGTGGAAAACAAGAGAAGGAGTGAAGGAAGAGTGGAAGACAAGAGAAGGAGTGAAGGAAGAGTGGAAGACAAGTGGAGGAGTGAAGGAAGAGTGGAAGACAAGATGAGTGAAGGAAGAGTGGAAGACAAGTGGAGGAGTGAAGGAAGAGTGGAATACAAGATGAGTGAAGGAAGAGTGGAAGAAAGGGGAGGAGTGAAGGAAGAGTGGAAGACAAGATGAGGAGTGAAGGAAGAGTGGAAGACAAGTGGAGGAGTGAAGGAAGAGTGGAAGACAAGAGGAGGAGTGAAGGAAGAGTGGAAGACAAGTGGAGGAGTGAAGGAAGAGTGGAAGACAAGTGGAGGAGTGAAGGAAGAGTGGAAGACAAGAGGAGGAGTGAAGGAAGAGTGGAAGACAAGAGGAGGAGTGAAGGAAGAGTGGAAGACAAGTGGAGGAGTGAAGGAAGAGTGGAAGACAAGAGGAGGAGTGAAGGAAGAGTGGAAGACAAGAGATGAAGGAGTGGAAGACAAGTGGAGGAGTGAAGGAAGAGTGGAAGACAAGTGGAGGAGTGAAGGAAGAGTGGAAGACAAGTGGAAGAGTGGAAGACAAGAGGAGGAGTGAAGGAAGAGTGGAAGACAAGAGGAGTGAAGGAAGAGTGGAAGACAAGTGGAGGAGTGAAGGAAGAGTGGAAGACAATTGGAGGAGTGAAGGAAGAGTGGAAGACAAGAGAAGGGGTGAAGGAAGAGTGGAAGACAAGAGAAGGAGTGAAGGAAGAGTGGAAGACAAAAGAAGGAGTGAAGGAAGAGTGGAAGACAAGAGAAGGAGTGAAGGAAGAGTGGAAGACAAGAGAAGGAGTGAAGGAAGAGTGGAAGACAAGAGAAGGAGTGAAGGAAGAGTGGAAGACAAGAGAAGGAGTGAAGGAAGAGTGGAAGACAAGAGAAGGAGTGAAGGAAGAATGGAAGACGAGAAGGAGTGAAGGAAGAGTGGAAGACAAGAGGATGAGAGAAGGGAGAGTGGAAGATAAGAGGAAGAGAGAAAGAGGGGAGGGAGAGAAGAGGAGAGAAGGAAAAGAAGAGGAGGCAAGAACGAACAGAAGAGGAGGAAAGAAGGAAGGAGGAGAAGAGAAGAGAAAAAGGAAGAAGGAGAAGAGAAGAAGGAAGGAGAGGAGGAGGATAAGAGGAGGAGGGATGGAAGAAGAGATGGGTGCAGGAGGAGTGGAGGTACTACATCAAAGAGAGGTCAAGAGGCAGCAATAACTAATTTACATAACTTTTTTGCAATTAATGAAACGAAATATATATTGGAAAAGATTGGATATGATTCTAGTAACGCTAATGCTAATAAATATATAATAATAATAATATTAAAAATAATAACAATAATAATAATAATAAAATGGCTGTTATTTTTTACGATTAAAACTATATTTGTTTGCCGTATTTTGAAAACCCAAGTATATACGACCTTCGACCCCTCCGACTACTGGAGGTACTTCCTAAACTGCATGAAATCGCCTAATGCTAGCCAGAATATAACTATAGAACACATCCCCATACTCTGACTGTATTAGTGCTACTGCCTTATGATTGGCTGCTGTGTATTAGGACTTATTGTAGGAAGCCAAGGATTAAGAGGCTCACCACCTATTTCACAAAAAACATAGCTAGTAAAATTGCACAATAATAGGCAATCTCTCTCTCTCTCTCTCTCTCTCTCTCTCTCTCTCTCTCTCTCTCTCTCTCTCTCTCTCTCCATTTTCTGTCAAGTTTTATTGTTTTCTCCTCATTCAAATATCGATATATAGTTTTTCGTGGTGACGGGTCGGGAGCCCCTAATTTAGAAGAAAATACATTAATTGAAGAAATTATGCTACCGAAGAATGTACAAATGAGAGGGGTCTGGCGACATCAATTTTGTTTCTATATTTTGATTATAGTATTCAGCTAAGAAAGTCTGAAATTCTCAACTAGTTCTCAAAACTAGCCTATATATACACAGTATATATATATATATATATGAGAGAGAGAGAGAGAGAGAGACAGACAGAGACAGACAGAGACAGAGAGAGAGAGAGAGAGAGTCAATGAAACATGATACTCTGCAAGTATGTAACATTAAGCAAGACATACTACACTCTGGAATCCAATTTGAAAACCGGTATGGAAAGAACAAATTAAAAACGTACAGTCGTGGTTAGGAATTGCTGGACCATGCAAGGAGGAAGACATATGAAACCCTAACGAAATATTTTGGTAAGCTGATCACTGCAATTCTGGTTATCACTAAGTTAAAGGGGGATGGTTCACTTTTTGGACGATTTTTGCATGTATTCATTATTTTTCTAGTTTCCTCCCTAGACCTCCATCAAATTAAATAAAAATACATCCATTAGATCCCCCTTCTAGATTAATTTGTACATTTTTCGGTAGAAAAATGGTCCGGCCGAAGGCCGGTTCTTCCAACATGACAGGCTCAGTATCGTTCGCCAGGGAAAACATAGACACTTAAATAGCACGAAAGGTCTAAATATTGACGACGAAATGGGGCGAAAGGTCTTACAATCGAATAACTAATGGGAAAAACATTATAACATCTGAAAACTAATGGGACTAAACATGAGGGAGAGAGTGGTCCAGAAAACCGGCCGACAAAATGGGGCGAAAGGTCTTAAAATAAACTAACTAATGGGGCAAACATCTTAGCATCTGAAAACTAATGGGACTAAACATGAGGGAGAAAGAAGGAGGTCCAGAAAACCGGCCCATCTCCCCTTAATGCTCATCCTTTTGTTATGTTTATTATTAGGAAGTGTTCACATTATTAGGAAGTGTTCACATTATTAGGAAGTGTTCACATTATTAGGAAGTGTTCACATTATTAGGAAGTGTTCACATTATTAGGAAGTGTTCACATTATTAGGAAGTGTTCACATTTATTAGGAAGTGTTCACATTATTAGGAAGTGTTCACATTATTAGGAAGTGTTCACATTATTAGGAAGTGTTCACATTATTAGGAAGTGTTCACATTATTAGGAAGTGTTCACATTTATTAGGAAGTGTTCACATTATTAGGAAGTGTTCACATTATTAGGAAGTGTTCACATTATTAGGAAGTGTTCACATTATTAGGAAGTGTTCACATTATTAGGAAGTGTTCACATTTATTAGGAAATGTTCACATTTATTAGGAAGTGTTCACATTATTAGGAAGTGTTCACATTTCTATATAGCGCTTTTCTACCTAATTCAGCGATGCTTTCCAAAATGTATAATTATATGGTTCATGTATTTTGCAGTGTTCTGTTGCAAGTCACAATATATAGCACTGCTGAAGGGGAGACTAACCGTTTGTTTGGGCTATTAATTCATGTATTAAGGGGAGACTAACCGTTTGTTTGGGCTATTAATTCATGTATTCATGTTTTTGTTAGTTTCCTCCCTAGACCTCCATCAAGCTTCGAAAAACATCCCCTAGACAAGATAAATTTGTAAATTTTTCGGTAGAAAGATTTCCCGGCCGAAGGCCGGTTCCTATTAAAATTGCAGGCTCGCTATCGCTCGCCAGGAAATAATCGACACCTAAATGGTACGAATGGTCTTAGAATTGACACAAAAATGGGGCGAAAGGTGTTAAAATCGCCAAACTAATGAGCCAAACGTCTTATGATTTCAAAACTAGTGGGGCTAAACATTAGGGAGAAGGGGGTCCAGAAAAACGGCCTGCCTCCCCTTAATAACACCTCCAAACTTTAGAGGTAAATTCCACTATGATATTTTTCAAGAGATCCTATTCTGTTACCACGAGAGAGAGAGAGAGCGAGAGCGAGAGAGAGAGAGGGAGAGAGAGTACAAAGGAAATCAAGCAACAACAGGTCTAGTGACCCTTCTAGGCTGCTTGTCCTCCAAAACACTGAGGATCAAGTGTCCAAACAGTGGTTTAGAGTGGGTAAGGGAACATTGGAAAGGGAACTACTGCCCTGCCACTAACGTGGCAGGACTAGGAAGTTAGAGAGAGAGAGAGAGAGAGAGAGAGAGAGAGAGAAGTGGGTGTTACGGTAAGTCGAGCCGTGTTCAAACTTATTGCAAACACCACTGAATTTCTGTTAAGGGGGGTCACATGCTTTTTTTTCTCTGTCTCTCCTTTTCTCTCTTTCCCTGGCTTGTATCCATTCGGCCCCATTCAGCCAACTGTTTTAAGACGTTTATCCCCATCCAGGTGTCAATTTCTTCCTGGCGAGCTACAGCGACCCAGCATTTTATGGAGAAATCCGGCTTCGCCGGAGACATTTTTCTATCGAGAAATGTACAAATTTAGCTTGCTGTCAAAACAAAAATATATATATGCTGGCTCGCTACCGCTCGCCAGGCAAATATTAACACATGGCTGGGGTTAAAAGTCTTAAAACAGTAGGCTGAATGGGGCCGAATGGATACATTCCAAAGAGAGAGAGGGAGAGAAAGAAAAAAGCGAGTTGGGCACTCCCTTAAAGCTTGTAGGTTACTTATTGAAAGTATAACATACATTCCTTATAATATGCTGACACCAATACCAAATTACTCAACAACCAACTCCACCATGCCATAGCATATCAGTCATTTATACTTAAAAATAAAAAAATGTTCCATGTGGCCTTTTATATAATTATGGATGTATAGTTGTATACATACAGTATATTTCATATTTGTCTACTCGCTAGGAAAATGAATCATGAACTGCAATATATATATATATATATATATATATATATATATATATATATATATATATATATATATATATATATATATATATATATATATATATATATATATAATATACCTGTACATAGTATATACTGTCGGCCAAAAACAACTCGCACTGAAACCCAACTGCCCATTGTCCGGTATTTGTATCCTCAGCAACTATGGACTGGATGCCTCTGAATTTAACTTACGCACGATTGCGAACAACTAGAACTATCTATTGCCTCCCGAAAACTATGATAAAACGCCCCTAAAAATGTAACTCGAAACAAAAATACCTTGAGAAATAGCGTGAGAAGTGCAGGTGTGACGCCTAGTTAATTATCCTCGGTGTGGTAATTGCCGCGGAGAGGAGGGTTGAATTATCGTTGTGGCAGACATCGGGTTTTGTCCGGAGCCGCTGGGTCGTGAAGCAGTGGGGGCCTTGGTGACAGTCGCGTTTATGCGCGGTATAGATCCTCAGGTTGCAGGATCCGGACATCTCTTTCTTTGGACACCATTTTGGTACCGTCATTATCAAACAATGAGGTTTCGGTAGTTTTGAACGTATGGAATTCATATACAAAGACCACCCTGCATGTCATGTTCTCGTTATTTGTACCATTTTGTATGTATGTATAAAATACCCAGGAACATACCCCATAGCTGGAGGTGGCCAACTCGAGACAGAGCCCGAATAGGGAAAACACAACACAATATAAAAACAAAATACAAATATTCACACACATCTAGGTTACCAAGGAGAAGACACAAAGACCTAGGTCCATTTGAGGTCCCCAGCTAAGACACCCAGGTCCAAGACCTGCCGGAGAGGTTCTGGTCTCAGCAGGCAGACAAGCAGCAAAGCTTACCACCACAATGCCTGCGCACCTTACTTCCAGGCATGACCTTTCACAACATAGACCGGCTCCCCGGGCCAGGCATCTGACGGACTATTATCTAGTCCAACTGGTGCCCGACCCCCTCTCCCTACGACCGCGTTATCACTCATCTATTCACAAGCATTCTCCATTCATTCAAGTGGTGGGCTAACTCTTTGTCAGAGTGAGGGTTGGTGTCCTCTACTTCCCATAGCCTTTTCTATCTTTCTCTCCCTTTACATTTCTACATTTCATATGGCGTAGGGATGCGGCGACACCAGCGTCCGCCACAATCTGGTGCAGATAACCTCCTCTGTGGTGGAGGGATGAGAATTTCGCACCACAGCATTAATGCCTCCTGCGAGGCGTAGATGACGGATCAGGGGTGGGGGGCTGAGTATCCTCCTCCCCTTAAATATAATCTACCTACTAACAGAGACACAGATAGGAGCGAGGGAACACGTTCGTGGCCCCGGACCCTAACAATAATATAGGAACCATTTTGTATATTTGTAATTTGTGCAATATGTTCTATATGTGTAGCAGTGTTGCCGAATGTTGGTAAAGGTATGGACATTATTGGAGTCTTAACCTTATTTAGTCCGAGCAAGATGTTTTTGGACATCCCCTTTTTCATTCAATTAGTTTGGAGATTTTAAAACATTTCACCTCATTAATTTGGCGATAATAAGATGCTTCACCTCATTCAGATATAATTATTTGTTTCTGTGCGAGCGATACCTAGCTTAAGCGGCCTTCTGCCGGGACATTTTTTCATCGAAAAATTTGCAAATTTTGCTTGAATGGAGTCTGGGTGGGCAGTTTTTAGTTTGAAGAAAATTTGGGAAGGTATTTTTGTTAGTCTAGGGGACAAACTAAAATACTTTCCTCGAAAATGGCAGAAGCAAACTAAATCCTCAATAATAAATGGACCAAATAATCTAATAACCCATAAGGCTTCGGATCAGATAGTGTTAATGTTTTGTGAGACTAATGTGTAACCTATGATAATAATAATAATAATAATAATAATAATGTATGCCTGTCTAAGATATCTGTCTGTCTGTCTGCCTGCCTCTCTCTCTGTCCATCTGCCATCTAACACTATCTGGTCCGACGTGTTGAGGGCTATAGTGATGTATTGTTTATTTATTATTGAGGATTTTGCTTGCGTATGCCATTTTCAAGCAATTTATTTTTTGTTTGTCTCCAAGATTTCTCAGACTTCCTTTAACCTAAAAAATGCCCACCCAAACACCCTTCAAGCTAAATTTGTAAATTTTTCGATATAGAAATACCCCGGCCAAAGGCCGATTTCTATCAAGTTACAGGCTCGCTTTCTCTCGCCCGGGTAAAAATAATCAGCACCTAAATTGGGTGAATGGACGTATTGTCGCCAAACTAATTGGGTGAAACGTCTTTAAATCACCAAGCTAATGGAGCAAAACAGGTGGGATCCAAAACGACCCCCCTCGAACCAAATAGAGTTAATATATCGCCTCTTTCTCTCCAGCTTTCAGTTCTTTTATTTAAGTTTTTTCCTTCCCAGTTAATAATCCCAAGACAAGCCCGCTTTTTATGCCTTCCTTTTAGAACGCAATGTCACCGTACCCACTCTCTCTCTCTCTCTGCGTTTGTCCTAAAATAATGCATATTTTTTTCTCATACAGCTACACTACAGTCGTGGCCATTAATACTTGGACATTTTGTAAAGATAAATACTAGCCGATGAGTATTTACTAGTGAATCTTAGCAATTTGTCTGCTGTTTCTCAATTAATTGATATTGGTTCAGGGGTAATTTATCGAGAGGACTTCCCTAGTGGTTAAGGCCCCAACAATTGCTCTTTCCATTCACATATGCATAGCCTACGTGAGTTGCAGTTGGGATGTGTGTACATGCTTAGATTGATATGCAGGATTCGAAGTTGCATAATAAATCGTAGGCAGTTTCCACCATCCTTTAACTGTCTTCGTAGTGCGATGCATAAGTGTTGATTTTCGGTGTGAGCATCCTGGATTCGAATCCACGGACTGCCACATGTGTTTGTAAATTTCATTAATCGATTTTAGGAGTATAGTTGGTTGTTGGAAGGAACATAATAATAGTTTGGCAATGTATCATAATTGCCACTCCAAAAAAATGTCCAGATATTCCTGACCCCGACTGTACAGTACCCAAATCGTGCCTTCCACCAAGCAACCAAGTGAGGATCGATGTAACTGTTGTTGCTTGTTTTCCTCCGTACACCTTGCAAAAAGCTGATTTCACTCACTTGAAAATAATCTCGACCTACTGGTATCGCCTTTTTATTATTTGATTCCCAATCCTCTCTCTCTCTCTCTCTCTCTCTCTCTCTCTCTCTCTCTCTCTCTCTCTCTCTCTCTCTCTCTCTCTCTCTCTCTCTCTCTCTCTCTCTCTCTCTCTCTCTCTCTCTCTCTCTCTCATACACACACACACACACACACAAGCTAGGGCTAAAAAGCTTATTCCATTGATTAGAAAACCGAGCTATGAGGACCGGATGAAATTTCTTGATCTCTTATCGTTAGAAACACACAGACTACGTGGTTAGATCATTGACGTTTTAAAATAAATGAGTTTGACAATGTGGATTATAGCAAAATGTTTAACCTCAATACGAATACAACACGCTGGAAGTTAGAATGGAAAAGATACAGCACTAGTACTTGTGGACACTTTTTTTTCACGTATACGATCTGTACTACTTGGAAGAAACTTCTCTTAGAAGATATAAATAGTTCTTCAGTAGAGCAGTTCACGTACAGAGTAGGTATATATAGGTGTATTGTGTACACTCTGAAATGAGTTTATTGCACTAAACAGTATCTCTCCTTCCACTTCGAGTATCTCCCCGGAATGGACCACAAAGTCTTTGAGATACAAACCATTTCTTATCATTCCTTGTAACTCTGTCTCTCTCTCTCTCTCTCTCTCTCTCTCTCTCTCTCTCTCTCTCTCTCTCTCTCTCTCTCACACACACACACCCTTCCTAGTCGAAATTTCATGGCGGTTCACTCCTCTGTCGCTTTCAATTCACTCGCCTTCCAATACAGAGGAGGAGCCTTGACTTGCTGAAGAGGGGGGGGGGGGAGCAGAGAGAAAGAGAATACCCCCTCCTAGCCCCCACCACCACCCCGCCTCTTCTCACTCTCTCAGTTCCTCGCGATTTTCTTCCTCATTCTCTCACCTCTTTTACTTCTGCCTCACTTCTCTCTCTCTCTCTCTCTCTCTCTCTCTCTCTCTCTCTCTCTCTCTCTCTCTCTCTCTCTCTCTCTCTCTCTCTCTCTCTCTCTCAAGGTACTCAAGGTAAATAAAACGCCAGGACCTGATACAATCTCGCCTAGAGTTCTAAAGGAAGCTAAGAATGAGCTCTCCAAACCACTGACATTACTATTCAATAAATCCTTGCAGTCTGGAACTATGCCTGATCAGTGGAAGCTAGCCAACGTAACACCGATATTCAAAAAAGGCAGCAAATCCCTACCCAGTAACTATCGTCCAATTAGCTTAACCTCAGTTGTATGTAAAATGCTAGAAACGGTCATACGAGACAGACTCGTAAATCACTTGGAGGAAAATAACATACTTAAAGATACTCAACACGGCTTTCGTAAAAAACGTTCCTGTTTAACAAACCTCTTAGACTTCTTCCACGATATCCTCAACCTCTACGATGAGAGTAAAGCTGTAGATATTATATACCTTGATTTTCAAAAGGCCTTTGACAAAGTTCCCCACAAACGTTTACTGCTAAAACTAAAGCGCATGGAATACAAGACGGTGTGTTGAAATGGATAGAAAATTGGCTCAGCAACAGAAAGCAAAGGGTAGTCATAAACGGTAAGGCATCTAAATGGACCAATGTAAGTAGCGGGGTACCCCAGGGATCGGTACTAGGACCAATTCTCTTTCTAATTTACATCAACGACATAGATGAGGGTCTCACCTGCACAATCTCAAAATTTGCTGACGATACAAAAATTGCAAATAGCGTACTCTCAAAAGAACAAGTTGACGATATGCAACACAATCTAGATAAATTGTCATGTTGGGCCCAAATTTGGCAAATGAGTTTCAATGCGGATAAATGTAAAGTACTACATGTCGGATACCTAAATGAGAAAGCAAACTATTCGATGAATGGCACTCAGCTTAAGAATGTAAACAGAGAAACTGATCTGGGAGTAACAATATCGAGTAACCTAAAACCGAGTCAACAATGTTCAGAAGTTGTTAAGAAGGCAAACAAAATAATGGCTTTATAGGCAGGTCATTTGAGCATAAATCCAAAGAAGTTATCCTAACCCTTTACAATTCCTTAGTCCGCCCTCTTCTGGAATACTGCGTTCAATCCTGGTGCCCTTATTACCAAAAAGATATAAACAAGCTAGAACGAGTTCAACGTAGAGTTACCAAAATGATACCTAGCCTAAAGAACAAACCATACGAAGAGCGTCTTAGAGAATTAAATCTATTTCCTTTAACCAGCGCAGATTAAGAGGCGACTTAATTCAAGTGTTCAAAATCATCAAAGGCATCGACAATATGAACTGTAGTAAGTACTTCACTATCGACCAATCTAATTACACGCGGGGAAAACGGTTGCAAAATTATTGGTAAATCTTTTAACTCGCACGAATCTAAGAATTTCTTCTTCAATCGAGTTGTCAACTTGTGGAATGGGCTTCCCCGAGACGTTATAGACTGCAGCACCGTTGATTCATTTAAATTCCGCCTAGACAAATATCTCGCATCAAACCCGCGACTGACTGCGTTTGTAAATGAATAACTTTATCCTCCCCCTCAGTTACTAACCCATATGTCCCCTACTAACTTCCTAGTCCTGCCACGTTAGTGGCAGGGCAGTAGTTCCCTTTCCAATGTTCCCTTACCCACTCTAAACCACTGTTTGGACACTTGATCCTCAGTGTTTTGGAGGACAAGCAACCTAGAAGGGTCACTAGACCTGTTGTTGCTTGATTTCCTTTGTACTCCTTTGTACTCCTTTGTACTCTCTCTCTCTCTCTCTCTGGTTCAGCACTAGTATTTGTAGACACTTTTTCACATATAAGATCTGTTATACCTGGAACAAACTACCCTCCGAAAATGTAAACAGTTCTTCAGTAGAGCAGTTCAAGAAGAGAGTAGATAGTTTTTTCCATACTCTTTAAGGGAGCCCACCTCGCTTTTTTCTCTTTCTCTCCCTCTCTTTGGCTTGTATCCATTCGGCCCCATTCAGCCTGCTGTTTTGAGACGTTTACCCCCATCCAGGTGTCAATATTTTCCCGGCGAGCAGTAGCGAGCCAGCATATATTTTGTTTTGTTTTGACAGCAAGCTAAATTTGTACATTTTTCGATAGAAAAATGTGTCCGGCGAAGCCGGTTTTCTCCATACAATGCTGGCTCGCTATCGCTCGCCAGGAAAAAATAGACACCTGAATGTGGATAAACGTCTTAAAATAGTTGGCTGAATGGGGCCGAATGGATACAAGCCAGGGAAAGAGAGAAAAGGAGATAAATATAAAAAAACGGTGACCCCTCTTATTGAGTGTAGTGCACTAAACAGTGTCTCTCCTTCCACTTCGAGTATCTCCTCGGAATTGACCGCAAGGTCTCCGAGATACTAACTATTCCATGTAACTCCTTGTAACTCACTCTCAGACACCTCTCTCTCTCTCTCTGCCCCCCAACTCTCTCTCTCTCTCTCTGCTTTATAGGCAGGTCATTTGAGCATAAATCCAAAGACGTTATCCTAACCCTTTACAATTCCTTAGTCCGCCCTCTTCTGGAATACTGCGTTCAATCCTGGTGCCCTTATTACCAACACAATATAGACAAGCTAGAACGAGTTCAACGTAGAGTTACCAAAATGATACCTAGCCTAAAGAACAAACCATACGAGGAGCGTCTTAGAGAATTAAATCTATTTCCTTTAACCCAGCGCAGATTAAGAGGCGACTTAATTCAAGTGTTCAAAATCATCAAAGGCATCGACAATATGAATTGTAGTAAGTACCGGTACTTTACTATCAACCAATCTAATTACACGCGGGGAAATGGGTGCAAAATTATTGGTAAATCTTTTAACTCACACGAAGCTAAAAATGTCTTCTTCAATCGAGTTGTCAACTTATGGAATGGGCTTCCCCGAGATGTTATAGACTGCAGCACGGTTGATTCATTTAAACTTCGCCTAGACAAATATCTCGCATCAAACCCGCGACTGACTGGGTTTGTAAATTAATAACTTTATTTTATCCTCCCCTCAGTTACTAACCCATCTGTCCCCTACTAACTTCCTAATCCTGCCTCGGACATTAGTTCCAGGGCAGTAGTTCCCTTTCCAATGTTCCCTTAGCTACTCTAAAACACTGTTTGGACACTTGATCCTCAGTGTTTTGGAGCACAAGCAGCCTAGAAGGGTCACTAGAACTGTTGTTGCTTGATTTCGTTTGTACTCCTTTATACTCTCTCTCTCTCCCTCATCCTACCTGTCAGCTCTCACCCCCTTTTCCCACCTTCTCACCCAAGCCCTTTTATTCTCCCCGACGCTCCCCTACTGGTTCACCTAATTCTCCTCGACCCCCTTGCGTTCTCATTTTCAGAATCGTCTGGCAGGAGAGTTAGTTAGTTAGTTAAAATAGGACTTTAGAGGCTATCAACCCATGAGGATTATTAAGCCCACCTTAACTCTCTCCGACATATGACTCGATTTTGAGCCTATTAGGGATACTTTAAAACCTTTGTTACCATCAGGGGTATTTAGAAACCTTTAGTTTAATTACTTCAACCTCTGCAGTTGTCTTTGAGTTAGCTGTGGGCAGAAAACTAATTTTGGAGAGGTAATTATAAGGGTGAGAGAACTCTATTTCTTATTGCTAATCTGACAACCTCTGCGTCATATGAGTCTGAAGGGGTTAAAGTCAGGAAGAACGTGACCGGAGTCCCCGAGACCCCCAAGTGTATACCTCCAGGTATATACTGGGAATATAAACTTAGAGGTTGTCGCGTTTTGGAACCCCAGACGTCTTCCTTAATCGCGACCCGGACTAAATCCCTCCTTCGAGAACCCCAGCCCCTTGTTGTGGCAGGAGAGTGTTTTTTTCTTTTCTTTTTTCTTTTCTTTTTTCAACCTTTTATCAACCGTCATGTTTACTCTTGGACATACATCGTGGCCTTAGGTTTTCGAAGCTCTCCCGAACTGAATCGAATCCTTGCATTATTTGTTTACCTATAATTTCCATTTCGGAGCTTCACATTGCTGTTCAAGGATACCCATTGTGCCAGGATTTATATCGTAGAGTGTACTGTCATCAGCACTAATGGCTACACACCTATTTGAATCAGTATTAAGCACAGACGAGTTAATACAATGCTTTTTTATATCACAGACTCCTCATAACTTGTCATTAGAAGTAAAGAAAAATACCTGTATATAATTAGGTGTACTCATATTAACGCTTTCAACTGTACTGTATACATTCACACTAAAACAAATATAAATGCTGGCCTAATATGAACCCCAGAACAGCAAAACGAACATCAGAAATATAAATATTAGGAACAGAAATATTAAAGAAGATTAGATTAAGTTTAGGATAGCTTCGAAAATACAAGGCCCCAATTGATATCCTAGTACGTGCACTCAGGGATATAATTCATGGTCCTGGACCCTAAGAATTGGAACTAACTGTAAATGTTGTTTCTGTTCGGGCTCTGTCTCGAGTCGGCCACCCTTAGCTATGAGGTAAGTGCCCGAGTATATACATAAATGCATACATACATAGTTACATACATACATGCATACATGCAATTCTCTCTCTCTCTCTCTCTCTCTCTCTCTCTCTCTCTCTCCATCAACCCATCTGTGTCTGGCAGGCTTTGCTTTGTCTGCCTTAATTATTTTCCAGGCGGGTTCGAAGGAGCGTGAATCTAGACTGGCCAATTCCGTGCTCGGGTGCTCGCCACACTGCCCACTCTGGGGATCTCAGGAGTGTGTGTGTGTGTGTGTGTGTGGGGGGGGGGGGGGGGCTTCCTTCCCTTCGTCGCACGCTCAGATAGTTTTCCTTTTATTATTCGGTTTTAGTTTTATGAGAGGATTGTCTGTTTTATTTTTTTCGTATTTACTCTCTTTGCCTTCGTATTGTCGATCTCTGAGAAAGTTGCCTTTATGTTTTTCTTCTTTAGTTTTTTGAGAGGATAATTTTATTTGCAAGTTATTTATTCTGTATTTTTTCTGTTTTAGTTTTTTGAGAGGATAATTGCCTTTGTGTTTTTTTTGTTTTTTCTTATTTCCTGTCTTGCCTTCGTCAGTAATGTCGCACACAGGGTTAAGTTGTTTGTATTTTGTGTTGTATTTTTAAGGAGATATTTGGTTCTCACTCTTTCATCATTTGGGGAGACACTTATTGCAGGCAGCTTTTTCTTTTATCTCCTGCATGTAACTAGAACAAAAATTATATATAGTGATCGATTGTTTGTGTGAGTTGACTCCTTGTTGTTCAGTTGCTTGCTTCTCGGTTGTTGGAATGTTATGTGTCCAGCGTATTTGTTACATACTAAAGCAGGGCTAGTCAGGTAAGTGGGCCTATTTCTATTGTTTTGATTTGTTTGTTATAGTTTCTAAAAAAAAAATAAAAAAAAATAAAGACAATTTCAACGTAAAGTTTAAAGGTAATGAGACTCCTACTCATCACCAGTGGAAGAATGTTATCATTTGTCATCTCTCTCTCTCTCTCTCTCTCTCTCTCTCTCTCTCTCTCTCTCTCTCTCTCTCTCTCTCTCTCTCTCTCTCTCTCTCTCTCTCTCTCTCTCTCTCTCTCTCTCTCTCTCTCTCTCTCTCTCTCTCTCTCTCTCTCTCTTACTGCTAAAACTAAAAGCGCATGGAATACAAGACGGTGTGTTGAAATGGATAGAAAATTGGCTCAGCAACAGAAAGCAAAGAGTAGTCATAAACGGTAAGGCATCTAAATGGACCAATGTAAGTAGCGGGGTACCCCAGGGATCGGTACTAGGACCAATTCTCTTTCTAATTTACATCAACGACATAGATGAGGGTCTCACCTGCACAATCTCAAAATTTGCTGACGATACAAAAATTGCAAATAGCGTACTCTCAAAAGAACAAGTTCACGATATGCACCACAATCTAGAATAATTGTCATGTTGGGCCCAAATTTGGCAAATGAGTTTCAATGCGGATAAATGTAAAGTACTACATGTCGGATACCTAAATGAGAAAGCAAACTATTTGATGAATGGCACTCAGCTTAAGAATGTAAACAGAGAAACTGATCTGGGAGTAACAATATCGAGTAACCTAAAACCGAGTCAACAATGTTCAGAAGTTGTTAAGAAGGCAAACAAAATAATTGGCTTTATAGGCAGGTCATTTGAGCATAAATCCAAAGAGTTATCCTAACCCTTTACAATTCCTTAGTCCGCCCTCTTCTGGAATACTGCGTTCAATCCTGGTGCCCTTATTACCAAAAAGATATAAACAAGCTAGAACGAGTTCAACGTAGAGTTACCAAAATGATACCTAGCCTAAAGAACAAACCATACGAAGAGCGTCTTAGAGAATTAAATCTATTTCCTTTAACCCAGCGCAGATTAAGAGGTGACTTAATTAAAGTGTTCAAAATCATCAAAGGCATCGACAATATGAACTGTAGTAAGTACTTCACTGTCGACCAATCTAATTACACGCGGGGAAACGGTTGCAAAATTATTGGTAAATCTTTTAACTCGCATGAATCTAAGAATTTCTTCTTCAATCGAGTTGTCAACTTGTGGAATGGGCTTCCCCGAGACGTTATAGACTGCAGCACCGTTGATTCATTTAAATTCCGCCTAGACAAATATCTCGCATCAAACCCGCGACTGACTGCGTTTGTAAATGAATAACTTTATCCTCCCCTCAGTTACTAACCCATATGTCCCCTACTAACTTCCTAGTCCTGCCACGTTAGTGGCAGGGCAGTAGTTCCCTTTCCAATGTTCCCTTACCCACTCTAAACCACTGTTTGGACACTTGATCCTCAGTGTTTTGGAGGACAAGCAGCCTAGAAGGGTCACTAGATCTGTTGTTGCTTGATTTCCTTTGTACTCCTTTGTACTCTCTCTCTCTCTTTCGTGGTGGGTGGGGAGAGAGCCCTCTGCTTTGCTATCTTTACCTTCCACTTTGTAGAAAATTATGTTAGCATTGAGCCTGGAATGTCTAGTAGGAACAACAAGGTCTGTGCAGTTTGTATGTATATATATATATATATATACTGTATATATATAGTATATGTAACTTTCTAAAGAAGCTAAATTAAAACTAATCAATAGAGCAACAAATGGTATCCCCACGTTCACTGCTGATTAAACCCCCTCACCCAATAACCATTTGAGAAAGGGGGGGGGGACTTCCGTGGCATGCACCCCTCCGCGCCCCCCTACCCCCCCCCCCCCCCCTCAAACTTGCACCCCCTGACCCTCTAGCTAATTCCCGTTTCTTCCCCTCCTGCCATCATGTCCATTCAGGAGAACTCTACTAGATATTCTAGCGACTCCTATACTCCTTCCCATCCCCCCCCCCACCCCACCCCCTCTCTCTCTCTCTCTCTCTCTCTCTCTCTCTCTCTCTCTCTCTCTCTCTCTCTCTCTCTCTTGTCCAATTAGCTTAACCTCAGTTGTATGAATAATGGTAAATGGTGAATCAGATAAAAAAGTGCATATTATAAACATTATGCAACATGTAATTTCCTTTCATAACTGTTGTATCAAATTTAATGTATCTTCAACCAATATCGTCTAATTACGATGTGTATGCTTTGAGAAAAACGCTATTTTTCCACCTTCAATAGGTTTTTATATATTCTCTTAAATTTTCTGGAGGGCATCCCTTCTAAAATTCATTATTATACCCTAAAGAAGCCTCATACACAATTTGGTGCTTTTATCCGCCGTGTAACGGTAATGACAACATTGGCCGCTAAGCCACCTGACTAGCAGGAGGTCCAGAAAAACGACTACTCCCCCTTAATAAACTGATAAAGGTTAGAAGGAAACTGTTCAGGGGTTACATAGAGACGAGGTACCGTGGTGAAACGGAAGATAATAGTAGTAGACCGTGGTATGATTTCCTTGGGATGAACACGCTCAATGATTGGACAGGGACAATGTACAATAATTATGGTCAGGAATTCTTATACACAATTCGGAGGAACATATGATACCCTGACGAAATATACTGGCAAACTATTGATTTAGTTACTTTGGCTCACTGGTCAACGTTCATGGCTACGTTATATCATCAAAAGGTGTTCAGGTATTAATGGCCACGACTATACTTTCGTGAGCATGAATAGCTACCCACCCATTTGAATCCTTTCCCTGACTCCCATTTTCTTCACCTCCTGCCATAGTATGTCCATTCAAGACAACTCTACTACTTATTCAGGGACTTTCTACATTTCTCGAACTGTAATACTGATTAGTCATATTCTTTGCTCTCTCTCTCTCTCTAACACACACAAACACACAAACAATTATCTTTCTAATATTCATTAATGATCTTCTAAACTGTACCTCCAGTTTGTTATCCATTCATTTGCTGATGATCTACCTTACACTATTCAACTAGTTTTTCAGAACCCCCCAGCAAACAATATATAACTAAAAAAAATCACGTGATGATGCCATACAACACTTATCTTCTGACCTATCAACCATTTCCATTTGGAGCATTGAAAATCTTGTTGCTTTCAATGCTTCCAAAACCCAATTTCCCCATTTATCTACCCGCCAATAACTCTCCCAGGTTTACCCCTTATATACTTCAACAATACACAAATCAATCCTTCATCTTCTCTCAGTATTCTCGGTGTCTCCTTTTCTTCTGTTCTCACTTGGAAACAACATATTACCACGTACCTTGTTAAAACGGCTTCCCAGAAGCTGGGCGTGCTCAACTGCCTCCAGGGTTCTTTACCCCTGCACAGCTTCTTGCTCTGTACAGGGACGCAGTGCATCCATGTATTGAGTATTGTTCGCATGTGTGTGGAGGATCCTCTCACACAGCTCTCCTTGACAAATTAAAAAGGAAAGTTTTCTGTCTCAATAACTCCACTCACCAACTCTCTGCAATCTCTCTCTCTCTCTTCGCCGCAGTGTTGCATCTCTTTCGCTATTCTACCGCTATCACAATAATCCATGTTTCTCAGAGCTCTCTCAGTGTATACCACCTCATCTACGTAGAGTACGAAGCACCCGTCTTACAACACAATTTCACACCTGCTCTTTGCAACTCTCCAACCCAAGAGTGAAACGATATTCCCAATCTTTCTTCTATTCAACAGCTGAGCTCTGGAACTCTCTCTCTGAATCAATCTTCTCTTCATCCTATGACTTAAATCACTTCAAAACTTATAGTCCAGGCATTTTGGCTCAAATATTCCTTAATTTTGGCCCTGTCATTCTTTCAACTCGGGGAGAGGCACTCGTCACAGGCATTTCTGCATTTTGTCTCCCTCATCCACATATAATACACGCACACACACACATTAGCCAACCTCCATTAATTATACCATATTTCATCTTCAATGCAGAACCTTCATTTTTCCAATCTCCTAGTTTTATTTCCTGTATCGTGTAACTCAAAACTATACCATGGAACACACAATAGTTCAATGAGGTTGTTAAAAATTCGTATTGTGCTAAAGATTGTTTTTTTATATCCAAGCAAAAGCGTATGCACGAATACATACACACTCTTTTACACACAGACACACATACCTATTCACATACATAACTTTAAACACACACAGACCACACCTTTAGCACACACACACACACACACACGCACACACTCATTGATTCACTCTTGCCTATCTTACTCCTCACACATTTTCTTTTCTTTTGCCCACCTTCTCTCTCCTTTTGACCTCAGGCTCTCAATATGATGAAGAGTACGAACATCACACTTGTCAATAGCCAGGAGAGAGAGAGAGAGAGAGAGAGAGTGTGAGAGTGAGAGAGTGAGAGTGAGAGAGAGAGAGAGAGACTTAGCAAGGGGCAACTTTCAACCTCAACTTTCGCTTCATAATTGCTGAGGGGCACAGGGCCCTGGGTGGGGCTTTGGTTTCCAGGGCGTTTCCGCACCCTCCTCAGCTCCCCGCCATGGAGTGGCTTCGGTCACCCAGGCTTTATTGTGGTCGGCGGGGAGGGTTCTGTGGGGGCACTCGGTTATGGCCTTGGAATTGCTCGGGGCCTTGGGGCTGTTCGGCCAGGCAGCTTGGGGAACAACAACAACAAATTAGCATTTTGACAACTGAGCCACAGTCTATACATTGCCATGACAACGAAGTATTGTGATTTGTGAGAATTGTTTCGATACTTCGACAAATAGACATACAGACTGAAAGACAGACAGAATACAGTCAGATAAACATACAAGCTTAATATATATACACGTGTAATAGACATATCTTACCTGAGGCCTAAAACTTAAGCCTCAATTACTTTAGGGTGATAGATTGACGAAATAAAGTGGAATATATCACTCAGGGGATATTAGTGGCTGCGCTGGGCCCGGCAGTTTAATGGCTCTTTGGGCGTAAAAATCCGAAAAGTTTCTACATCAGCGTCGAACAGAATTGAAACGTGTGACAAGGAGAAAATTCCCTGGTTAGTTATGAGAGCGTGGGTGTGTGGGTGGTGAGGATGTGTAATGGTGTGTGTGTGTGGTGCGTGCGGTGAGGGTAATGGTGCGTGCGGTGAGGGTAATGGTGTGTGTGGTGAGTGTTATGGTGTGTGTGTGGTGAGTGTTATGAGTAAGAGGGTGTGGAAACCATTGTGGTGTGTGGTGATTGGTAATGGTGAATATGGTGTTTTGGTGGTATGATAGTTACGATGTTGTGGTTGTGTAAAGGTACAAAGGAGTACAAAGTACAAAGGAAATCAAGCAACAACAGATCTAGTGACCCTTCTAGGTTGCTTGTCCTCCAAAACACTGAGGATCAAGTGTCCAAACAGTGGTTTAGAGTGGGTAAGGGAACATTGGAAAGGGAACTACTGCCCTGCCACTAACGTGGCAGGACTAGGAAGTTAGTAGGGGACATATGGGTTAGTAACTGAGGGGAGGATAAAGTTATTCATTTACAAACGCAGTCAGTCGCGGGTTTGATGCGAGATATTTGTCTAGGCGGAATTTAAATGAATCAACGGTGCTGCAGTCTATAACGTCTCGGGGAAGCCCATTCCACAAGTTGACAACTCGATTGAAGAAGAAATTCTTAGATTCGTGCGAGTTAAAAGATTTACCAATAATTTTGCAACCGTTTCCCCGCGTGTAATTAGATTGGTCGATAGTGAAGTACTTACTACAGTTCATATTGTCGATGCCTTTGATGATTTTGAACACTTGAATTAAAGTCGCCTCTTAATCTGCGCTGGGTTAAAGGAAATAGATTTAATTCTCTAAGACGCTCTTCGTATGGTTTGTTCTTTAGGCTAGGTAATCATTTTGGTAACTCTACGTTGAACTCGTTCTAGCTTGTTTATATCTTTTTGGTAATAAGGGCACCAGGATTGAACGCAGTATTCCAGAAGAGGGCGGACTAAGGAATTGTAAAGGGTTAGGATAACTTCTTTGGATTTATGCTCAAATGACCTGCCTATAAAGCCAATTATTTTGTTTGCCTTCTTAACAACTTCTGAACATTGTTGACTCGGTTTTAGGTTACTCGATATTGTTACTCCCAGATCAGTTTCTCTGTTTACATTCTTAAGCTGAGTGCCATTCATCGAATAGTTTGCTTTCTCATTTAGGTATCCGATATGTAGTACTTTACATTTATCCGCATTGAAACTCATTTGCCAAATTTGGGCCCAACATGACAATTTATCTAGATTGTGTTGCATATCGTCAACTTGTTCTTTTGAGAGTACGCTATTTGCAATTTTTGTATCGTCAGCAAATTTTGAGATTGTGCAGGTGAGACCCTCATCTATGTCGTTGATGTAAATTAGAAAGAGAATTGGTCCTAGTACCGATCCCTGGGGTACCCCGCTACTTACATTGGTCCATTTAGATGCCTTACCGTTTATGACTACCCTTTGCTTTCTGTTGCTGAGCCAATTTTCTATCCATTTCAACACACCGTCTTGTATTCCATGCGCTTTTAGTTTTAGCAGTAAACGTTTGTGGGGAACTTTGTCAAAGGCCTTTTGAAAATCAAGGTATATAATATCTACAGCTTTACTCTCATCGTAGAGGTTGAGGATATCGTGGAAGAAGTCTAAGAGGTTTGTTAAACAGGAACGTTTTTTACGAAAGCCGTGTTGAGTATCTTTAAGTATGTTATTTTCCTCCAAGTGATTTACTAATGCTAATTTAGTAAATTGCTAATGGTGATAGTTATGATGGTATGGTTGTGTAAAGGTGATGATAATGGTGATAGTTATGATGGTATGGTTGTGTAAAGGTGATGATAATGGTGATAGTTATGATAATGGTGATAGTTATGATGGTATGGTTGTGTAAAGGTGATGCTAATGGTGATAGTTATGATAATGGTGATAGTTATGATGGTATGGTTATGTAAAGGTGATGATAATGGTGATAGTTATGATGGTATGGTTGTGTAAAGGTGATGATAATGGTGATAGTTATGATAATGGTGATAGTTATGATGGTATGGTTGTGTAAAGGTGATGCTAATGGTGATAGTTATGATAATGGTGATAGTTATGATGGTATGGTTGTGTAAAGGTGATGCTAATGGTGATAGTTATGATGGTATGGTTGTGTAAAGGTGATGCTAATGGTGATAGTTATGATGGTATGGTTATGTAAAGGTGATGATAATGGTGATAGTTATGAGGGTATGGTTGTGTAAAGGTGATGCTAATGGTGATAGTTATGATGGTATGGTTGTGTAAAGGTGATGATAATGGTGATAGTTATGATGGTATGGTTGTGTAAAGGTGATGATAATGGTGATAGTTATGATGGTATGGTTATGTAAAGGTGATGATAATGGTGATAGTTATGATGGTATGGTTGTGTAAAGGTGATGCTAATGGTGATAGTTATGATGGTATGGTTATGATGTATGGTGTGTAAAGGTGATGATAATGGTGATAGTTATGATGGTATGGTTGTGTAAAGGTGATGATAATGGTGATAGTTATGATGGTATGGTTGTGTAAAGGTGATGCTAATGGTGATAGTTATGATAATGGTGATAGTTATGATGGTATGGTTGTGTAAAGGTGATGATAATGGTGATAGTTATGATAATGGTGATAGTTTATGATGGTATGGTTATGTTAATAGGTGATGATGATGGTGATAGTTATGGTAATGGTTGTATAGTGATGCTAATGGTGATAGTTATGATGGTATGGTTGTGTAAAGGTGATGATAATGGTGATAGTTATGATGGTATGGTTGTGTAAAGGTGATGATAATGGTGATAGTTATGATGGTATGGTTATGTAAAGGTGATGATAATGGTGATAGTTATGATGGTATGGTTGTGTAAAGGTGATGCTAATGGTGATAGTTATGATGGTATGGTTGTGTAAAGGTGATGCTAATGGTGATAGTTATGATGGTATGGTTATGTAAAGGGGATAGTTATGATGGTATGGTTATGTCAAGGTGATGATAATGGTGATAGTTATGATAATGGTGATAGTTATGATGGTATGGTTGTGTAAAGGTGATGCTAATGGTGATAGTTATGATGGTATGGTTGTGTAAAGGTGATGCTAATGGTGATAGTTATGATGGTATGGTTATGTCGCTTTGCTCCGCTGCATGTCTGCCTGCCGAGATCGGATGATAATGGCCGGGATAGTGCTGTAGCGATTGGTAACCCTGGTCTCTGGTTCTTCTCATGGGTGATAATGGTGATAGTTATGATGGTATGGTTGTCAAGGTTAATGGTGATAGTTATGATGGTATGGTTGTGTAAAGGTGATGCTAATGGTGATAGTTATGATGGTATGGTTATGTCAAGGTGATGATAATGGTGATAGTTATGATGGTATGGTTATGTAAAGGTGATGATAATGGTGATAGTTATGATAATGGTGATAGTTATGATGGTATGGTTGTGTAAAGGTGATGATAATGGTGATAGTTATGATGGTATGGTTGTATAAAGATGATGATAATGGTGATAGTTATTGTATGATTGTGCCAAGGTGAGGATAATGGTGATATATATGAAGATATGAGGGTGTGTGACAGAGGTGTGTGGTGAATGTGATGTGAACGAGCAATTAATGTTATATGTGTTTATGTGATAAATATAATAGCTGTGAGTGTTAATACACGCTTCCCCACCCTAACAAAAACAAATAAATAAATACAAATATATATTATATATATGAATTAGGCTACATAGTAGTTCGTACCAGTATTTCTCCTAAGCTAATATTACCGACAAATGTTCCCACGAAAAGGATACGCGAGAAACCCGAGTTTACCCTCCATTCCACCACCTTCCTGTAATTACCCTTCCTATTATCAATATATATATATATATATATATATATATATATATATAAAATGTGTGGAGGTTAAATCACAAATACGTGTGATCAAATTATGTAGTAAAACTCGCTAGGGAAATTGAAACAATGGAACACCAAGCTTTCGTCTATTTTCTCAAGACATCTTCAGGGTAATACGTATACGTAATACGTATTACCCTGAAGATGTCTTGAGAGAATAGACGAAAGCTTGGTGTTCCATTGTTTCAATTTTCCTAGCGAGTTTTACTACATAATTATACTGCATATACAGTGTATATATATATATATATATATTGTATATATATTATATAGCTATATATATAATATATAATTATATATTATTATATGCTCTATATATAATATATATATATATATAATATTATATATATATATATATATATATTTTTTTTTTTTTTTTTTTTTTTTTTTTTTTTTTCGGATAATTTTGTTCTGCAGTTTTAATTAAGTTTCAAATACCAATGTAAACAAAAATTACAAAATCTTACCCAAACATAATAATCACAATCAAAAGTTGTCATATAAAACAAGTGTCCTGTGAATCTGCAGACTATTATATATTTGTGTTAATTTTGTTATTGTTTTGTAGTTATTCCCACTTTTTCATTCACACTCCCTCTACCTTTTATTTCCCCTTCAAATTGTCTTCCAATTCTCCATTCCAGTTCCATTTCCATTCCAATATCCATACATGTTTCTTTCCATTCCAGTTGCCTATGCGTTTATGCTTTCCTTCAATTGTCTTTTCTTTAAATTGTCCTTTCCGTATTTTTTTTCCCGTTTCCGAATTATTGCCATATTATTTGCCTTTATACTTTTCGTCCCATTGTCCAATTCATTATCCTTCCCATTTGCATTCCATTTACTTTCCATTTCATATTTATCTTCTTTCCCAATGTTCGTTCAATGTTCATATCTTCATATATCCAAATTGCTTGTACAACTTTCTTTCCCATTCCACTGTCCTTCCCATTTCCATTCAATTTTACTGTACTTCCTTCCAATTACTTCTTTATTTTCCTGTCCTTCCACCCCCCCCCACCCCCCCACCCCCACCCCCCACCCCCCCCCACACACACCACCACCACCACTGAATCAGGAAAGGCGTATCGGTCGTCATGGTAGCAGAGACGGCGAAGGTGCAGGAAACGTATTTGTTGCGTGTATGTATTTTTTTTCCCCACCTTCTTTCGTAAGTCTCGGGAGCGTCATAATGAAAAGGCAAGAATTAATTATTATTGATCCTCGTCCAGGGAATCATATTTACATTTTTAGCACTGGAGGCGGGTTGGTGGGGCAGGAGGGAGGTGGATAGGGTGGGGGTGGGTAGAGGGGAGGGGGGGATTTGGTCGGGTAGATTTGGATATATTTGGTGTGATTTTTGGGGTAACAACGTATATATATATATATATATATATATATGGAGAGAGAGCGAGAGAGATGTTATTGGTCGTACAGTACAACGTGAAGGCAAGGAAGATAAGAGCAGTGTTAATGACTTCATACAGAGCCTTTACCGTAATGTATTGGATTTTAGCCAGAAAGTAAATACATTACTATTTCGAATATTTAGTGATGTTCAGAGTCAAATACGTTGTTAATAAAATGGCTATTCCATCTAATTTAACAAATAATGATGAGTTGATTTGTAAGTAAATATACACTCATGGTAACTAAATTGAAAACAAAGGTAATAATAGGGATGGAGGTGAAAATGTTGATAAATAGTACAGTTCGGTTTTCTGGAACCCCTTCTCCCTCATCTTCAGCCCCATTAGTTTTGAGATTTTAAGACGTTCGTTCTGTTAGTTTGGCGATTTTCAGACCTTTCACCCCATTTCTTTGTCAATATTAATACCCTCCGTGCCATTTGGGTGTCGATGTTTCCTGGCGAGCGATGGCGAGCCTGTAGTTTTAAGAGAAACCGGCCTTCGGACGGGATTTTTTTTTTACCGAAAAATGTACAAATTTATCTTGAAAGGGGGTGGTGGGGGTATGTGTATGGATAATATAATATATAGGCCAAACAAGTAACCACTACCCCCTTAAGGAGCCACATTACACACTGAAGTTAAGAACCAGTAATGTTGGTAATGTACTATATCACAATATAGACATTTGAAATCAATGATAATCAATTATATATATATATATATATATATATATATATATATATATATATATATATATAAGCAACACAGAATGGAACAGATGTGAACACAAGACTATACGGCAATAAAAATGCTAATGTCTCGAGATGATGTTATGCATATAAAGATATGGGTCCGTTGCAACTATATACGAAAATTGCTATTATCTCAAAAGTGAACTAGTGCAGATACAAATAAGTGATACGTTTGAGCATAGGTACGGTATATATGAAAAGATAATGGTAATATCTGATGAAAAGCTATTACACATTAAGATAGATGTGAAATAGATGTGAGTAAATACAAAATAGTAATGGTAAAATCTGAAAATGAGCTAATGCAAACATAGGTAGGGGAAAGGTGTGAGCATGTATACGAAACTCAAATGGTAATATCTGAAAATTAACTAGTGCACAAATAGGTAGGTGAAATAGGCGTGAGCATATTGGAAGAGGAAAATAAAATGGCCTCGTATGGACCACTAAGCCTTCTGCAGATATCCATTTTTCTTATGTTCTTATGTTCTAATATCTGAAAACGAACTAATGTACAAATAGGTAGGGGAAATAGGTGTGAGCAGATTTAAAGAGGAAAATAAAGCGGTAATATCTGCAAACGAACTAATATGCATATCTATGGTGCCAAAGAAGGCGTTAAGTAGAGGCCATAAATCTCTGCCAGGGGGGTTTATATGGGATCAATGTGGGATTACAGAGGGAAAGGGGGATTTTTTTGGTTATAAATACAGGGGAGCGTGGTGGTGAGATTACGATATGACGGCAACGTTGGTTTTGCCTTGGTCGTCCCTTGTGATTTATTCATGTTCATGTATTTTTGTATTGTTATTTTTCATTTTCACATTTATTCATGTTCAGGTATTATTATTATTATATTGTGTTGTGAGGTTTAAGGGGAGGTTTTTAGTTGATACCCTAGACTTCCATCAAGCTTAAAATCACTCCTCCTAGACCCCCTTTCAAGATAAATTTGTACATTTTTCGGTAGAAAAATTTCCCGGCCGAAGGCCGGTTCCCCTTAAATTACAGGCTCGCTATCGCTCGCCAGGAAAAAATCGACACCTAAATGGCACGAATGGTCTTAAAATTGACAGAAATGGGGCAAGGGGTCTTAAAATCGCCAAACTAATGGGGCGAACGTCTTAAAATATCAAAAGCAATGGGGCTAAACATGAGGGAGAAAGGGGTCAAGACAAAAATTCCTCAAGTGGAGATCTCCCCTTAAATTGATTGTTGCGGTCCCCAAATGTTTAACTTCTGTAATCTGCTTTGGAATGCTGGACATATTTTCAAATATGCTTGGGTTTTAGTGCTTAAGATAATGAAACTCAGGTCAATTATCCTCTTGTGCTGTGTCGCTAGTCAGTTGAAATCCAGTTGTCTGTAAATTGCATCTATTTATCTATCTATCTTTCTATCTTTCTCTATCGATCCACCTATCTCTTTTCATTAGAGTCAACCAAAAGCGTAATCTAATCATTCGTGGGCCTTTGTGACGCCCCTGGAGCTATACACCCGAATTTCTCAACCGTAACCACACCAAAGACAATCCGGAAATCTTGTTAAAAAAAAAATAGCCTCACTCGGTTTTTTGGTGTTCGTTGTGAGGGCATATTAAGGGGAGATTTCCACTTGAGGGATTTTTTTCGGGATCCCTTTCTATCTCATGTTTAGTCCCGTTGCTTTTGATATTCTAAGACGTTCGCCCCATTAGTTTGGTGATTTTAAGAACTTTTGCCCCATTTCTGTCAATTTTAAGACCTTTCGTGCCATTTAGGTGTCGATTTTATCCTGGCGAGCGATAGCGAGCCTGTAATTTAAGAGGAACCGGCCTTTGGCCGGGAAATTTTTCTACCGAAAAATGTACAAATTTATCTTGAAAGGGGGTCTAGGGGGTGTAATTTTAAGCTTGATGGAATTCTAGAGAACGAACTAAAAACCTCCACTTAAAGGGAGATGGGCCGATATTTTTTGTTTGGTCTATTAATTAATTTATTCTTTTATTTCTTAGTTTCCTTGCTAGACCTTTATCAAGCTTAGAAAAACACCCCCTAGACTCCCATTCAAGATACATTTGTACATTTTTCGGTAGAATTTTTTTTTCGGCCGATGGTCGAACGGTTCCTCTTAATATTTAAGGCTAAATATCGCTCGCCAGGAAAAAATCGATACCTAAATGGCACTAAAGGTCTTAAATTTGACAACGAAATGGGGCGAAAGGTGTTAAAATCGCCAAACTAATGAGCCGAACGTCTTATAATTTCAAACAAATGCGGTTTAACACGGGGGAGAGAGGGGACCAGAAAAACAACCCATCTCCCCTTAACAGATAGTGGTTCTACTGTGTGTTTGTTAGTGTCCTGGTCTGGCTGGCTGTCTTTGCCTCTCTCTCTCTCTCTCTCTCGCTCTCGCTCTCGCTCTCGCTCTCGCTCTCTCTCCGTTTTACATATATAGCTATGTTTGCATGAATATATAATGTATATATGCATTTCAGTTTATGCATCTATTTATCTATTCATCTATCTGATTATCTGTTTATCTATCTATTAAGCTACCTACATATTGCATCTATCTATATTTACGTCTACCTATCTATCTACCTACCCATTCTAGCTATCTATCTACCTACCTGCTCACCTACCTACCTGCTCACCTACCTGTCTACCTACCTTCTCACCTACCTACCTTCTTACCTACCTACCTACCTACCTTCTCACCTACCTACCTACCTACCTACTTACTTACTTACTTACTTACTTACCTACCTACCTACCCCCCCATCATCACTCTCCTTATAATTATTCTTGTCCGTATGCCCTCAATAATTTCCACTGTTCCCCCCCCCTCTCCTCCCCCCCCCCCCCCCCTACGATGCCATATAAAAACTGATTAGCATATCGAGTCTGACCGTAAATTTAGCCCCTTGGAGATTTACGGTTCATAAATGGGGTGCGGGAAAAGGGGGGGGGGGGCAGAGAGATAATGAGAGATAATGAGAGAGAAAGAGAGAATGAGAGATAAAGAGAGAGAGAGAGAGAGAGAGAGAGAGAGAGAGAGAGAAGAGGAGAGAGAGAGAGAGAGAGAAGCAGAGGGAGACAGAGAGGGGGGGTGGGGTTGAGAAAAAGGAAAGGAGCAAATGTTTGTCAAGGAGAGGCAAATAGGAGTGGAAATTAAAGAAAAACAGAGAGAGAGAGAGAGTTACAATGATGGAGTTACAAGGAATCGTTAGTATCTCAAAAACCTTGTAGTCCATTCTGGGGAGATAATCGAAGTGGAAGGAGAGAGATTGCTTAGTGCACTACACCATTACAGAGTGTGCAAAATACTATCTATTCTCTTTTTTAACTGTTCTACTGAAGAACTGTTTACAACTTCTGAGGGAAGTTTGTTCCATTTAGAACAGATCTTATAAGTGAAAAAGTTTCCACAAATACTAGTGCTGAATCTGTTCAATTCTAACTTCCAGCCATGGAGAGAGAGCGAGAGGGAGAGAGACAGACAGACAGACAATGTGTATATAACATTTTACAAACAGGTATATACAGTATGTCTGTTTAAAGGAAAACAAATATGTATCAAATTTTTAGGAACGTTATTTAATGAAGTATTGGATAGTTTGAAATATAATAATATATTTTTATATAATAGGACGCAAGGGCGGGTTTAGAGTTCTACTGATAGAAATTAAATTGAGGCACGTCGTATCTACTGTATATTTCCTCTACTTGAAACTTTCCTAATTCCATAAACAGAGAGGAGGGTCGGATTGTGTGTGTGAGGGGAATTCTGAAGTTCTCTGATCTTACAAGATTGGGTCATGTTTAGTAAATTTAGTAAGAGTGAGAGATGCAACATTGCTCTCCTCTACAGCAATTACTCCGTCTACTCTGTGTGTGTGTGTGTGTGTGTGTGTGTGTGAATATATATTGTATATAGTGTAATTTCTATCTTATAACATGTTTGTTTCCTGTCTTTCTTCAATGATACCCCTCCCCCCCCCCCCCTCTCCACAAACACACCTTCCTATCTTCCACCCCCTCCCCCCTTAATCCTCTACTAACTACCCTCACCTCCCTCACCTCCCTTCCTCCCCTCCTACTCCTCCCCTCCCCTCCCTTCCTCCACCCTTCCCCCTCCTCTCTCCTCTACCCCCCCCTCAACCCTCTTCCAAACGATCTCCCACCCTTCCCCTCCTCCTACCCCTCCTATTTCCCTCCCCTCCCTCCCCTCCTCTCTCCTCTACCTCCCCTCAACCCTCTTCCACACCATGTTCCTCCCCTCCCCTCCCTTTCTCCACCCTTCCCCCTCCTTCTACCATCCCACTTCCCTCCCCTCCTCTCTCCTCTACCTCCCCTCAACCCTCTTCCACACCATGTTCCTCCCCTCCCCTCCCTTTCTCCACCCTTGCCACTCCTTCTACCATCCCACTTCCCTCCCCTCCTCTACCTCCCCTCAACCCTCTTCAACACCATGGTCCTCCCCTCCCCTCTGTTCCTCCCCTTCACCCTCCTCCACCACCCTTCCTTCCTTCCTCCCCCACTCCTCCGTTTCTCCCACCTTCCTCCCCTTCTACCTCTCCCCTCCTGCCTCTCCATTTTTCTCCCTCACTTCCCCCCCCCCCCTCCCCCCCTACTAACCCCCCCTCCCCCCCCCCCTCATGCTGACTGGAGGTGATAGTCCATTTTGAGTGATCCTTCTTGACTTTCTGCAATTTTCTTTTCCCTCTTCCGAAGCTCCCGGCGCAGCTTTTTAGAGGACGTCATGTGAGGCCGTCTTTTTTTTTTTTTTTTTTTTTTTTTTTTTTAAGGGGGAGGTATAGTTGCTTTTTCTGGACAATCCCTTCTCCCGCATGTTTAGCCTCTTTAGTTTTAAACTTGTAAGACGTTCGCCCCATTAGTTAGTCGATTTTACGACCTTTCGTTCCATAAGCTGTATCCATATCAAGACCTTTCGCACCATTTAGGTGTCGATTTTGTCCTGACAAGCGATAGTGAGCCAGTAATTTTGGAGGGGGACATTTTTCTACCGAAACAATTGCAAATCTATCTCGAAGGGTGATCTTGAGGATTATTCATTAAGCTTGGTGGAGGTTTAGGGCGGAAACTAAAACAATAATAAATTACTTAATAAATAAACTAATAAACAACCCCTACCCTCTTTAACAGATGAATACCTTGACTATTACATTTGAAGAAAAAAAGTGTCATATCCTGTGTTTGAGCTTTAATATTATATATCGGCAATATTTCATGGTTAGAAAAGTCTTAAAGTCTCCAAGCTAATGGAGCGAAACGGGAGTAATGAAAAGGACACCCCTTGGAACCAATAATGTTAAGATGAGCCGATACTGACACGTCTTTACAATTAAGGGGGGTCACCAGCTTTGTTTATCTTTCTCTCCTTTTCTCTCTTTCCCTGGCTTGTATCCATTCGACCCCATTCAGCCAACTGCTTTAAGACGTTTATTCCCATCCTGGTGTTGATTTCTTCCATTGTATGGAGAAATCCATCTTCGCCGGAGACATTTTTCTATCGAAAAATTTACAAATTTAGCTTGCTGTCAAAAAAAAATATATATATATATATATACAGGCTCGCTACCGCTCGCTAGGAAAATATTGACACCTGGATGGGGGTAAACGTCTTAAAACAGTAGGCTGAATGGGGCCGAATATATGCAAGCCAAAGAGAGAGGGAGAGAAAGAGAAAAAAAAAGCGAGGTGGGCTCCCTTAATATTGTGTTCAATATAAGAGTTGAGTTTTACTACCTATATAGGTAAAATTAAGGGGAGATGGGTCGTATTTTTAGCGCCCCTTCTCCCTCATATTTAACCCCTTCAGTTTTCACATTTGTAGACGCTCGGCCGATTATTTTGGCGTTTTAAGACTTTTCGCCCCCTTTTTGTTTTCAATATTATGACTTTCCGTGTCATTTAGGTGTCGATTTTTTTCCTGGCGAGCGATAGCGAGCCTGTAATATAGGAGTAAGCGGACTTCGGCCGGGACATTTTTCTACCGAAAAATGTACAAATATATCTTGAAGGGGGATCCTGGGGTTGTTATTTTAAGTTTGGTGGGGGTCTAGAGAGGAAACTAATAAAATTATACATATTGAAGACAAAAAGAAACTAAACAAAAATCGACCAACAAATGAACCCTCTCCCCCCTTAAAGCGTACTATCCTATTATACTATTCTCAAAATACGCCCGGCACCTTATCTAAATAAACCCTCTCTCCCCCCCCCCCCTCCCCCCCCCCCCCCCCCCCCCCCCCCCCCCCCTTAAAGCGTACTATCCTATTATACTATTCTCAAAATACGCCCGGCACCTTATCTAAATGCCTAGGATTTGGGCAAGGGATATTATTTGGCTCGGATTCCATTACCAGGGGATTGAATGCAAATAAACTGGCCAACTCTTTTAATATATTGGAAGCTGGTTCGCTGGAATGTTTTCACTACTGCAATGACATTTTATTTATATAGTTTTTGGTTAACGAAAATCGGTTCAGTTCTACATACTCTACAATGAAGATACTTGGTGCTCTATCAAACACAATATAAGCTGCAACGACAATTTTATATATATATTAATTGAAAAAGAAAACCTTTTAGAATTTTACATTAACTAAGTAACACCCCGTTCTTAACATCAATCCTCCATTACAAACCCCAATGCACCTGAATAAATTAATGAAAGCATATGATCCTCCCGGAATTCGAACTCGAGACACCACACCCAGAACATAAGCATCTAAACCATTACACCACTAACACAGTAACATTTTAATTCATAGCATATTATGTATATACATTACAGATCACGTGGACAAATCACGTGAGATTATTTTCTTATTGATATTTAATACTATTGTATTATTAACTGACATTGTTATCAAGTTTTGATATTACCTTTGGGTACACACACACACACATGCATATACACTAGCACGAGCACACACACACACACACACACACACACACACACACACACACACACACACACACACACACACACACACACACACACACACACCTGCACATAAACTCACACCTGCACATAAACTCACACACGCACACTAATACACACACTAATAAACACACACTTACACTCACAATCTAATACCCACCCACACACACATACACAAATACGCACACATATACTGTAGATACATACACCTACATATAGCTGACTGATCCTGCTAACAAGGGTACCCTTGTGTTGATAATGATACCCGACTCTCTGTGCCTGCCTGCCTGGTACAGTCACCTTAATGATGGCAGGGTGGTAGCCAGGAATTATCACCCTCTGGGGATGGGTTGGGGTGGGGAGGGGGCAATTATAATATCGAACTATATACTGTATGTGTGTTCGCTATAGGTGCATATATATATATATATATATATATATATATATATATATATATATATATATATATATATATATATATATATATATTATATACTGTATATATTATATTCGCCTCCATATTCCGAGGCAATACATTCGATGCTCTAGCATATGTATATTATAATTAAAATAAACAATTACTAATTTTGTTTCAAATCCAAATGCAAAATTAATATCCTTCTGTCAATCTAAACCTGCATTAAAAAAAAAACGTGGCAATGGATGTAGTGATATAAGCAAATACATATATTGATAAATTCAATACACAAAACATGAAAGGAATAATGTCGTGACATAAGATGATAAAAAGGAAATAAGGAAACAGACTGGGTGTGGATATCACAATAATTTTATAGCTAGATCTTCAAGAAATGTATATTTGAATAAAGTTAGTGTATATATATAAGTTAGATCAAGACAGTTGAAACTAATCAATTCAAACTAATCGGAGACGTATTGAAGAGTTTAGTTATAAAGTTTCAAACCATGTGAATAAGGACCTGCTCCACCTACTCAAATATTGCAACATTTGAATTTGGCGGATTTATGTTTGATGAACAACCACTATTATAAAGATATTTCATGTAAAGGTAGATACGAAAATTAACACGTTTTGATATGCAACACTTGCAATTTTGAGTAGTGATTATTAGTATAAACAAGAGGCAATATCAGATCGCCAAATTGTATATGTCGAGTCGAGATTTGAAGGTAATATATATATATATATATATATAAGTAACATTATGATAATACAAATAGAAGGTACCGTAATACAGAGAGGGACATAGCTGTGTGGTTTATGGACAAAAATACAGTGGCAACTAATAAAATAATGGCAATAGGGAATTTTGGAAGGAATGATAATACTTAAAGCTCAACGTGAAATAGAAGTAAGTAGATATGATAGAAAAGTAAAAATAAAAAAATAAAAAAAGAACATTGACAGAAATGAAAATAAGATGGAATATGAGAAAAAAGTCAGGTTAACCGTATGATAAGTCGAGATAATTATTGGGGTATACGTTTGTAATATATATATATATATATATATATATATACCTGTATATATATGGCGAGATAGGTAATACGAATTATATAGAGAAGTATTAGAGAAAGACTTAGGATATATATCAAGAAAATAATAAAGATATAGTAAATACAAGAAATCGGGTAAGGATAGTTTTCTATAGAGTGCAGGGACAATACAATAACAAGACAAAATAATAATGTCGAAAATAATTATGGTGGTAAAAGTACCAATCAGTAAGGCAAAAGTTGACCTCGCCTTCTATACCGGCAAAAGGGCAAAAGGTTCTCATTATCCCCAAAGAAAGTTACAGTAGATTCCGGTTAAGGGGGGTGACCTGTTTTTTTATCTATTTTGGTTGTCTCCATTTGGCCCCATTCAACCTACTGTTTGAAGACATTTATCGCCATTCAGGTGTCGATTTTTTCCTGGCGAGCGATAGCGAGCCAGCATTTTATGGAGCAATCCGGCTTCGCCGGAGAAATTTTCTATCGAAAAATTTACAAATTTAGCCAGCTGTCTTAACTCATTATCCAAAATATGGTGGCTCGCTATCACTCGCCACGTATAATCGACACCTGCAAAGGAATAAACGTCTTAAAACAGTAGGCTGAATGAGGCCGAATGAATACAACCCAGAGAGAGACAAAAATCAGGTCACCCCCCTTAACAACTACCCGTACATCATTACCCCCACCATCGTACACAACTACATCATTACCCCCACCATCGTACACCAACTCCCATTCATTCATTGTAAAGCTTCACAACTCACTGGCTTCCTTGCTTACAAAGATCTACAGCCTTTCTTGTTTGGCAGATAAATAATGACGAAATATTTGTTTTACCCTACAGCATATATATATATTCTCGAGGGTAAAAAAAATATTTCGTCATCATTTATCTGCCAAACAAGATCTCGAAGTATTACTTGACAAATATCATTATTAAGGCCTCTCTCTCTCTCTCTCTCTCTCTCTCTCTCTCTCTCTCTCTCTCTCTCTCTCTCTCTCTCTCTCTCTCTCTCTCTCTCCATCATCTCTCTCTCTCTCTCCATCTCTCTCTCTCTCTCTCTCTCTCTCTCTCTCTCTCTCTCTCTCTCTCTCTCTCTCTCTCTCTCTCTCTCTCTCTCTCTCTCTCTCTCTCTCTCATATTTGAAAACCTAATATTTTCTCATTCTACTTGGGGGCTTTTTTTTCCTAGGTGTATTTCACGCCGACCCTTGGTCGGGGAATGTGGTGGGTGTGGAGAGAGCCTTCTGCTTTGCTAGCCTTACTCTCCACTTAGTAGCAAATGTTATTAGAATTAAGTCCGGACTGCCTAGTAGGGGTTGCAAGGTCTACGCAGTCTGTGTATCTGAGTAACTCTCGCTCTCGCTCTCTCTCTCGCTCTCTCTCTCAAATTACCCAGCACCCTACCATTCAGATAACCTAATTTCCACACCCACAACCACCCACTGGGCTGTTTTGCTACCTTCCTCCAGCATTACACGCACTGTTTGTTCTTTGACTTATTTATCTCTTCACTTTCATATCCTCCATAATGCAATAACAAACCCATGGACTGTTAAAATATACAGACAACACACATATCATATTATTAAAACTCCTTGTAGGCCTATAATGCAATAAAGAAATAACTGAATTTATATTATTAATAATAATGATATTATAATTTTTATTATTATTATTAACTGACACAATGGTTAAGAACACATCATTTTAGTATGGGCTACTATTATGACAACGTTTAAGTATGGGCTACTATTATGACAACGTTTAAGTATGGGCTACTATTATGACAACGTTTAAGTATGGGCTACTATTATGACAACGTTTAAGTATGGGCTACTATTATGACAACGTTTGGCTGTACTCATTCTTCAGGTCAAACCATTTATGATGACCTGAAGATGCTGTATGTAAAGCTAAACGTGTCATAATAGTGGTCCATCCTTAAATTATGTTATTCTAATCGGAAAACCCCAAGTATTTATTATAGATATCGTGCTTCCAGGTGATATCCAAGGCGAATTGACCCTTTTTATGTGATTATGTCTGCCAGTCTTAAGGGGAGGCAGACCGTTTTTCTGGACCCCCTTCTCCCTAATGTTTAGCCCCACTAGTTTTAAGACTTTAAGACGTTCGGCCGATTAGGTTGGCGATTTTAACACCTTTCGCCCCATTTCTTTGTCAATTTTATGACCTTTCGTGCTATTTAGTTATCGATTTTTTTTCCTGACAAGCGATAACGAGCCTGAAATTATAAGAGAAACCGGCCACATTTATCTTGAATGGGGGTCTAAGGTTTTTTGTTTTAAGCTTGATGGAGGTCTAGTGAGGAAACTAAGAAATACAGGAATGAATGACCAAACCAACGGTCTGTCTCCCCTTAATTTGTATTAGGTAAAGAATGTATTATATGGCACATGATAATCACTCTTAGTGAGAGTGATAAAAGCATAACAATTAGTTTTGGAGTCGTGTTGTTCTGGTTATCATTATGTGATAGTAAGGGGAGGCAGACCGTTTTTCTGGACCTTATTCTCCCTCATGTTTAGCCCCATTTGTTTAGATTATAAGACGTTCGTCCCATTAGTTTGGCGATTTTAACACCTTTCGCCCCATTTCGTTGTCAGTTTTAAGACCTTTCCTACCATTTACAATTTACCTCTCGAAATTAGGCAACAACCAACACTGATAGGGTTCAAACGTACTATAAACAAATATCTCTTGGAACAATATTAATCGCTGAGGATATAACATTGTGCTTCTATTAGGAGAGTTGTTGTTGTGTTTATGTATTTTACTATATGTGCATTTGAATGGGATTGGTGGATGGATATCTTTAAACATGGAATGGGAGGGTCTTAATGTGAAGTGAGTTACTCGCACGTAGGAAATATAGTGTTCATATAACTACAAACTCTTTAGTGAGTATTAATGAGGACTATATTTTTGTCTATAAACTAATGTGTTTGATTTTATATACAAGTATAATAGGTTGAATTTGAGTGTATGTGTGTATGTGTTTTTTTTTCTTTTTTGTCTTGGTTGTGAAGGGGTGTATTGCTGCTATAGTGTGTTTGTGTGGGCGTGTATTAGTGTGTTTGTGTGGGCGTGTATTGCCAAATTAATGTAGGTGGAAAATAATATCATGCAAAAGGTTCTATTGTATTATATATGTAAGTGTATGTATATGTCTGCGTATGTGTCAATGTGTGTATATATATGTATATGGGTATATATGTTCATAATGTTGTTGTCGGAGCATGTGAGTAAGATTGGTATTGAGGTGCCTTTTAAAGAGAGTATTTCTCTCAAAGGGCACAGCCATATATTATATTCTGCATATGTATATATTGTATACTTTTTTGGGCAAAATAACCAATAAACAAAACAAACAATAAAACAATTTAGGTGTCGATTATTTCCTGGCTAGCGATAGCGAGCCTGACATTTTAAGAGGAATCGGCCTTCGGCCGGGACATTTTTCTACCGAAAAATGTACAAATTTATCTTGAAAGGGGGTCTAGGGGGTGTTTTTCTAAGCTTGGTGGAGGTCTAGCAAGAAAACTAAGGAACATATGAATTAATAGACCAAAAAAATAAAATAAACGGTATGTCTCCCCTTAATAGCTTAGAAATATACCTGTGGTAGTCAAGTGTAAACACACGGTGGATTTTGGATTGCTATTATGAGCTAATATGCAATTATATCAGTTTGATAAAGAAGTTTTGCAATAAATTGTGAAAGACATACTGTATGCTATCTAAATCATCATACTTCTTTGTGAAAGACATACTGTATGCTATCTAAATCATCATACTTCTTTGTGAAAGACATACTGTATGCTATCTAAATACATTGTGAAAGACATACTGTATGCTATCTAAATACATTGTGAAAGACATACTGTATGCTATCTAAATCATCATACTTCTTTCTGGACCCCCTTCTACCACATGTTAACCCTTTGATGCTGTGATACGTTTTATAAGTTTATTATTGGCTATCATTAGACGATTTTATGAAGCTTAGGAAGGATTTGCGGGTCTTGAATGGGTATAGACGATCTCAATCAACCCTCTGACTTCCATATACCCTTCTTAATCTGAATAACATCGTCTAATAATTGCCAGAAAACAGAAAAGAAATGCGTATTGGAGCTTGAAAGGGTTAAGCCCCATTTGTTTTGATACTTGTGAGACGGGTGTGTTGGTAGGGAACCGGAGTTTAGCCAGAACAACACCACCAAGGATAATATCGACAACATCTATATTAGAACGAGCACTAATATTTAGACCTTTCCTGCCATTTAGGTGTCGATTATAACCTGGCAAGCGACATCAAGCTTGTAATTTAGGAGGGACCGGCCTTTGGTCTGGACCTTTTGCTACCATAACATTGAAACAACTTTATCTCAAGGGAGGAAGAGGGGGGGGGGGGGTCTTGTGAGTATTATTTAAGGGGGGATGGTTCACGTTTTGGGCGATGTTTGCATGTATTCATTATTTTTCTAGTTTCCTCCCTAGAACTCCATCCAATTAAAACAAAAAAAAACATACATTAGATCCCCCTTCTAGAATAATTTGTACATTTTTCGGCAGAAAATTTTGCCGGCCGAAGGCCGGTTCTTCCAACATTACAGGCTCACTATCGTTCGCCATGGAAAACATCGACACCTAAATAGCACGAAAGGTCTAAATATTGATGAAGAAATGGGGCGAAAGATCTTATAATCGACTAACTAATGGGGCAAACATCTTAACATCTGAAAACTAATGGGGCTAAACATGAGGGAGAAAGTGGTCCAGAATAACCGGCCTTGAAGGAGGAAACTAAACCGGAATATTTAACAAATAGATATATAAGGTAATAAATAAATAAATAAATGCATTAATAAATAAATAAATAAATAAATACAATTCTGGCCTTAAGTTAGCATGACCTAGCTATCTATTGCATATTCAGTATAGTGTAGTATCGCAGGCCAACATCTAGGTCATCGAAAACTACTAAACGCGGTCAGGTTATGATCATCAATAGGGTGCGTTACTCTCTGCGGGGGCCGCCATGTTGCAGACATGCTCGTCCATGGCCAGATTCACAACATTCACGAAATGGTACCATCCTTGCAAACTAAATTTCATCAACATAGGATATAGTGCTCAAGCATTAACATTTTATTAACCCCTTTGTTTAAATGAGTTACGCGGTCTGACAAGAAAAGAAGGTCTATTCATTTGTACTGTACATGCGGTTAGTTTGAAGTACGAGGTATTTATCTGTACATATTTGTTATAATGTTTGGAGAGAGAAGCAACACTGCTAGGTAGTTCATTACGTAATTTGACCACTCGTAAAAATGAAGTTTTACCTCGTGTGATTAACATTGCCTAATCACAGCATATTCTGAATATGTTTGTGTTGACAACATGTGAGTTAATTTACTTGACATATATTCATAATTTTGTAAAACATAGTCGAATTTTGAGACATGATGGAAATCACATCTTCAAACCCCCTACTGCTATGTCTGGCCTCAAACACCCATTATTGGGATCCACAGAAAATAACTCTACTGCATTGAGATATACCATCCACTAGTTAAGGAAAGCATGGGAAGCGTAACAACACAGCGAGGGTTACACTATGGCGGTCACAACAGATAAGAAGGGTGCATGAGCTACTATAGGGCCTATATGGAAAATATTTAAAAAGATAGCAACCCAGACATGCACGAGGGTTTCAACATGGCGGTCACATAAAAAAAGGGTGCCGGAAATCTCCTCTGTAGCACACCAGCGGGGCCAAAGGAGGTCACGTCAAGCCGTTCCAAAATAAAGGGATCGCGGCGGCTCGTAAAAACTGATCACACCAAAAACGCGCCCAACTTGAGATGTCAGATAAGAGAGAGAGAGAGAGAGAGAGAGAGAGGGTGGGGGGGGGGGAGAGAGAGAATGTTAGGTGGAGTTGGTGTGTATAATTGGAGAAGTTGGTTAGATATATATAGGTAATAGTGGTGTTAGTAAATGGGGAATTGGTTGAGAGAGAGAGAGTTATTTAGTGTGTTTAGTTAAGAGGAGTTAGTTACATTTATAGGAATGGGGTGTACGCAAGTGGGGACTCGCTAGAGAGAGAGAGAGGCGGCGGGGGGCCTATGGGGTGTATGGGTGTGTGGAAGATACTATAAAAGGGAATTGGTTAAGGAAGTCTTGTGGGTACTGAGAGAGAGAGAGAGAGAGGGGAGGGGGGGGGTTACATTGATGTATATAGAATACAAATATAGATAGAGAGAGAGTACAAAGGAGTACAAAGGAAATCAAGCAACCACAGGTCTAGTGACCCTTCTAGGTTGCTTGTCCTCCAAAACACTGAGGATCAAGTGTCCAAACAGTGGTTTAGAGTGGGTAAGGGAACATTGGAAAGGGAACTACTGCCCTGCCACTAACGTGGCAGGACTAGGAAGTTAGTAGGGGACATATGGGTTAGTAACTGAGGGGAGGATAAAGTTATTCATTTACAAACGCAGTCAGTCGCGGGTTTGATGCGAGATATTTGTCTAGGCGGAATTTAAATGAATCAATGGTGCTGCAGTCTATAACGTCTCGGGAAGCCCATTCCACAAGTTGACAACTCGATTGAAGAAGAAATTCTTAGATTCGTGCGAGTTAAAAGATTTACCAATAATTTTGCAACCGTTTCCCCGCGTGTAATTAGATTGGTCGATAGTGAAGTACTTACTACAGTTCATATTGTCGATGCCTTTGATGATTTTGAACACTTGAATTAAGTCGCCTCTTAATCTACGCTGGGTAAAGGAAATAGATTTAATTCTCTAAGACGCTCTTCGTATGGTTTGTTCTTTAGGCTAGGTATCATTTTGGTAACTCTACGTTGAACTCGTTCTAGCTTGTTTATATCTTTTTGGTAATAAGGGCACCAGGATTGAACGCAGTATTCCAGAAGAGGGCGGACTAAGGAATTGTAAAGGGTTAGGATAACTTCTTTGGATTTATGCTCAAATGACCTGCCTATAAAGCCAATTATTTTGTTTGCCTTCTTAACAACTTCTGAACATTGTTGACTCGGTTTTAGGTTACTCGATATTGTTACTCCCAGATCAGTTTCTCTGTTTACATTCTTAAGCTGAGTGCCATTCATCGAATAGTTTGCTTTCTCATTTAGGTATCCGACATGTAGTACTTTACATTTATCCGCATTGAAACTCATTTGCCAAATTTGGGCCCAACATGACAATTTATCTAGATTGTGTTGCATATCGTCAACTTGTTCTTTTGAGAGTACGCTATTTGCAATTTTTGTATCGTCAGCAAATTTTGAGATTGTGCAGGTGAGACCCTCATCTATGTCGTTGATGTAAATTAGAAAGAGAATTGGTCCTAGTACCGATCCCTGGGGTACCCCGCTACTTACATTGGTCCATTTAGATGCCTTACCGTTTATGACTACCCTTTGCTTTCTGTTGCTGAGCCAATTTTCTATCCATTTCAACACACCGTCTTGTATTCCATGCGCTTTTAGTTTTAGCAGTAAACGTTTGTGGGGAACTTTGTCAAAGGCCTTTTGAAAATCAAGGTATATAATATCTACAGCTTTACTCTCATCGTAGAGGTTGAGGATATCGTGGAAGAAGTCTAAGAGGTTTGTTAAACAGGAACGTTTTTTACGAAAGCCGTGTTGAGTATCTTTAAGTATGTTATTTTCCTCTAAGGAGAGGGAGAGTAATAGAGAGAGACACACACACACACATAGAAAGCTAGATAGATATATATAGAGAGAGAGAGTTAAAGTTAATTGGAAATGAGATAGTGTAAAGAGAGTGGGAATGGCATTGGGGTGTGGTGGAACGTTTAGTAAGGGGGGGGGGCCCGGATGGCAAAAATTAAGCACTTTTTTTTTTTTTTTTTTTGAGAGCGAGAGAGCGAGGACCGAAATTAAGGAGAGGTGGGCCGGTTTTCTGGACCACTTTCTCCCTCGTGTTTAGCCCCATTAGTTTTGAGATTTTAAGACGTTCGGCCCATTATTTTGACGATTTTAACACCTTTTGCCCCATTTCGTTGACAATTGTAAGACCTTTAGTGCCATTTAGGTGTCGATTTTTTCCTGGCGAGCGATAGCGAGCCTGTAATTTAAAGAGGAACCGGCCTTCGGCCGGGATATTTTTCTACCGAAAAATTTACAGATTTATCTTAAAGGAGGGTCTAGGGGGGGTTTTTATAAGCTTGATGGAGGTCTAGCGAGGAAACTAAAAACTTATATGAATAATTGAATAAATAGATAAAAAATACCACCACTATCCCCTTAAGTGTGTGGAAAGAGAGGATCGGGAGGGACTAGAGACCCTATAGAAACAGAGATCAGACAACCTCCACCCTATTAGTGCTACGTAGAGTGTGTCATAAGCTTCTCCTTACGTCTTGTTTCATTGATTTTGACTACACTTACAGTATAGACGATTAATGTGCAGTTTAGAAAGGATGTATGTGGTAGCTAAATGGATTAATCGGGATAGCCTAGCTGTAGCCTTTTCAATTGGTAGACGTCGTTCCCAAGCTGAATAAAATCGTCTAATATTTGCCAAAATATACTGAAGGGGATGTCACCGATGCGGAATGGGTTAAATAAGTCCATACCCTTAAGGGGAGGTTTTTAGTTTGGTCTCTAGATATCCATCAAGCTTAAGATTACACCCCCTTGAGCCCCTTTCAAGACAAGTTTTTAAAATTTTCGGTAGAAAAATGTCCCGGCTGAAAGCCGGTTCCTCTTAAATTACAGGCTCGCTATCGCTCGCCAGAATAAAATCGACACCTAAATGGCACGAAGGGTCTTAAAATTGACAGAAATGGGTCGAAAGTTCTTAAAATCGTCAAAATAATGGGGCGAACGTCTTAAAATCAGAAAAGCAATAGGGCTCAACATGAGGGAGAAAGGAGTCAAGAAAAAAATCCCTCAAGTGGAAATCTTCCCTTAACCCCTTCACTACTGATGCCGTGCTTTTAACTTTATTCTGGCTACAATTTAACGCTCTTATTCAATTTAACGCTCTTATTCAATTTAACGCTCTTATTCAATTTAACGCTCTTATTCGATTTAACGCTCTTATTCGATTTAACACTTATTCAATTTAACGCTCTTATTCAATTTAACGCTCTTATTCAATTTAACGCTCTTATTCAATTTAGTGCTCTTATTCAATTTAACGCTCTTATTCAATTTAACGCTCTTATTCAATTTAACGCTCTTATTCAATTTAACGCTCTTATTCAATTTAACGCTCTTATTCAATTTAACGCTCTTATTCAATTTAACGCTCTTATTCAATTTAACGCTCTTATTCAATTTAACGCTCTTATTCAATTTAACGCTCTTATTCAATTTAACGCTCTTATTCAATTTAACGCTCTTATTCAATTTAACGCTCTTATTCAATTTAACGCTCTTATTCAATTTAACGCTCTTATTCAATTTAACGTTCTTATTCAATTTAACGTTCTTATTCAATTTAGCGCTCTTATTCATTAACTATTCAATTTAACGCTCTTATTCAATTTAACGCTCTTATTCAATTTAACGCTCTTATTCAATTTAACGTTCTTATTCAATTTAACGCTATTATTCAATTTAACGCTCTTATTCAATTTAACGCTCTTATTCAATTTAACGCTCTTATTCAATTTAGCGCTCTTATTCAATTTAACGTTCTTATTCAATTTAACGCTCTTATTCAATTTAACGCTCTTATTCAATTTAACACTCTTATTCAATTTAACGCTCTTATTCAATTTAACGGTCTTATTCAATTTAACGCTCTTATTCAATTTAACGCTCTTATTCAATTTAACGCTCTTATTCAATTTAACACTTATTCAATTTAACGCTCTTATTCAATTTAACGCTCTTACTCAATTTAACGTTCTTATTCAATTTAACGCTTCTTATTCAATTTAACGCTCTTATTCAATTTAACGCTCTTATTCAATTTAATGCTCTTATTCAATTTAATGCTCTTATTCAATTTAGCGCTCTTATTCAATTTAGCGCTCTTATTCAATTTAACGCTCTTATTCAATTTAACGCTCTTATTCAATTTAACGCTCTTATTTAACGCTCTTATTCAATTTATAATGGGCCTCGGGCAATTAAAAGGCTTCGAACTATCTTAATTAACCATTTTTAATACCATAGATCCATCTGAAGCTGCACAATATCGTCTAAATATAGAGAGAATAACATTTAAAAGACGTCGCCGGTACAGAAGGGGTTAAGCCATACTGTACCGGTGACGTCCTTTTGGTTATGTTCTGGCAACTATTAGATGATTTTATCAAGCTTAGGAAGGACGTCTAACCATGGACAAATTTAATAAACGTTGGTCAATTATGATTATCAAGGGGATATATTGTTTTGTTTTTGGTTTATATATTTAATTATTCATATATTTTTGAGCTTCCTCGCTAGCCCTCCATCAAGATTAAATAAACACCCCCTGGCGTCTGGAAATAGATAGATAGATAGAGATCCCCCTTCTAGATTAATTTGTACATTTTTCCGTAGAAAAATTTCCCGGCCGAAGGCCGATTCTTCCAACATTACAGGCTCACTACCGTTCGCCAGGGAATTTTTTTACACCTAAATAGCATGAAAGGTCTAAATATTAACGAAGAAATGGGTCGAAAGGTCTTAAAATCGACTAACTAATGGGGCAAATATCTTAACATCTGAAAACTAATGAGGCTAAACATGATGGAGAAAGTGGTCCAGAAAACCGGCCCATCCCCCCTTAACAACAATAATTTGGTCGTAGTTCATTAATTAATACATAAAATCTAATTCAACATATTTTCTATCCCTCAGAAACTTATATTATTATTTATTTTCGGTTAATATCGTTGTTTTGTGCTCCAACTTCCTTATAGCCTGAAACTCGCAAGTAGTCAATTGCGGCACCAACTAGGCGTCTCCGGAAAATTATGGTGTGTTTTTTTTTTTGTTTTTTTTTTTTACTGCAGGGGCTCTAGTGTGGAAAGGGGGCTCCGGGGGGGCTGTTGAGGAATATATCGAGCTATACACTGACTCAGAGTGCACACAGACCTTGCTGGAATAGCGAAGTGGTCCGGTTTTAATCATGTGTGTGTGTGTGTGTGTGTGTGTGTGTGTGTGTGTGTGTGTGTGTGTGTGTACTCACCTAATTGTACTCACCTAATTGTAGTATACAGGATTTGAGCCTAAGCTCGTGTTGTCCTGTCTCTCTCTCTACATTTATCCAATTTTGCTTTAAAAGTTTGGATATTTCTTGCTCCCACCACCTCCCCATCCAACTTATTCCAACACTCAATGCTTCTATACGGGAAGCTGAACTTTCTTACATCAGACTTACATATAACTTTCCTCAACTTACAATCATGACCCCTGGTTCCTCCCTCGTCCCTCACCACAAAATCTCCCTTGTCGATCTTCTCAAAACCTTTCACACACTTAAACATCATGATCATGTCACCTCTCTCCTCTCCTCTCCCTCAGCGTTGGCAGCTTTAGCCTCTCCAATCTCTCCTCATAAGGTAGGTCTCTAAGGCTAGCTATCATCTTAGTGGCAACTCTCTGAACTCTTTCCAGTTTTTTATTATGTTTTATAAGGTGTGGAGACCACACCACTGCTGCATACTCCAGTCTTGGTCGTATTATTGTCCCTATTATTTTTGCTAACATCTCTCATCTAAATAATTCAGAGCTATTCTCATGTTAGTCAACACTCCATAGGTTTCACAGTTATTTTATAATTTTTTCGGTGGCTTGTGTGCTGTGTGTGTGTGTGTGTGTGTGTGTGTGTGTGTGTGTGTGTGTGTGTGTGTGTGTTTGTGTGTTATATTGTGTGTGTGGTGTGTTGTGTGTGTTTGTGTGTGTGTGTGTGGTGTGTTGTGTGTTTGTGTGTGTGTGTGTGTGTGTGTGTGTGTGTGTTTGTGTGTTTGTGTTTGTGTGTTTGTGTGTTTGTGTGTGTGTGTGTGTGTGTGTGTGAAAGAGGGGGGGGGGGTCTGTTGAAGAATATATCAAGCTATACACCGACTTTGAGTGCACACAGACCTTGCTGGAATAGCGAAGTGGTCCGGTTTTAATCGTGTGTGTGTGTGAAAGAGGGGGGGGGGGGTCTGTTGAAGAATATATCAAGCTATACACTGACTGAGTGCACACAGACCTTGCTGGAATAACGAGGTGGTCTGGTCTTAATCATATGTGTGTGCAATTAGAGGGGGGGGGGGCTGTTTAAGAATACATCAAGATATACTTTTCATTATATTCTGGCAACTATTAGACGATTTAATTTAGCTTAGGAGGGACGTTTACACATTGAAAGGCTGCAGACTATCTCAATCAATCCCCTTAGCTTCCGTACATCCTTCTGAAGCTTCATAAAATCATCTAAATGTATCTCAAAGCAAATCAAACAGGACATGACCGGTACTGAAAGGGTTAAAACGAAACATGTTGGTACGTGTTAAAAAATGGCATTAGTATGAAGCAAAGATATTGTAGAAACATAATATATTTCCATTTCATCTAGTTTTATTTATGTCACTCCAACGCCAAACACCACCCAATGAAATTAATGAAAGCATGCGATCTCTCCGGGATTCGAACCTGGGTTACCCCATACAAATCTTAAACACTCTTAATCATCTCACCATCAATCAGTTGCTAATGGATCACTCTCCGTCAAATGTAGAACTATATGTAATAATAAATGTATATATAATGCGATATACATAATATATACATGACAAAGTAGAAGGCTCTCTCTCTCTCTTCTCTCTCACCAGCCGGGGAAATTTATCGTATAGTTAATAAAGAAAATTCCACTGCCTCCCCCGTAATAGATAAGTGGCAGGAAAGAAGGAAGGGTAATTGGCTCATAAATAGTAATATCACAAGTGACGTATAAAGTGTATAATATTCCCGTGAAATACCCGTGGATGTTTTTTGGTCTATTCATTCAGTTATTCATATAATTTCCTCACTAGACCTCCTGCAAGCTTAAAAAACACCCCCTAGACCCCCCCCCCCCCCTTCAAAATAATGTTGTACATTTTTCGGTAGAACATTTTCCCGGCCGATGGCCGGGTTTTTTTTAAATTACAGGCTCGCTATCGCTCGCCAGGAAAAAATCGACACCTAAATGGCACGAAATTTATAAAAATTGACAACAAAATGGGACGAAAGGTCTTAAAATCATCAAACTAATGGGCCGAACGTCTTAAAATCTTAAAAACTAATGGGGTTAAACACGAGGGAGAAAGTGGTCCAGAAAACCGGCCCATCTCCCCTTAAGCCTTTCATTCTACGAAGATGACTATAACTAGACTCAAGGTGCTGTCAGAGTAAAAACTAATTGAGATAGTTTGTACTGATAGCTAGAGGTCGTTCCAAAGCTGAGTGAAATCGTCAGGGGTTAGCTAGAACAAACGGAACATTGTGCCATCTAATGCTGAAGGGGTTAAGGGGGGGGGGGGGGGGGCTTATTTATTTGCTCATTTATATTTTTTTGTTTTATTATTTTTTTCAAATTTCCTCCCTAGACCTTCATCAAACTTAAAAATAAAAAAAATATTCATTAGGCTAGATCCTCCCTCTAGATAATTTGTATATTATTCGATAGAAAATGTCCCAGCCAAAGGCCGGTTTTTCCTAAATTACAGGGTCACTGTCGTTCGCCAGGAAAAAAATCGACACCTAAATAGCACGAAAGGTCTTAATATTGACAAAGAAATGAGGCGAAAGGTCTTAACATTGCCAAACTAATGGGCCGATCGTCTTGAAATCTGACAACTAAAGGAGCTAAACATGAGGGAAAAGGGTGGCTATAAATTAACAGAACATCTTCCCTTAATGTTATGAAGAGTGTAGAATATCGGTGCCTTTATAGGAGAGTTCGGTCTCAGAAGGCTTAGACTGGAATGTTGTATAGTATATTAGAACAAACGTGTATATGTCATTTTGGCTATATACACTTTTCAAATTCAGGAGAGAGAGAGAGAGAGAGTGAGAGTGACAGACAGACAGACCGACAGAGAGAGAGAGAGAGTGAGTGTGTTTGTGTGTGTGTGCGTGCGCGAGAGAGAGTGAGGGAGAGTAAAAGATGTAGTGGCGGCACAATACCAATGAAGCCTGAGATTGATTGACTAATTTATTTGATTCGATTACAAAGTGACGCGCTCACACACACATACCTACACACACACACACACACACACACCTACACTCAATCACACACAAACCCAACCAAACAGACATACCCACGCCCGTCCTCACACAAACACACGCACACATAAACAGACACACCCACTCCCGTCCTCTCTCTTTCACACACACACACACACACACACACACACTCACACACTCACACACACACACACACACACATACATACACACACACACACACACACACACCTACACACCTATCCTCCCACACACACCTAATATGACTCTCTCCCTGTCATATACTGTTACTGCACCCCCTGTACACCTCTCTGTTAGTCCAATGAGTCCTCTCCCAATGTAATCATATACGTTCACCCACATATTATTCTTAGCAATTAATGTTGTCATATAACCCGTATTAACATTATGTAGCAATCACACACACACACACACACAACCCGTAGCCTAGTAGGTAGAGCTCTCGTCTCACACACGAGGGGTCGGGGGTTCAATCCCCGGCCGGGCGGAGACAAATTGGGCTTGTCTCCTTTCATGTGTTACCCTCAGTTCACCTAGCTGTACATAGGTACCTGGAATAAGTGGACGACGTGACGTCCCATCTGGGGTTGGCAAAAATGGTACAAGGCGAGATGGGTATCATATGGTTCACCTAAGCTGATGGCTACCTAAGCCTTCGGGCGAGACGGTACGACGGTACCGTCTATAGTGAGAATGGTACCATACAGATCCACCCTAAGCCATCGTTTCCGATGTCGCCAATTGGCTAAATACAGACTACACACACATCCACAGCCATTCCAACAGTACATAAAACACTTAACATGCATTTCACGCAATACATTCCCAGTTAAGGAGGCGCGATAATAATGAGCTTAGCTCGCATTGCGTGGATTCCCCTTGACGAACAAGTAACTGAGTAACACGCACACGCGCACACACACATCTATCTCTAGCTATCTATCTATCCACATATCTATCTAGCTATCTATTTATATTGTTGTTTTCTGTTAACTGTATATATATATCTAACATATGTATAAATTCACCCTGTGTATTAACGCTATTCACTAATTAACTCTATATAAAACTACTAGTACTTTCTTGTTAGTAGTGTCGTGCAATCTTAATCAGTTTAGAAAGCTCTTTTAGCCAATATTACTTTTAATCGATGCCATATATTAGACAGCTGAAGAAAATGGTCTGAAGGCAGTTATGATAGAACACATATGTTACATAGTTCTCCTTCTTTTGAATTATTACTTTTGTAATATCAATTATTTGTACTTTCTTTAAATTTCTGAGTCATTGGCTCTTTCGCAATTTACCTAGTATAGTTTTCTCTACACTTCAAATTTTCTGTCTTGATAACGTAATGGTTAGTGCGCGGAATTTCGGTGTGAGTATCCTAGGTTCGAATCCTTGGAGTACCACCTGTATTCATTAGTTTCATTGATTTCATCGATTAGGTTTATTTGTAAGTTAATTGGTGGGTTGGTGATCATATGAAATGATATGACCTTCCATTGCCCATTTAAACTCTTTCAAGCAAATTTCGACCTTCTGTTTTACTGTGGCTAATATAAAACGATCTTATACAGTTTAGGAAGGACCTCAAGTAATCTAAAGAGTAAAATTGACCTCAATTAACGCTTTGACTCCCACAGACTCTTTCTAACTTCAAAAAAATAGTTTGATATTAGCCAAAACAATATTAAAGAATGTATTATGATAAACAGGAAAAAAAAAAAAAAAAAAAAAAAAAAAAACAGGAATGGTAAATCAAAGGACGATAATTTTGCTGCCAGATGATTTTACTCAGCTTAGGAGTCAATGAGTAAATATATTTCTTTAAGGGTAAATGGGCCGTTTTTCTGGTACCCCCCTCCTCCTCATGTTTAGCCCAATTAGTTTTCTGATTTTTAGACGTTCGGCCATTAGTTTGTCTATTTTTAAACCTTGCGTCCCATTTCTATAGCAATATCAAGACCTTTCGTGCCATTTAGGTGTCGATTTTCTCCTGGCGAGCGATAGCGAGCCTGTAATTTTAAGTGAAACCGAGCTTCAGCCAAGAAATTTTTCTATCGAAAAATGTACGCATTTTTCTTGAAGGGGGTCTGTTTTTTAAATTTGATGAAGGTCTAGCGAGGAAACTAAAAAATAAATGAATATATAAATAAATAAACCCCCAACAAATAACCACTGTCCGTCTGTCCCCTTAATGTGGGTGACCTGTTTTTGTTCTGTCCTTTTCTATCTTTCTCTGGCTTGTATCCATTTGGCCCCATTCAGCCTACTGTTTTAGGACGTTTATCCCCATCCAGGTGTCAATTTTTTACTGGTGAGCGGTAGCGAGCCAGCATATTTTTTATATTTGTTTGACAGCAGGCTAGATTTGTAAATTTTTTGATAGAAAAATTTCTCCGGCGAAGCCGGATTCTTCATATAATACTGGCTGGCTATCGCTCGCCAGGAAGAAATCGACACCTAGATGGGGATAAACGTCTTAAAATAGTTGGCTGAATGGGGCCGAATGGATACAAGCCAGAGAAAGAGAGAAAAGGAGAGAAATAACAAAAAGCAGGTCACCCCCCTTAACCCTTTGTGGGGCGGAGTGTTATAGTTGATGATAGAATTTGGGTAACTGAGCCTTCATGGAACTCCATTCCTAAGCTGAATATAACCGTGTGCATATGTAGCTACATTATTTACATTATTTACAACCAATATGGTACAGTCGCGCTAATAAGTGATGTCTCGGCACCGGAGTATATTTCGATCCATAATTGGTGTCAGAAATATTTAAACATAATTTATTTATTTCGAGAGGGATACACAAACCTATTCCTACAGTTACCCACCCTATTCAACATCTGGCAGACATTATTACAGCACAGAGCGAGCCAAACGGAATGACAGCTGGAACATGACTTATTAGCGCGACTGTACATGCTTCTTATATGTCCCTATTAATTTTGTCTTATGTATCTATTTTACATAATGTCGTTCTACTAAAAGTCCATTAGCACTAAAATGTCATTATTATTTGCTGCTTCATTTATCTATATGAATGATAATTTGTATGTTCTTAACCCCTTCAGACTCATATGACGCAGAGGTTGCCAGATAGCAATAAAAATAGAGTTCTCTCACTCTTATAATTACCTCTCCAAAATTAGTGTTCTGCCCACAGCTAACTCAAAGACAACTGAAGAGGTTGAAGTAACTAAACTAAACGTTTCTAAATACCCCTGATGGTAACAAAGGCTTTAAAGTATCCCTAATAGGCTCAACATCGCGTCATATGTCGGAGAGGGTTAATTAATTCCTCTGTATGTGTACACACAATCACCGTGTGCGTAAAAGTTCAACCTTTAATACACACACACACACATCTTACAATAGCCTATGATTGTAGATTATGTTAATATGTACGTATTCACTACCGACCGGCCTTGACTATTGTTACAGCCATTAATATCACACACACACACACACACACACACACACACACACACAGCTCATGAGGCTGCCATTCTTTAATAAACCGTTTATTATTATTATTATTATTATACACACACACACACACACACACAGCTCATGAGGCTGCCATTCTTTAGTAAACCGTTTATTATTATTACACACACACACACACACACAGCTCATGAGGCTGCCATTCTTTAGTAAACCGTTTATTATTATACACACACACACACACACACACACACACAGCTCATGAGGCTGCCATTCTTTAGTAAACCGTTTATTATTATACACACACACACACACACAGCTCATGAGGCTGCCATTCTTTAGTAAACCGTTTATTATACACACACACACACACACACACACACAGCTCATGAGGCTGCCATTCTTTAGTAAACCGTTTATTATTATACACACACACACACACACACACACACACACAGCTCATGAGGCTGCCATTCTTTAGTAAACCGTTTATTATTATACACACACACACACACACACACACACAGCTCATGAGGCTGCCATTCTTTAGTAAACCGTTTATTATTATTACACACACACACACACACACACACACACAATAATGAGACTTAACCTTGTATATTTTCGGCGTATAATGTCAGTGTTAAAAAGTATATATATAAAAAAAAAAAAAAAAATGATATATATAATTATACAGCATATTTTAAAAAAACATCTACAAATTATCCACCCATATAATCTCGAGGAAAAAATATACTTTAAAAACATGCGCCCCAATTAGCTTACCTTGCCGTACCTAATTTGCGTTATATAGTTAGTGTAAAATATATTATCCAGCATAATATATATTGGAGAAGGTGATACATTATTGTTAGCCCAGTACCCTTAAGGGGAGAAGGGTCGTACGTTATTCTAGGCCCCCTTCTCCCTCATGTTTAGCCCCATTAGTTTTCAGGTTTTAAGATGTTTGTCCCATTAGTTTAGCGATTTTAAGGCCTTTCGGCTTATTCCTTTGCCAATATTTAGACCTTTCGTGCTATTTAGGTGTCGATTTTTTTCCTGGCGACCGATAGTGAGCCTGAAATTTTGAAAGAACCGGCCTTCAGCAGGGATATTTTTCTACCGAAAAATTTAAAAATTAATCTAGATCTAATGGGTGTTTTTCTAATTTTGTTGGAAGTCTGGGGAGGAAACTAAAATAAATATATATATTTGAAATAATCGACCAATAGATAGGCTACACTACTTCTATATCAGCGACGTCTTATTAATTTTCCTATGCATATTATTAAGACGACGTTTTGCAGTTTAAGAAGGATCTGTGGTAATACAAAGGGTTAAGTCAGATAGGTAGAAGCCTGTAATTGTTGGAGGCTCTTTTTAAGCTGAATAAAATCGTCTTAAATTAGTCAGGAAAAATTAAATAGACGTCGCCGGTACAGAAGAGGTTAAGGAAGGTTCTTAGTTTGCTCCGTAGACCTCCATCAAGCCTAAATAAACACCCCCAAGACCCCACTTCGAAAACATTTGTAAATATTTATGTAGACAAATGTTCCGGCCGAAGGCTGGTTCTTTTTAAATTTCAGGCTCGGTTTCACTCACCAGGGTAAATTGGCACATAAATGGCACGCAAGGCCTTAATATTGACAAAGAAATTGGCAAAAGGTTTAAAATCGCCAAACTAATGGGGAAAACTTCTTACAATCTCAAAACTAATGGAGCTAAACATGTGGAAAAAACAAAAGCCGGCCTTTGTCCATCGAAATAGAACACAGTTAACTCAAAGTTTGGTTTTGTTTTTCTTTTGTTTTTCTTATACTTGGCAGAGGTCTGGAGACAGAAAAAAACTCAAGGTGGGGAGGGTTTATTTATTGTTCGATTTATTAATTTATTAACTATTGATGTTAGTTTATTTATTTATTAACTATTGATGTTAGTTTATTCATTTATTAACTATTGATATTAGTTTATTCATTTATTAACTATTGATGTTAGTTTATTCATTTATTAACCTTAGTTTATTCATTTATTAACTTGATGTTAGTTTATTCATTTATTAACTATTGATGTTAGTTTATTCATTTATTAACTATTGATGTCAGTTTATTCATTTATTAACTATTGATGTTAGTTTATTCATTTATTAACTATTGATGTTAGTTTATTCATTTATTAACTATTGATGTTAGTTTATTCATTTATTAACTATTTATGTTAGTTTATTCATTTATTAACTATTGATGTTAGTTTCCTCCCTAGACCGCCATCAAGCTTAAAATATCATCCCCAAGACAGACAGATTTTATATTTTCTTAGGTTTGTGTAGACAAATTTTACGGCCTCTATAGGCTTGCTATAGCTCGCCAGGAAAAAAACAACACCTAAATGGCACAATAGGTCTTAATATTGATAACAAAAATGGGACGAAAAGTCGAACAACTTATGAATTTTATGCCTGAGCTCTGTATCTCGGATATATATATATATATATATATATACAGTATATATATATATATATATACATATATATATATATATATATATATATATATACTGTATATATTTTTTTTTACAGGGAATCTGCGTAATCAGGGATTTCACGAAATCCCTAGTGAATTCGCGAAATAGAATTCTAAATTTGCTTATAATTCTATGGTTTAAATATTTCAAGTTGAAATATAAAATTTCATGTGTTGTAAATGTTTGGTTACGTTAAATTTTGCCCTGCTAGATAAATGTGATAAATATTTATATCATTAATCTTATACTAAAATTTGAAAGTTAATTTGTATCTTCCTATAATAATGAGTTCGGAAAGATACATAGTTTGGTTAAACTGGACCTAACCTAACCTGTCCACTATAAGATATCCTAAATATAGGACATGGTATTAGAAATATTTTGAAATTAAATATTAAATTTCTCAAATTCACTAGGGATATCGTGAAATCCCTCTTTACTCAGATTCCCTCTAACACACACACACACACACACACACACACACACACACACACACACACACACACACACACACACACACACATATATATATATATATATGAGTACATTTTTAGATTGATAGCCCGTATTCGATAAATGAATTCAAAATTGTAGTCATGTATTTAGCCTTTTAACTGTATTGATGGTGTAGTGGTTAGTGTTTAATTTCATTGGGAAGCGTTTGGTGGTGGGAGTGAAATTTTATACATTAGATTATATATATATACGATAATGTTTGCTTAGTAACATTCTCCGCATATCAGCGGGGAGAAATATTCGTGTTTTCCTTTCGCTTTATGCTTACCTCCGAAAATATTATTTGGTCGAAGAATTTAGGCTACCGTAATTTTGTCTCTAAGGAAGGTTCAGCCAGCATAGTCCTCGTTAGTTTGAATCAGAGTCACACTGCAACATTTTAAGGTAGATTATTATGGGCAACATGCGAGGAGGGTTTATTGGACCCTCGAGATATATACTGTAATATATATATTCAAAGTTACCAGGTCTCTGATGAGTTTTCGCTGGGTGGCAGGAAGTAGATGAAGGAGATGAGCAAAATTCATGGTGGTACAGGGTTACATTAAAGTACATGAATATACAGGATATACGACGCGTTTCACTGGACAACCAGCATTATCAAGTAAGGAAGGAATGATATAAAAGGTAAACAGGAAGGGTATATATAGAGGGTGGAGGATCAGAGGAGGCGGAAAACAGGGGGCAAAAGTCTGCGATTGGTGGAAGGCTAAACTAGGAGAGAGAAAGGGGGTAACCGCTTCACGCATGCGCACTGGATGCGGGATGGTGGTCGATAGGGGGGGAGGAAGCTGATTGGCTGCGTGTCGAGGGGCGTGGCCTAAGTTGTGTGGCGCCTGCAGAAGACGAAGCTGAAGGAGGTAGCGCGGGGGGCTGCGTCAAGGGCACCGGGGGGCGAGGAGGGGTGTTAGGTCCTGTAGGGTAGTGCCTTTTGGCAGAAGGAAGGATCTGAAGGTCCAGAGTTTGGTTGTTGATGTTGGGATGTAAGGCTTGGATATATAAAGCTTCGAGTATAGGTAATCTCCTTGGGTCACTTTCTTTATCGAGTATGGTGGTGTGTTTCTCTAACTCGTTGCGTGTGAGGTGAGGGTGGTTAGGGGTGAGATAGTGGTCTTTGATGGCTCCAGCCTGAAGGTGAAGAGTTAACCGACGTGAAAGACGAGTCTGCGTCATACCAATATAGGAATGAGGTCCACAGTCCTCATAATTACAGGTATGTTGGTAAATGACGTGATCGTCGGTCATCAGGCTCTTTATCTTGGTGGAGGCTGGTTTGTTGCGGAGAACGAGGTTGGAGGTCTTGGGGGATTTGTAATAAATTATTAATTTGATTTTGTTTTCCGGGTTGGTTGGGTGGACATGCTTGGAGATTATTTATTTTAAGACGGCCTCGTCATTTTTGTGTTCAGAGGACATGTACCACCCTGTACCCTGTACCACCATGAATTTTGCTCATCTCCTTCATCTACTTCCTGCCACCCAGCGAAAACTCATATATATATATATATATATATACATACAGGGTGTATTTAAAACACACTTACATACTTCAAGTGCTAAGTACGTACCTATTAAAAAAGACAACTTCATTTTATTCTGTAATTAAATACAATTTAATTAAACATTTATGATTGAAAGGATATATAGTAAAATATCCAGTGTCGTCCAAGCATGTGTTATATAATCCGAACACTGGCATTGGTCTCCCCCTTTGTATTTTTGTTTTAAGTTTGATGGAGGTCTAGGGAGGAAAATAAATATATAATACATGATATAATCGACCAAAAATATATACCTTATCTCCTTAAGTCACCTTCATTAAGGGGGGTGACCTGTTTTTTTTCTGTCCTTTTCTATCTTTCTCTGGCTTGTATCCATTTGGCCTCATTCAGTCTACTGTTTTAAGACGTTTATCCCCATCCAGGTGTCAATTTCCTACTGGTGAGCGGTAGCGAGCCAGCATATTTTTAATTTTTGTTAGACAGCAGGCTAAATTTGTACATTTTTCGATAGAAAAATGTCTACGGCGAAGCCGGATTTCTTCATATAATGCTGGCTCGCTATCGCTCGCCAGGAAGAACTCAACACCTAGATGGGGATAAACGTCTTAAAATAGTTGGCTGAATGGGGCCGAATGGATACAAGCCAGAGAAAGAGAGAAAAGGATAGAAATAACATAAAGCAGGTCACCCCCCTTAACCCCTTCAATACCATAATTATAAGTATACAATTATGGCTAACATTAGACGATTGCAAATATAGTATAGTCATTGTTTTCCAGGTGATGGTAAATTGCTATCTCGCCATCCTGGTTACTCGGCTATTGCCAAGATTGTGTAGCGAAATAGGTTGTTATGTACGGTTGCGCTAATAAGTCAGTCCCAGCTGTCATTACGTTTGGGTTGCTCTGTGCTGTATTAATGTCTGTCAGATGTTGAATAGGGTGGGTAAGTGTAGGAACATGTTTGTATATTTCACTCGATATGAAGAAAGGAAGCTTAGATATTGCTGATACCAATAATTGATCAAAATATACTTGGTGCCGAGACATCACTTATTAGCGCGACTGTACGATAACTTGGCAATATACGACGTAGAAACATGGCAGTATCATATTTTCATATTACAAATCGTAAAATCAGCTGTAAAGGTATTCAATTTACCCGCCGCTGGTAAAATGCTTCTATTAAAACTCCAGTACAATTATTACACTCCCTGTAGGAATGCAAATGCAGATGGTGCTAAGGGGAGATGGGTTTTTTGTCTGGTCCCCCTTCATCCTCATGTTTAGCCCCATTAGTTTTCATATTTGTAGACGTTCGGCCCATTAGTTTGTCGATTTTAAAACCTTTTGTCCCATTTCTACGTCAATATCAAGACCTTTTGTGCCATTTTGGTGTCGATTGTTTCCTGGCGAGCATTAGCGAGCCTGTTATTTTAAGAGAGACCAGCCTTCGGCCTTGACATTTCTACCGAAAAATGTACAAATTTGTCTTGAAGGGGGGGTCTAGAGAGTGATTTGTTACGCTTGATGACGGTCTAGCGAGGAAACTAAAAAATAAATTAATGTATAAATAAATAGACCCTAACAACTATTAGACGATTGTATTCAGCTTAGGAAGGACGTCTACCCATTAAAAGGCTACAGACTATTGTATTTAATCCTTTTGGCTACCCTATATCCTTCCTAATCTTCATAAAATCGTAAAAAGGTAGCTGAAATCAAATAAATAACACGTCGCTGGTACTGTAGAGGTTAATGGTCGAGTTTCCAGCCAACGTCAACTTTTACGGCGTGACTAAAACGGATATTTGGTTTTGGGACAGTGGAGGAGGAGGAGGAGGGGAGGAGAAGAGGAGGGGAGGAGGATGAGGAGGGGAGGAGAAGGAGGGGATGAGGAGGATGAGGAGGAGGAATAATACAAAGGAGAACAAACTGCAACAGACCTATTGGTACTTACGGGGCAGTTTGGATATCTAAAACTATTAGTCTATTGACTACGAGGTAGAGAAAAGGATAACTAAGAATAAGGCTCCTCCCCACCCACCACTCCCTCCAGCTAATACTGGCATGGAAACAGTTGAAAAAAAGGCATGTAGGAGGAGGAGAAGGAGGAGGAGAAGGAGGAGGAGGAGTGGAGGAGGAAGAGTACAAAGGAGTACAAAGGAAATCAAGCAACAACAGTTCTAGTGACCCTTCTAGGCTGCTTGTCTTCCAAAACACTGATGATCAAGTGTCCAAACAGTGGTTTAGAGTGGGTAAGGGAACATTGGAAAGGGAACTACTGCCCTGGAACTAATATCCGTGGCAGTGCTAGGAAGTTAGTAGGGGACATATGGGTTAGTAACTGAGGGGAGGATAAAATAAAGTTATTCATTTACAAACGCAGTCAGTCGCGGGTTTGATGCGAGATATTTGTCTAGGCGGAGTTTAAATGAATCAACGGTGCTGCAGTCTATAACGTCTCGGGGAAGCCCATTCCACAAGTTGACAACTCGATTGAAGAAGAAATTCTTAGATTCGTGTGAGTTAAAAGATTTACCAATAATTTTGCAACCGTTTCCCCGCGTGTAATTAGATTGGTCGATAGTGAAGTACTTACTACAGTTCATATTGTCGATGCCTCTGATGATTTTGAACACTTGAATTAAGTCACCTCTTAATCTGCGCTGGGTTAAAGGAAATATATTTAATTCTCTAAGACGCTCTTCGTATGGTTTGTTCTTTAGGCTAGGTATCATTTTGGTAACTCTACGTTGAACTCGTTCTAGCTTGTTTATGTCTTTTTGGTAATAAGGGCACCAGCATTGAACGCAGTATTCCAGAAGAGGGCGGACTAAGGAATTGTAAAGGGTTAGGATAACGTCTTTGGATTTATGCTCAAATGACCTGCCTATAAAGCCAATTATTTTGTTTGCCTTCTTAACAACTTCTGAACATTGTTGACTCGGTTTTAGGTTACTCGATATTGTTACTCCCAGATCGGTTTCTCTGTTTACATTCTTAAGCTGAGTGCCATTCATCGAATAGTTTGCTTTCTCATTTAGGTATCCGATATGTAGTACTTTACATTTATCCCATTGAAACTCATTTGCCAAATTTGGGCCCAATGTGACAATTTATCTAGATTGTGTTGCATATCGTCAACTTGATCTTTTGAGAGTACGCTATTTGCAATTTTTGTATCGTCAGCAAATTTTGAGATTGTACAGGTGAGACCCTCATCTATGTCGTTGATGTAAATTAGAAGGAGAATTGGTCCTAGTACCGATCCCTGGGGTACCCCGCTACTTACATTGGTCCATTTAGATGCCTTACCGTTTATGACTACTCTTTGCTTTCTGTCGCTGAGCCAATTTTCTATCCATTTCAACACACCGTCTTGTATTCCATGCGCTTTTAGTTTTAGCAGTAAACGTTTGTGGGGAACTTTGTCAAAGGCCTTTTGAAAATCAAGGTATATATCTACAGCTTTACTCTCATCGTAGAGGTTGAGGATATCGTGGAAGAAGTCTAAGAGGTTTGTTAAACAGGAACGTTTTTTACGAAAGCCGTGTTGAGTATCTTTAAGTATGTTATTTTCCTCTAAGTGATTTACGAGTCTGTCTCTTGTGACCGTTTCTAGCATTTTACATACAACTGAAGTTAAGCTAATTGGACGATAGTTACTGGGTAGGGATTTTCTGCCTTTTTTGAATATCGGTGTTACGTTGGCTATCTTCCACTGATCAGGCATAGTTCCAGACTGCAAGGATTTATTGAATAGTAATGTCAGTGGTTTGGAGAGCTCATCCTTAGCTTCCTTTAGAACTCTAGGCGAGATTGTATCAGGTCCAGGCGTTTTATTTACCTTGAGTTTATCTAAACAATTCAATACTTCTCTCTCTGTAACGGTGATATTACTTAGAACATCTGAATTATCAATCTGAATCGGCGATGGTGTAGGGATATCACTGAGGTCTTCTGTTGTAAAAACTGATGCAAAGAAGGTATTGAGGGCATTACTCATTTGTACTTCGTCTTTGGTGTATTCTCCATTTTCATCGACTAACGGTCCACCAGTTGAAGTAATTACTTTTTTCTTTCTGATATAACTATAGAATTCTTTCGGGTTTGTTTTACTTTGATTCGCAATATGTAACTCTAGGGTCTTTTTACTTTGCTTAATTAACTTTTTGGCTTTGCGTCGTAGCTCTACAAATTTCACCCGTTCTTCGTCATTTTGTGAGGATTTAATTTTAGGAAGAGGAGGAGGAGGAGTGGAAGAGGAGGAGTGGAGGAGGAGGAAAGGAGCCGGGATGATGGGGTGGTACGAATCTGACCAGTAACTTTTATTGCCAGGAGGGTGGGTGGGGTAAGGGCAGGGGGGGGGGGGGGGGGGGATATTGATGTGTGCAGAGGGGACGGGGATGGAGGAACGATTGAGGAGAAAGAAACTAATGAAATACCGACCCGTGTATACTTAAGGGGGGTGGGCGTATTTATTGGCTCATGTATGTATTTATTGGCTCATGTATGTATTTATTGGCTCATGTATGTATTTTGTTTAGTTTTCTCCCTAAACCTTAATCAAGCTTAGCACCCCCCCCCCCCCAGACCCTCCTTCAAGATAAATTGGTACATTTTTCGATAAAAAAAAAAATCCGGCCGAAGACTGGTTCCTCTTAAATTACAGGCTCGCTATCGCTCACTAGAAATAAAGTCGACACCTACATGACACGAAGTCAAAATATTGACAAAGAAATGAGGCGAAAGGTCTTAAAATCGTCAAAGTAATGGGCCGAACGTCTTAAAATCTGAAAACTAATGGGGCTAAGCAAGAGGAAGAAGGCGGGCTAGAAAAACATCAAACTTAAAAAAACACTCTTTAGCCCCCACTCTTTTCAAGATAAATGTGTACATTTTCGGTAGAAAAATGTTCTGGCCGAAGGCCAGTTCCTTAAAAAATGACAGGCTCGCTATCGCTCACCAGGAAAAGATTGACACCTAAATGGCACGAAAGGTGTAAATATTGACAAAAAAATGGGTCGAAAGATCATAAAATCACCAAACTAATGGAACAAATGTCATAAAATCTCAAAGTTCATTATTCTAAACATGAGGGAGAAAAAGCAGCTGCCTCCCCCTTAACGGATGTCAAAAATTATCAAGTCACATTTTCCCTATCAAGATACCTTTTTTGTATCTGTATTTTAGCTCTCAGAGGTCGAGTTTAATATACTGCGAAAAAAAAAAAAAAAAAAAAAAAAACCCGTAGTCGAAGAATTAAGGGGATATTGTCACTTGAGGGATAATTTTCTGGGCTCCCTTCTCCCTCATGATTAGCCCCATTAGTTACGAGATTTTAAGAACGTTCACCCCATTACTTTGGTGATTTGAAAAGAACTTTCGCCCTATTTATGTCAATTTTAAGACCTTTCGTGCCATTTAGGTGTCGATTTTTTCATGGCGAGCGATAGCGAGCCTGTAATTTAAGAAAATTGTACAAATGTATCTATCTTAAAGGCGAATATAGCTCTCTCTCTCTCTCTCTTTTTTTTTTTTTTTTTTTAATGGAGGTCTAGGGAGGAAACTAAAAAAGCTGAAAAATTAAATAAACAAATCAATAACGCCCATCCCCCCCCCCCTCTTAATAAACGTTCTTCTAATAGCCGTATACCCTCAAAGACACACAGACACACAGACACAGATCCCAGCCCAATATACAGTATATGAACCCTCCAACTACACAAACCAACCTCTCGAAAGGTAAATATTAGGTCAAACAATTAAATGGAGAAGATTGGATTAAGTTCCGGATAGCTTCAATAACTTAAGGGGGGATGGGTGTATTTATTGGCTCATTTATGTATCTTTTTACTATTTTTTTATAGAAAAATGTCCCGGCCGAAGGCCGGTTCCTCTTATATGTCAGGCTTGCTATCGCTCGCCAGGAAATATTTGACACCTAAATGAGACGAAAATTCTTAATATTGACAAAAAATGGGGCGGGAGGTTTTAAAATCACCACACTAATGGGCCGAACGTCATAATATCTGAAAACTAATGGGACTAAACATGAGGAAGAAGGGGGACCACATAACCGACCCATCTCCCCTTTGATCTGAACCAGGCTGTTGAAGATAGGACCCATTGCACATCGTGTAACTGTTTTCTGAGGAACATCAAAGTGACCATTCTTGGTTTAATGGTCGGTTTCAGAAGCAGTAAAGAGGAAAGTTCTAATGTTACTCCTAAATATAAATGTAATTCTGGTCATAAATAAAATCATGAAGAATCATTGCTCCAAATAGATTTATAAAACGACACTATTAAATGAAGCTATAAAGTTTCTCTCCAATAGGTTTGTTCACTCGTGAATGAAGCTATAAAGTTTCTCTCCAATAGGTTTGTTCACTCGTAAATGAAGCTATAAAGTTTCTCTCCAATAGGTTTGTTCACTCGTAAATGAAGCTATAAAGTTTCTCTCCAATAGGTTTGTTCACTCGTAAATGAAGCTATAAAGTTTCTCTCCAATAGGTTTGTTCACTCGTAAATGAAGCTATAAAGTTTCTCTCCAATAGGTTTGTTCACTCGTAAATGAAGCTATAAAGTTTCTCTCCAATAGGTTTGTTCACTCGTAAATGAAGCTATAAAGTTTCTCTCCAATAGGTTTGTTCACTCGTAAATGAAGCTATAAAGTTTCTCTCCAATAGGTTTGTTCACTCGTAAATGAAGCTATAAAGTTTCTCTCCAATAGGTTTGTTCACTCGTAAATGAAGCTATAAAGTTTCTCTCCAATAGGTTTGTTCACTCGTAAATGAAGCTATAAAGTTTCTCTCCAATAGGTTTGTTCACTCGTAAATGCATTAACTTTGCTCCTAAGTGTAACACAGTATGTGAAAAGCTGTAATGTGTTTCTTAAGAGGAGTTGGGTCGTTTTTCTGGTCCCCTTTCTTCCCCATCAGTTTTCAGATTATATGACTCATTATTTTGGCGAATTGAAGACCTTGCGCCCCATTGCTTTGTTAATATTAAGACCTTTTTGTGTCATTTAGGTGTTTATTTTTTCCTGGAGAGTGGTAGAGAGCCTGTAATTTAATAGGGAACTGGCCTTTGGCCGGGACATTTTTCTAACATAAAATGTAAAGTTTATCTTGAAGGAGTGTCTTGGGCGGGTGAGTTTTTTTAAGCTTAATGGAGGTCTAGGGAGGAAACTAAACACAAAATAAAAAAATACATTGTTATTAAGGGGAGATCTCCACTTGAGGGATTTTTTTCTTGACCCCCTTTCTCCCTCATGTTTAGCCCCATTGCCTTTGATATTATAAAACGTTCGCCCTATTAATTTAGCGATTTTAAGAACTTTCACCCCATATTAAGACCTTTCGTGCCATTCAGGTGTCGATTTTATCCTGGCGAGCGATAGCGAGCCTGTAATTTAAGAGGAACCGGCCTATGGCCGGGAAATTTTTCTACCGAAAAATGTACACATTTATCTTGAAAGAGACTCAAGGGGGTATCATTTTAAGCTTGATGGAGGTCTAGGGAACAAAGTAAATACCTCCCCTTAACCCCTTCTGTACCGGCGGCGTCGTTTTAATTTATTATTTGTATATTTTGACGATTGTGTGTAGTTTAGGAAGGATCTGTGGTAGTAAAGCGGGTTAACTATGATAGTTTGAAGCCAATTCCTGGTGGCCCTTGTTAAACTGAATACAATCGTGTAATAATGGCCAGAATGTAATTAAAAAAGACGGGGCTGAAGTAAAACCAAACTCCTGCACGGATCACAAATAAGCAATCTGAGCAATAACATATCTTACTGTTGGCTACACTCTATTACTTAAGGTGGGTGACCTGTTTTTGTTCTGTCCTTTTCTATCTTTCTCTGGCTTGTATCCATTTGGCCCCATTCAGCCTACTGTTTTAAGAAGTTTATCCCCATCCAGGTGTCAATTTCTTACTGGTGAGCGGTAGCGAGCCAGCATATTTTTTATTTTTTGTTAGACAGCAGGCTAAATTTGTACATTTTTCGATAGAAAAATCTCTCCGGCGAAGCCGGATTTCTTCATATAATGCTGGCTCGCTATCGCTCGCCAGGAAGAAATCGACACCTAGATGGGGATAAACGTCTTAAAATAGTTGGTTGAATGGGGCCGAATGGATACAAGCCAGAGAAAGAGAGAAAGGGACAGAAATAACAAAAAGCAGGTCACCCCCCTTAAGCCGCTGTCACACGAGCGCTTTTTCTGGCAATTTCCGTTGAGCAATTATGTTCTTGTACCATTTTGAGGTTCTTTCGCATTGACATCGGAAACTAGATTGAAGGTAGATTATGTTAGGTAGTTTAATTTTTTATGGAACTTAAGTTTCAAAGCTGCCAGGCTACAATTGCTCGTAGAAATTGACGGAAAAATCGTTCGAGTGACACCGCCTTAAGGGGGGTGACCTGCTTTTTTTATCTCCTTTTCTCTCTTTCTCTAGCTTGTATCCATTAAGGCTCATTCAGCCTACTGTTTTTTAAGACGTTTACCCCCATATAGGTGTCGATTTTTTTCCTGGCGAGCGGTAGCGAGCAAGCATTATTTGTTTTAACTGTTTGTGACACCAGGCTAAATTTGTACATTTTTCGATAGAAAAATGTCTCCGGCGAAGCCAGATTTCTCCATACAATGCTGGCTCGCTATCGCTCGCCAGGAAGAAATCGACACCTGGATGGGGTTAACGTCTTAAAACAGTTGGCTGAATGGGGCCGAATGGATACAAGCCAGAGAAAGACAGAAAAGGCGATAATAAAAACAGGTCACCCCCCTTAACTCTACTGCTTGAGTCGTGGAAGTATTTATGTTGCTCTTACAAAACATTTCCCAGTAAGGTCTTTGAATAGGATAGGAACATTTGCTTGTAGTTAGTTTTGTTCATCCCGTATTCGCATTAATTAACCCCTTGACGATATGATGCGTTTGACCAGTTTATTGTGGCCATCATTAGACGATTGTATACAGCTTAGGAAGGAGCTGTGGGAATTAAAGGGGTAATGTAGACTATCTCAATCAACCCTCTGACTGCCATATACCCTTTCTAATCTGAACAGAATCGTTTAATAACAGCCAGAACACAGAAAGGAAGTGCGTCATCGATCCACAGAGGGTTAAGCTATAAAGGGATAATTGTATTCACCATGATTTAATAAGAGATCACACGAGCCCTTTTCGGAGTTTTTTTTTTTTCCTATTTTCTATTTTTTTCCTATTTTCTATTTTCTATTTTTTTCCTATTTTCTATTTTTTTCCTATTTTCTATTTCTTTTGTTTTTCATTTTCCATCACATTTTCGTTAAGTTTTTCCCCTTGAATTACCGGATATACTGTACGCCCGTTGTCAAGTCCTATCACCCACTTCATACTAGCGGGAGTTAAGGGGAGGTATTTAGTTTGTACCCTAAACCTCCATCAAGCTTAAAAATTACACTCTCTTGACCCCCTTCAAGATAAATTTGTACATTTTTCGGTAGAAAAATGTCCCGGCCGAAGGCCGTTTCCTCTTACATTACAGGCTCGCTATCGCTCGCCAGGAAAAATCGACGACTAAATGGTACGAAATGTCTAAAAATTGACAGAAATTGGGCGAAAGTTCTTAAAATCGCCAAACTAATGGGGCAAACGTCTTAAAATCTCAATAGCAATGGAGTTAAACATGAGGGAGAAAGGAGTAAAGAAAATAATACCTCAAGTGGAAATCTCACCTTAAGGGTGGGTGGGTCGCTTTTCTGGTCCCCCTTCTTCCTCACGTTTAGCCCCATTAGTTTTCAGATTTTATGAAGTTTGGCCCATTAGTTTGGCGATTTTAAGACTTTTCGACCCATGTTTTGTCAATATTAAGACCTTTCGTGCCCTTTGGGTGTCGATTTTTTTCCTGGCGAGCGATAGCGAGCCTGTCATTTTAAGAGGAACCGGCCCATTTTGCTAAAAAATAAATGTACAAAACAATCTTGAAGGGGGGGGGGGGGGTCTAGGGAGTGTTGTTCAAGCTTGATGAAGGTCTAGCGAGGAAACTAAAACATAAATTAATATATAAATATATAAATATATAGACCCCCCAAAATAACCACTACCCCCTTAACCCTTTCACGCGTATGACGCGATTTTGAGCCTATTGGGGATACTTTAAAGCCTTTGTTACCATCAGGGGTATTAAGAAACCTTTAGTTTAGTTACTTCAACCTCTGCAGTTGTCTTTGAGTTAGCTGTGGGCAGAAAACTAATTTTGGAGAGGTAATTTTAAGAGTGAGAGAACTCTATTTCTTATTGCTAATCTGGCAACCTCTGCGTCATAAATGCGTGAAAGGGTTAATTGATCTCGGTAACCGTCTTCCGTATTTGTATCCAAGAATTAAACGGCGTACTCCGATATCGGTGAGTAAGTACGGTGGAAAAGTGCCCGTGTGATTCCGCCTCTCAAGAACCGGGGGAATATATAGAAAGTTGGGTGAAGGTCTCCAAAGGGGTTTATTGAATTGGCGAGGTGTGAGTGATGATGGGGGAGTGGGAGGGGGGGGGGGGGGTAACGAAGAGTGGGATACTGAGCCGATATGTAAATTGGGAGAGAGAGAGTGAGTGAGTGGGAGAGAGAGAGAGTGTGTGTGTGAGAGAGAGAGAGAGAGAATGAGAGTAAGTGTATGTGTGCGTGTGTGGGGGGGGGACGTGAAGAGAAGGAGAGAGAGAGACAGAGATAATGTGTGTGTGTGTGTGTGTGTGTGAGTTAGAATGAGAGAGAGTAAATTATAGTATGTCTATGTGTGTGTGGGGGAGGGGGGTGAAGAGAAAGCGAGAGAGAGAGAGAGAGAGGGAGTGAGAGAGAGAGAGAAAGAGAATGAGAGTAAGTGAATGTGTGGGGGGGAGGGGGGGTGAAGAGAAGGGGAACGAAGGATGGACCAGAATTTTAAGAAGAGTTTATTATTTCTGTATTAATTATGTTTATGTATTTATATTTTCTTCCCTAGACCTTCATCAAGCTTACAAAATACCCCCAAGACCCCCCTTCGAGATAAATGTGTGCAATTTTCGGTAAAAAATGACCCACCATATTGCAGGCTTGCTTGCTATCGCTCGCTAGGGTAAAATCGACACCTAAATAGGCTGAAAGCTCTTAAAATCGCAAAACTAATAGGGCAAATTTGTTAAAATCTTAAACCTACTAGGGCTGATCATGAGGAAGAAGCGGATCCAGAATGAAATATCTTAAGAGTGATAACTTACGGAGAGACGAGTCGCTTTTTTAGACCACCTTCTCCCTCATCTTTAGACCCATTAGTTTGGCGATGTTATGAACTTTCGCCCCATTTCTGTCAATTTTAAGACCTTTCCTGTCAATTAGGTCTAGATGTTTTCCTGGCGAGCGATAGCGAGCCTGTAATTTAAGAGGAATCGGCCTTCGGCCAGGACATTTTCTACCGAAAAATGTACACATTTATCTTGAAAGGGGGTCTAGGGAGCTTCATTTTAAGCTTGATGGAGGTCTAGTGATGAAACTAGAAAAATAATAGATAAATATAAAAAATGACAAAAAGTGAAGGATCTCCCCGCTTCAAAAACAAATAAAGACGGGCTGGGAAATTCGGAATCAAGAAGGATAATAAGAAAGCCTAATAAGGATGAAGATAATTGTGGAGATTATATCACTTTTTTGGCTTCTATATATGCCTTTTGTTTGTCTATATACTTCGTTAATTACTTTAGTGGGGGGTAATACTTAGGATTATTGCTGAGAGACTGCTTCTTCTGTTATTGTTTTTTTTTTTTTTTTTTTTTTTTTTTTTTTTTTTTTTTTTTTTTTTTAACCCCTTTCCCCTCATGTTTAGCATTATTAATTTTGATATTTTAAGACGTTCCCCCCTCCCCGTATGTTGGCGATTTTAAGCCCCTTTCCCCATTTCTTTGGCAATGAAAAGATCTATCGTGCCATTTAGATATCGATTTTATCCTGGCGAGCGATAACGAGCCTCTAATTTTAAAAGGAGGCCGGGAATTTTTTATGACGAAAAATGTACAAACTTGTCTTGAAAAGGGGGTCTTGGGGGTGCTATTTTAAGCTTGATGGAGGTCTAGCGAGGAAACTCAAAAATAAATACATTATTAAATACATAGACGGAAAAACAAGCACTACCACCCAGACTATAATTAGTTCCCGTATCAATAAATTACCGAATGTACAGGTATATTATGACAATGGAGATAGCGGAGGGTAAAGGGAAGAATACATCATCAGTGGAACCAAGATGGCGGAGGTTGGACGATCTCTATGGTGTAAAGGGAATAATACATCATCAGTGGTAGCAAAGATGGCGGAGGTTGGCCGATCTCTATAGTGTAAAGGGAATAATACATCATCAGTGGTAGCAAAGATGGCGGAGGTTGGACGATCTCTATGGTGTAAAGGGAAGAAAACATCATCAGTGGTAGCAATATGGCGGAGGTTAGCCGATCTCTATAGTGTAAAGGGAATAATACATCATCAGTGGTAGCAAGATGGCGGAGGTTGGCCGATCTCTATTGTGTAAAGGGAATAATACATCATCAGTGGTAGCAAGATGGCGGAGGTTGGCCGATCTCTATAGTGTAAAGGGAATAATACATCATCAGTGGTAGCAAGATGGCGGAGGTTGGCCGATCTCCCAGGGTTACCAAATCAAGTTCGCTAGATTGTAAATAAATGCCGAAAATCGCTAGAATAATGCCACAATCTCTAGACTATCGCTCGAAAATTACTCTTATATCCAGAATATCGCTAGAATTCATGCCGCTAGATATGAAAATTGGCCTCTAGATCGAAATAAATTTCTCTAGATCTATCGGGAAAGTAGCTAAATTGGCAACACTACTCCACTGTACGGTAGCGCTAATAAGTCATGGTTCAGCTATCTTTACGTTTGGCTCGTTCTGTATTGTATGCATGTCTGTCAGATGTTGATTAGGGTGGGCATAGGTTTAGGAACATGTGTGTATATTTCACTCGAAATGAAGAAATCCTGTTTATATATGGTGGATACCAATTACTGATTAATTAAAATATACCTGGTGCCGAGACATGACTTACTTGGCCGACTGTACACTAATGGTCAAAACTTTCTCCTCAGCCTTCCTCCCTTGTAAGAGGAGACGGACCGTTTTTTTTTTTTTTTTTTTTCTTTCTTTCTTTCTATTAATTAATTTATTCCTTTATTTCTTAGTTTTCTCGCTAGACCTCCATCAAGCTTAGAAAAACCTCCCCTAGACCCCCTCTTCAAGATAAATGTGTACATTTTTCGGTAGAAAACATTTCCGGCCAAAGGCTGGTCCTTTTAAAATTTCAGGCTCGCTATCGCCCGCCAGGATATAGTTGACATCTAAATGGCACGAAAGGTCTTAAAATTGACAACGAAATGGGGCGAAAGGTGTTAAAATCGACAAACTAATGGGCCGAACGTCCTATAATCTCAAAACAAATGGGGCTTAACACGAGGGAGAAAGGGGACCATAAAAATGACCCATCTCCCCTTAACCTGAACAGTCCATCAGCCTCACCTTAAGTAGTTGGAGAGCTTTGGGAAGGGAGGAACGTTTGACCAGGGACATACATCACTGGTAACTCTATTTGGGCCAAGGAGTGAGTTTTGGGATCTACCCTGTATCGCTCCATTAGTTGGGGTATTTTCAGACGTTTCACCCCGATTAACTTTGTAATAATAAGACGCTTTACCCGATTTGGGTGTCAATTTATATCTGGGCGAGCGATAGCGAGCCTGTATCTAAGACAAAATCGGCCCTCGGCCGGAACATTTGTCTATCAAATATAAGAACATAAGGACATGTCAGAAGAAAAGTGGAAATCTGCATAAGGCCTATTGGCCCATACGAGGCAGATCCCTACATCCCTATTTGTTATTTTACACCTTTATGCCCTAAACTACATCTCTCGCTATAACCTATACCCCCTGCACTACGTATATCCTCTATACCACATCTAGCTTATAGCTACCTAAGAACCAATGTGCAAAATTAGATTAAAGGCATTTTTTTTCAGTTTGAAGGAAGTCTGGAAAGGCGTTTTGTTAGCCTAGGGAGAAAAATACATTGTTCGAAAATGCCAAAAGCAAGCGAAATCCTCCAATAAAATATCATGTATTAATACAAGACGTTGGATCAGATAGTGTTAAGGTACATATAAATATAATCGTGTATGATATTTATGCATGGAGTACCGGGTAACGCATGATGTTCTATCAGTATTAAGGGGAGACTGGCCGTTTGTTTGGTCTATTAATTAATTTATTCATATATTTTTTTAATTTCCTCCCTAGACCTCCATCAAGCTTAGAAAAACATCCCCTAGACCCCCCTTCAAGATAAATTTGTACATTTTTCGATAGAAAAATTTCCCGGCCAAAGGCCGGTTCCTCTTAAATTTTCAGGCTCGCTATCGCTCGCCAGGAAATAATCGACACCTAATTTGGCACGAAAGGTCTTAAAATTGACAACAAAATGGGGCGAAAGGTGTTAAAATCGCCAAACTAATGGGCCAAACGTCTTATAATCTCAAAACTAGTGGGGCTAAAATTAGGGAGAAGGGGGTCCAGAAAAACGGTCTGCCTCCCATTAAGTCAGTGTCACAAGAGAGCGTTTTCCATCAATTTATATGGGCAATTGTAGTCTTATTATAATTTAACCACCTACCTAAATATTCCTTTGGTCTAGTGTTCGATGCCAATAGTCTCAAAGTATTACGAGACAAAATTTGCTCATCGAAAATTGTTGGCAAAATCATTGGTGTGACACTGGTTTTATATATGACCATTTTGATTACTCTACCCTCGCCCTACGCTCATCTCTGGCTGCGCAATTAGGTATCAAGGTAACGTAGTTTCAAATAGTAATTGTTACCTTTAGATGAATAATTATAACTAAAATTTAATATAATCTACAAATATACATTAATTATAGCTTATGTATCTGCAAATGCACATTATGATATAGAAAACGTGTAGTTTGTTATCTATATTCATACCGTAACAGAACATATAATGCATTAAATTTTTAGTGCAGTTATAGCAAATAATAAGACATTTGAAAATCGAACACAGATATTCTATTTACCAAGCTAGGCGGAGGTATAGTCGTGGTCATTTGCTGAGTTGGTTGCTATCATACACACACACACACACACACACACACACACACACACACACACACACACACACACACACACACACACACACACACACACACATGAAGAAGAAGAAGAAGAAGAAGAAGAAATTTCTAACTAAGGTCCATATATCATGTGGCGGCCAGCCTATTAAAGATGATGTACACGATAACTTTCCCCCTAACTGTTATGGACAATTTTGCTTTAGGATTTTATAAATTAAACGAAAATGTTAATTGTGTCATCTATTCCAACGAACGAGTCTAATGGCCCATACCAGTTCAAAATACTCTCAAAATGCTGCAAGAAAATGAAATTGCGGATACCAAACAAAAAAATCTCCTCAGGAGGACTCTGTATCACGTGGAAGGAGAAGTTGATTACTTGGAATAAATTAGGTAGATGGATGATCACTAGGATGGGAAGGAGGGGGGGGGGGGGCAGTGGATTGGTGGAATGGCAAAGGATTGTTTTAACGAGGAAGGTTATCTGTTATGTATATACAGTATATATATATATATATATATATATACACTGTGTATATATATATATATATATATATATATATATATATATATATATATATATATACTGTATATATATATATATATAATGTGTGTGTGTGTGTGTATGTATGTATATTTAGCTAATATGGAAACGTAAGTGTTTACACTGGCAGACAAATTATATTTTGGGAAATGGTGGTTTATCACAAACGATAGGAGGAAAACATATAAAGGATCTTTGAGGATTGGATTGAAAAGGTGTGTTTAAAATTTGAGATAGGAATCAAAGGGGTGAAAGGTCTTCGAGGTTACTAAGGTTCCAAAAGGTTTGTTTAAAATTTGATGAAGATAAATGGCGAGAGATTGTGAGTAATGGAGGAGGGGATGGCAGTTAATAGATCACTGAGGAGGACAGGCATTACGGCACGGGAAGAGGGGCTATATATGGCACCCTAGAGGACAGATCAAGAGTAAGAGAGAGCGGAGATATATATGGCACGCTAGAAGACAGATCAAGAGTAAGGGGGAGAGAGAGAGGGGAGTTATATATGGCACCCTAGAGGACAGATCAAGAGTAAGAGAGAGAGAGAGGGGAGATATATATGGCACGCTAGAGGACAGATTAAGAGTAATAGAGAGAGAGAGAGAGAGAGAGAGAGAGGAAATATATATGGCACGCTAGAAGACAGATCAAGAGTAAGGGAGAGAGAGAGATGCACGGGGAACAGAAGTTTTGTTCTGGCACCCTAGAGGACAGATCAAGAGTAAGAGAGAGAGAGAGAGAGAGAGAGAGAGAGAGAGAGGAGATATATATGGCACGCTAGAAGACAGATCAAGAGTAAGGGAGAGAGAGAGATGCACGGGGAAGAGGAGCTATGTATGGCACCCTAGAGGACAGATCAAGAGTAAGGGAGAGAGAGAGAGCATTACGGTACGGGGAAGAGGATATATATATGGCACCATAGAGGACAGATCAAGAGTAAGGGAGAGAGAGAGAGGGGTGGGGCGGGGGGAAGAGGGGATATATATGGCACCCTAATTAGGATAGATCAAGAGTAAGAGAGAGAGAGAGAGTGAGTGAGTGAGGGGGGGGGGAGAGGAGATATATATGGCACCCAAGAGGACAGATCAAGAGTAAGGGAGAGAGAAAGAGAGACGACAGATCAGTGATGGTGGGATAAAGGGGAGAAAAACGCTGAGTGATGAAAAGAGGACGTTTATATAGACCATTAGGGGAAAACCTCAAGTGTATGGACGCTCAACGTGAAGAGACGGTGGCATAATGAATATATATATATATATATATATATATATATATATATATATATATATATATAATATAAGTAATTGCTAGAGCTAGGATTCGAACCTATGCAGGAAGGAGGTCTACCACCTATGCCACAATGGAGATTAAAATGAGGAATCAAATAAACAACTTGTCATGCTTAAGCTCGGTTCACACATACCCGTCCTGAGCTCCCGTCCTTCCCCGACCACCAAACACTGTTGGACGGCATCAAACGGATGACCTTGTGTCCCGAGTGGGCCCGAGTGGCCACGTGTGGCCCTGATGCCCGACCTCAACACGTCACCGCCCCGGAAGACGGCGCATGCACGGCTAGTGGACGGAGATCTCAACACGTGACCGCCCCGGCAGACGGATCATGGGCGGCGACTTGGTGCCACGACCAGTCCCTTTGGAAGGCGACCTAATAAGTCTGAATACGACCTGTCTGAGACGCACTGTGACGGCTTTGCGACCACAATATGATGGACGCAGTGTCGTCGGCGATGGCCCCCATCATGCATATATATTGGGGCGTGGCACAGACACCTCAGTCTCAACCAGCCCGCTGAGTGCTAGCCAATTTTGACGGTGTGCTTCTGCCAGTGCCAGAGTTTTTTGTTTTTTTTTTGTTTTTTGGCTAAATCTATCAAGTTGGGAGAGAAAGAAAGGATAATGGTAACAAAAACACTCTCCTTGTCTTTCGCCAGAAATCAGGTCCCCGATGGTCCCGAAAGTAGCTGAAAAGACACTATAGACTACAGAGACTTTTATGGTATCGGAATGTATGGGTAGGAGCGTCGTGGGAGGGTGGTTTTGGGGTTGGTGGGGGGAAGGTAGAAGCGTAATTGACTCATGTTACAAATATGAAGCCGATTGGTGAGGTAGTTTCGCCACCACGGATTTTCCTTTTTTTCCTTATCTTCGTACGGATACGCTGGAAGTGGGTGGTTGGAGGCGGTTGGGGGTATGGTGGGGGGAAGGCAGAAGGGTAAGGGACTTGTCACACAAATATGGAACCGATTGGTGCAGTCGTTTCGCCGCCACAGATTTTCCTTTGTTTTCCTTCTGACGGGACCGACAGTCAGCGAGTGGGTGGTAGGAGGGATTTGGTATTTTTGTGGTGGGTAGCCAAAAGGGTAAGGTACATGTGGTAAAAATATGAAAGCCATAGGTGCAGTCGTTTCGCTGCTACGATTTTTTTTCGGCGAGGACGTATATATACGTCAGCGGGTTAAAATTGAAATTTTTCTACCAACAAATGTACAAATTAACAATTAAACCTACGAAGATGCAAGCCAACTGCATGCTACTATACAGTATTAATAAGGGCAGATTTCCACTTGAGGGATTTTTTATTTTGACGGCGGCTTGGGAACTGAGATAGGTCCACACGCGGCTGGCTCTTTTATGGACGCTTGGTGGGCAGGGACGCGCGGGGTGATCACGTGAGGCGACGGCAGTCTCAACTTTCAAATATTTTGGTCGGGGCATAAACTACGTCTGGTAGCGTCTAGGCGCCGCATAGACGCTTATACACGTCGCATAGCGCCTATGCGCTGACCAGTCACGTGGGAGACCCGCCCTTGAACCGATTTTGGCGGTTGGTCCGTCCTGATCCGTTTATTTTAGGTATGTCAATAATGTTCGGCTCCCTCGCCGCCGTGGCCCGTGTTGTGGCGTCACTGTACGTTCATGAACAGACCATACCCGTTTATGTCGGAGTCCTTGCACGATTGCATACGTTTTCAGTGGTCGGGGAAGGACGGGAGCTCAGGACGGGTATGTGTGAACCGAGCTTTAGAGGAGTCAGATTTCGATTAAAAGACTTTTAGTTCCCCACGCGATTAAAGGTTAGGGAGGAACAGAGGTAGAAGTACCAAATTCCTCTTTTTAACCTCCGTTGTGGTATAGGTGACAGACCTCCTGATAAAGCAGTGGTAATGGTGGTTGTTATTTAAATGATGACGGTGGTCGTAGTGACAGTATTGGTGATAGTGATAGTGGTGGTGGTGGTAATAGTGTAGGGATGGTACTGATATTAAAGGTAGTGGTGGTAGCAGTGGTAATGGTGGAGGTAAAGGTAGTTCTAATGACAAAGATGGTGGTAGTGACAGTAATGATGATAGTGGTGGTGGTAGTAGTGTACGGGTGGAACTGATATTAATGGTATTGGTGGTAGCAGTGGTAATGATGGAGATGGTGGTGGTGGTGGTGATCGGTGGCAGTATGGTGACAGTACCGGTCGATGAAGGGAGACACCTCCAGTGAAAAATGATCCCAACCCCCTCTTGTACAAAGGAGTACAAAGGAAATCAAGCAACAACAGATTTAGTGACCCTTCTAGGCTGCTTGTCCTCCAAAACACTGAGGATCAAGTGTCCAAACAGTGGTTTAGAGTGGGTAAGGGAACATTGGAAAGGGAATTACTGCCCTGGAACTAAAGTCCGTGGCAGGATTAGGAAATTAGTAGGTGACAGATGGGTTAGTAACTGAGGGGAGGATAAAGTAAAGTTATTCATTTACAAACGCAGTCAGTCGCGGGTTTAATGCGAGATATTTGTCTAGGCGAAGTTTAAATGAATCAACGGTGCTGCAGTCTATGACATCTCGGGGAAGCCCATTCCATAAGTTGACAACTCGATTGAAGAAGAAATTCTTAGCTTTGTGTGAGTTAAAAGATTTGCCAATAATTTTGCAACCGTTTCCTCGCATGCAATTAGATTGGTCGATAGTGAAGTACTTACTACAGTTCATATTGTCGATGCCTTTGATGATTTTGAACACTTGAATTAAGTCACCTCTTAATCTGCGCTGGGTTAAAGGAAATAGATTTAATTCTCTAAGACGCTCCTCGTATGGTTTGTTCTTTAGGCTAGGTATCATTTTGGTAACTCTAAGTTGAACTCGTTCTAGCTTGTCTATATCTTTTTGGTAATAAGGGCATCAGGATTGAACGCAGTATTCCAGAAGAGGGCGGACTAAGGAATTGTATAGGGTTAGGATAACGTCTTTGGATTTATGCTCAAATGACATGCCTATAAAGCCAATTATTTTGTTTGCCTTCTTAACAACTTCTGAACATTGTTGACTCGGTTTTAGGTTACTCGATATTGTTACTCCCAGATCGGTTTCTCTGTTTACATTCTTAAGCTGAGTGCCATTCATCAAATAGTTTGCTTTCTCATTTTGGTATCCGATATGTAGTACTTTACATTTATCCGCATTGAAACTCATTTGCCAAATTTGGGCCCAACATGACAACTTATCTAGATTGTGTTGCATATCGTCAACTTGTTCTTTTGAGAGTACGCTATTTGCAATTTTTGTATCGTCAGCAAATTTTGAGATTGTACAGGTGAGACCCTCATCTACAGTATGTCGTTGATGTAAATTAGAAAGAGAATTGGTCCTAGTACCGATCCCTGGGGTACCCCGCTACTTACATTGGTCCATTTAGATGCCTTACCGTTTATGACTACTCTTTGCTTTCTGTCGCTGAGCCAATTTTCTATCCATTTCAACACACCATCTTGTATTCCATGCGCTTTTAGTTTTAGCAGTAAACGTTTGTGGGGAACTTTGTCAAAGGCCTTTTGAAAATCAAGGTATATAATATCTACAGCTTTACTCTCATCGTAGAGGTTGAGGATATCGTGGAAGAAGTCTAAGAGGTTTGTTAAACAGGAACGTTTTTTTACGAAAGCCGTGTTTACGAGTCTGTCTCGTATGAGTGTTTCTAACATTTTACATACAAGTGAGGTTAAGCTAATTGGACGATAGTTACTGGGTAGGGATTTGCTGCCTTTTTTTAATATCGGTGTTACGTTGGCTAGCTTCCACTGATCAGGCATAGTTCCAGACTGCAAGGATTTATTGAATAGCAATGTCAGTGGTTTGGAGAGCTCATCCTTAGCTTCCTTTAGGACTCTAGGTGAGATTGTATCAGGTCCAGGCGTTTTATTTACCTTGAGTTTAAACAATTCAATACTTCTCGCTCTGTAACGGTGATATTGCTTAGAACATCTGAATTATCAATCTGAATCGGCGATGGTGTAGGGATATCACTGAGGTCTTCCGTTGTAAAAACTGATGCAAAGAAGGTATTGAGCGCATTACTCATTTGTACTTCGTCTTTGGTGTATTCTCCATTTTCATCGACTAACGGTCCAACAGTTGAAGTAACTACTTTTTTCTTTCTGATATAACTATAGAATTCTTTCGAGTTTGTTTTACTTTGATTCGCAACATGTAACTCCAGGGTCTTTTTACTTTGCTTAATTAACTTTTTGGCTTTGCGTCGTAGCTTTACAAATTTCACCCGTTCTTCGTCATTTTGTAAGGATTTTAATCTATCATTAGCAAACTTTTTAGCAAGCAGACAGTTTGAAATATCTTTATTCCACCATTTGGGCTTATTATTAAGGCCTGTACGCCGTATTTGTAGGGGGACCACAACCCCCTACCAATCACCCCCTCTCCCAGGGAGGTAGATCGTTCAACCTTCATGCTATTTCCACTCAAATTATGCCCAGATTCACCTGACTTCTTTCACAATTATTATTATTATTATTATTATTATTATTATTATTATTATTATTATTTTATAATTCTTTATTATTATTATTACTATGATTTGTATAGTTATTATTATTACTATAATTATTTGTATTATTACTATTACTTTTATTAATATTAATCTCTCTCTCTCTCTCTCTCTCTCTCTCTCTCTCTCTCTCTCTCTCTCTCTCTCTCTCTCTCTCTCTCTCTCTCTCTCTCTCTCTCTCTCTCGTTGGCAAAACTTTAATATTGCCGTACAGCTTTGATCACACACAACCCACTCTAACTAACCAAGGGCAACAAAATGATCAATAAAATGGGCTAACGGACATCTAATTGAACCTCTAATCGAACCCAACTCACCATTCATTCGGGAAATTGAGGCCCGTGTTATTTTAGGAATCACAGAGGAATGGGAATATACGGGAAACAATATCATATCCATAGCTACTCTTTGAAATACACCGGAAAAACTCATATTATCCCCTTCTGTACCGGCGACGTCTTTTTAATGTTATTCTAGCTACTGGTAGACACTTTTATTCAGTTTCAAAAGGGCCTCCAGCCAATAAACAGGCTTCGAACTATCTCACTTAAACCTTTTTTACTACCACAGGTCCTTCTTAAGCAGCACAAAATCGTGTAAATATGGCTAGAAATAAATTACAAAGACGTTTCCGGTACAGTAGGGGTTAACTAGGAAAAAAAGTAAACTATACATTATCGTGAAATAACAAAATTGCATTAACCCTTTCGGTGTACGATGCCGCCTTTCTACTTTTGGCATAGGCTATTATTAAAACATTTTATTAAGGGGAGATGGGCTTATTTATTTGTGTATTGTTTCATCTTGTTATTATTGTTTAGTTTCCTCCGTAGACCTCCATCAAGCAGTAAAAAAAAAAAAAAAAAAAAAAAAAAAAAAAAAAACGCCTCTGCAAGATAAATTTGTACATTTTTCGGTAAAAAAAAATGCATTGTCTCTCGAGATATAGGTGGTTTGAAGAGCGAATGAATCAGAAATGATAGAATTGAAATTGAAAATGAAATCTAAAATGTCTGTATTTAGTGTAAAGGGTTTACACTGTATACACAATGGTTCATATATTTATAAACAAGGCTCTTTGATAAATTTAGTTCATCTTTAAAGTGCCGTTTGATGATATCCTTTTGATAAATACAGTTTTACCTAGTAGTTGATTGTTAGATTATTAATTAATACAAAGGAATACACAAGCAGAAGTACACTGTTACAGGGGCGTAGCATCATGTGCTTTAAATAGAGAACTTCCGTGTGTGTGTGTTTGTGTGATTGTGTGCGTGTGTGAACGAGAGACGTGCTTTGCATACTGAAATCCTGCAACACGTGCTTAAGCTAAAGACTTTTCGTGTACTTGAGTCATGTGTGTATACGTGTGTGAGTGTGTGAACGTAGTGACTAAATGTGTGTGAGAGAGAGAGAGAGAGAGAAGTTCACACATGTGAGTGATGATAAACACAGCAATAGAGGTACAATTAATATATTTAAAGCCTTCACCACAGTGAAGCTGACTATCATTAAACCATTTTATTACTCCATAAGGGGTGTGAGAGTTAAGGGGGGTCACCGTTTGTTTTTTATATTTCTCTCCTTTTCTCTCTTTCCCTGGCTTGTATCCATTCGGCCCCATTTCCAGCATTGTATGGAGTAATCCGGCTTCGCCGGAGACGTGTTTCTATCGAAAAAATTACAAATTTAGCTTGCTGTCAAAACAAACAAAATATATATGCTGGCTCGCTACCTCTTGCCAGGAAAATATTGACACCTGGATGGGGGTAAACGTCTTAAAACAGTAGGCTGAATGGGGTCGAGTGGATACAAGCCAAAGAGAGAGGGAGAGAAAGAGAAAAAAAGCGAGGTGGGCTCCCTTAATGTTAATGAAGATAGTGATATATTTATTTAATTGACCCATTAAGTAATTATAACTTGCTAAGCTGAACAAAACAATTGAATTATGGTCGGGATATCCTTCTAATTGACACGCTCACATTGAAGAAATTAACACTCAATCAGATAACGCCAATTTTCTTCATTAAATCGGAGGTAGTTGCTTTTTCTGGACCCCATTCTCCCTCACGTTTAGCCCCATTCATTTTGAGATTGTAAGACGTTCGCTCCATTAGATTATCGACTTTAAGACCTTTCGCCCCATTTCTTTGGCAATCTGAAGACCTGTCGTGCCATTTTGGTGTTGATTATTTTTTTCCGGCAAGGGATAGCGAGCCTGTAATTTTGGAGGAACCGGCCGGAATACTTGTCTACCGAATAATGTACAAATAAAGGCAGAGGGGGATCTTGAGGATGTATGTTTTAAGCTTGTTGGAGGCCTAGGGAGGAAGCTAAAATGAATAAATAAATATGTATATATACAGTATATATATATATACAGTATATATATATATATATATATATATATATATATACAGTATATATATATATATATATATATATATAATTAAGTAAACAAATACATAGCACCTACCCCCTTAACCCCTTCTGTACCGGCGACATCTTTTTCATTTTATGCTTGCTACATTTAGACGATTTTATGAAGCTTAGGAAGGATATATGGTAGCTAAAAGGACAAATTGAGATAGTCTGTAGCCTTTTAATGAGTCGACGGCCTTCCTAAGCTATACACAATCGTCTAATAGTCACCAGAATATAATGAAAAGTACATCATCGGTACAGAAGGGGTTAATATGAATACCCGACGATTTTACATAGTTTGGGATTAATAGGGTTAATAAATCTCTCAATTAACTCTCAAACGCTCACTGTTCCTTCTTGACTGAATAACAAACAACTCGTCTGGAGGTAGCAAGAAAGGAAGCAATTTGGCGTCATTTTTTTATCAACTCTGCGTAAGCAGAGTGGTATCGCCCCCCGTATAAGTACAAAGTACAAAGGAAATCAAGCAACAACAGATCTAGTGACCCTTCTAGGTTGCTTGTCCTCCAAAACACTGAGGATCAAGTGTCCAAACAGTGGGTAAGGGAACATTGGAAAGGGAATTACTGCCCTGGAACTAATGTCCGTGGCAGGATTAGGAAGTTAGTAGGGGACAGATGGGTTAGTAACTGAGGGGGGAATAAAATAAAGTTATTCATTTACAAACGCAGTCAGTCGCGGGTTTGATGCGAGATATTTGTCGGCGGAGTTTAAATGAATCAATGGTGATGCAGTCTATAACGTTTCGGGGAAGCCCATTCCACAAGTTGACAACTCGATTGAAGAAGAAATTCTTAGATTCGTGTGAGTTAAAAGATTTACCAATAATTTTGCAACCGTTTCCCCGCGTGTAATTAGATTGGTCGATAGTGAAGTACTTACTACAGTTCATATTGTCGATGCCTTTGATGATTTTGAACACTTGAATTAAGTCACCTCTTAATCTGCGCTGGGTTAAAGGAAATAGATTTAATTCTCTAAGACGTTCTTCGTATGGTTTGTTCTTTAGGCTAGGTATCATTTTGGTAACTCTACGCTGAACTCGTTCTAGCTTGTTTATATCTTTTTGGTAATAAGGGCACCAGGATTGAACGCAGTATTCCAGAAGAGGGCGGACTAAGGAATTGTAAAGGGTTAGGATAACTTCTTTGGATTTATGCTCAAATGACCTGCCTATAAAGCCAATTATTTTGTTTGCCTTCTTAACAACTTCTGAACATTGTTGACTCGGTTTTAGGTTACTCGATATTGTTACTCCCAGATCGGTTTCTCTGTGTACATTCTTAAGCTGAGTGCCATTCATCGAATAGTTTGCTTTCTCATTTAGGTATCCGATATGTAGTACTTTACATTTATCCGCATTGAAACTCATTTGGCAAATTTGGGCCCAACATGACAATTTATCTAGATTGTGTTGCATATCGTCAACTTGTTCTTTTGAGAGTACGCTATTTGCAATTTTTGTATCGTCAGCAAATTTTGAGATTGTACAGGTGAGACCCTCATCTATGTCGTTGATGTAAATTAGAAAGATAATTGGTCCTAGTACCGATCCCTGGGGTACCCCGCATGTATAGTGGTACATGCTAACCGAAATGTCTGTCTGTCTGTCTGTCTGTCTGTCTGTCCGTCCGTCCGTCCGTCCGAGAACTCCTCCTAGACCGTTTGACGGATTTTCACCAAACTTCACACGAGCCTTCGGTGCGTGAATGCGACGGTAAATAAAAAATGATTTATTGAATTTGTGCAATAGTTATGATCTTAGTCCAAAAACATGTTTTTCTCCCCCACCCCCCCTCCCCTTCAGGACCCCCACCCCCCACCCTGTACCTATTTCCAATCAATGATTATGGCGTTCTGTGTGTGTGTGCCCCGTATGGGCACACTCACACAGAACGTCATCGTTAAGGGGGCGAAAAAAAAACTCGCCCGCATTTCTTAAGTTAAGTTAGTTTAGTTGACATTAGAAGGTGACAATTGTAGAGATAATGATAGTAGTAGTGATGATGGTGGTAATGTTAGTGATGATGGTAGTAGTAGTGATGATGGTGACAATTGTAGTGATGATGATAGTAGTAGTAATAATGGTGGTAATATTAGTGATGATGGTAACCCTTTGCATAGTTGGGTATGCCGTTTTGATTTTGGGCGAAACGGCACGTCTAATTTAGTTAAGATGACATTAGAAGTGATGGTAGTAATAGTGGGGATAATATTGATAGTAGTGATGATGGTGATTATAGAAGTGATGATGGTTGTAGATTTAGTGATAATGATGACCGTAGTGATTTATGGTAGTGATGATGATAACAGTAGTAGATATGATGGTGACTAGTAGTAGTGATGATGGTCATAATAGTATTTATGATGGTGACAGTAGTAATGATAATTGTAAGATGAAGGTGACAGTATTAGTGATGTTGGTAAGTAGTAGTGATGATGGTGAAAGTTTTAGTGATTATGAGAGTAGTAGTGATGATGAGAGTAGTAGTGATGATGGTGAGAGTAGTAGTCATTATTATAATAGTAGTAGTGCTGATGATATTAATGATGATAGTGACTGGTAGTGATGATGGTGACCGATCGCAGAGTTGGGTATGCCGTTTTGATTATGGGCAAAACGGCACGTCTACTTTATTAATAAGGATAACACCAAATATATAATCAATCGGAACAGCTTCTCTAATCCTAAGGTGAATGACCCTATCAAGAGAAAAAAAAAAATCCTCAAAATTAGCCCACACATAAACTGCCAATTATCCCTCTTTGTGTTTACGCGGCAGCTCCCTTTATAGGCCAACCCAGCGTTAATTAATCCTTTGACAGGCCAAGGTTTTTTAGTAGTTGATGCCTCCTCCTGCCTCTTACACAGCAATAGTCTATTCGTTGTAAGTAGGCGAAAAATCATAACTTATAACCTCTGTAACTCACAAACGACTTGAGTGATCGAGCTAATATGTCTACCATTTGGGAAGAGTCAGGCAGGGAATAGATGTGAAAATGTACAGCCAATTTGCTCTAGCCCTTTTTGAGTTACAGAGGATAGAGGTCATGATGATTTATCGCCTACTTACAGCGAATAGACTATAGAGTGTTGACATGTGAACCCTCTCAGTACTAGAGTATATTCTGGATAACAGTAGGCGATTTGACTCGGCAAAGGAACGATATCTCGAAGTCCGAGGGTTAAGGGGGGATGGGCGTATCTATTTCCTTATTTATGTATTTTTTATAATGTATTTAGTTTCCTCCCTAGACCTCCATCAGGCTTAAACAACCCCCCCCCCCCCCGCCAAGACTCTCCCAAGATAAATTTGTACATTTTTCGATAGGTTTTTCTTGATTTACAGGCTCGCTTACGCTCGCCAGGAATAAAATCGACACCTAAATGACACGAACAATCTTAATATTGACAAAGAAATTGGGTGAAAAGTCTTAAAATCGCCTAACTAATGGGCTGAACGCCATAAAATTTGAAACTAATTGAGAAGGGGGACCAGAAAAGCGAACCACCCCTTACTTGACCACCTGCGAGTTTCAGGCTATGCGGAAGTTGGAGTCGTACTCACCGATATAAAACAGAGATGCTTTAACCCGTTTAATATCGTGGCCGTTCTTTTAACTTTATCCCGTCTACTATTAAACGATTTTGTTCAAGTTGAAAAGGGCTTCCAGCAATCAACAGACTTCACATTATTTCACTTAACCATTTTTACTACCACAGATCCTTCTTAAACTGCACAAAATTGTCTAAATGAAGTTAGAATAAAATTGAAAAGACATCGCCGGTACAGAAGAGGTTAACAACATAGGCATCTAATAGATGGAATGTATGGTGAATTTGGTTGGCTATATTCATAAATAAACTACAACCGTATTTTAGCTGGTAATTATGCTTAAGGGGAGATGGTCGTTTTTTCTGGACACCCTTATCTCTCATGCTTAGCCACTTTAGTTTTCAGATGTTAAGAAGTTCAGTCTATTAGTTTGGCAATTTTAAGACCTAATTTCGCCCCCTCTTTATTTGTCAATATTAATTAGACTTTTCGTGTCATTTAGGTGTCGATATTTTCCTGGCGAGCTATAGCGAGCCTGTAATTTAGGAGGATCCGGCCGAAGGCCGGATCCTGGGGTTGTATTTTTAAGTTTGATGAAGGTCTAGGGAGGAAACTAGACAAATAATAGATAAACTTAAAAAATCGACCAAAAAGTCAATCATCCCCTCTTTATACCGATGTCAACAGCTCCAACTTCCTAATCTCATGAAACTCGCATGTGGTGAATTGATATAGATTTTAACCCTTTGATTCCTAGAGGGCCTTCCAAAGCTGAGAAGAATCGTCTAATTATGGCTAGAAAGAAATGGAGGAAGGGGTCAGCGCATACTTAACCCTATTTGGTCTGAGGGGGTCATGTTGGACGCCCCATGTGTTGCTTCAATAGTTCGGAGATTTTAAGACGTTTCCCTCCAATAGTTTGGCGATATTAAGACGCTTCACCCCATTCAGTTATCGATTTTTTCTTGGCAGGTGATAGTGAGCCTGTAATTTTTCTATCAAAAAGTATACAAATCTTTCATGGGGGGGTGGGTCTGGGTAGGCATTTTAGTTTTAGATTATCGGTTATAAGACCTTTCGCCCCATTTCTTTGTCAAATCTTAATGACCTTTCGAGCCATTCAGGTGTCGATTATTGTTCTGGTGAGGGATAGCGAGCTTATAATTTGGGAGGAAGTCTGAGGTGGCGTTTTTGTTAGCCTCGGAGACAAACTAAAATACATGGCACGAACATGGCGAAAGCAAGCAAAATCCTCAATAACACTCAAACAAATTATCATTATAACTCACAAGATGTCGGACCAGATAGTGTTATGGGGTGGGGGGGGGGGGGGGGGGGCGTTTTTAGGGTCCCTTTTCTTCCTCATGCTTATCCTCATTAGTTTTGATATTTTGAGACGTTTGCCTCATTTGTTTGTCGATTTTAAGATCTTTCGCCCCATTTTTGTGTCAATATTAAGACCGTTCGTGCCCTACAGGTATCGATTTTTTCATGGCGAGCGAAAGCGAGCCTGTAATTGTGGAGGAACCGGCCTTCGGCCGTGACATTTTTCTACCGAAAAAATTTATAAATTTATTTCGTAGTTGGTCTAATGGATGTTTTGTCTTAAGTTTGCTGGAGGTCTAGGGAGAAAACTAAAACATAAATGAATATATAAATAAATAGACTCCCAATAATAACCATTGTCCCCTTAAGCAGATAGAATATGTGCATGCTTTGAGAGTCCAAATAAAACTTGAAAGAAAATACCAAAAGACAACGCAATCCTGTATTCCTTAGAGTTGTGTAAAGTGAATGTATTTGCATATTTTGCTTACGACTGTCTTGGTAAAATGTGTCTTCTTTGTTTTATTCATACTCTCTCTCTCTCTCTCTCTCTCTCTCTCTCTCTCTCTCTCTCTCTCTCTCTCTCTCTCTCTCTCTCTCTCTCTCTCTCTCTCTCTCTCTCTCTCTCTCTCTCTCTCTCTCTCTCTCTCTCTCTCTCTCTCTCTCTCTCTCTCTCTCTCTCTCTCTCTCTCTCTCTCTCTAGTATATATATATATATATATATATATATATATATATATAAAACTACCTAATTAAATAAATAAATAACTCCTATAGCCGTGTTTGATACCAACGTTTCTCTGTGTTTTTGTTCCCTTTTTCTCCTGTCACTTATTCCGACATTCCTGATTCCCTTCTTCCTTCATGTTTTTCCTCTTGTTGTTTTTTGCTCCTACTCGGTATTTTTGTATGGCGTGTATATCCTTTGTTGCCGCCTATGTTATGTGTTGCAACTTTCTCTTATCCAGTATTTGCTCTTCTCATACTCTCACTTTCTCTCACTCACTCACACACACTCCCTCTCTTTCTCTCTCTCTGTTCAATTCTGGTCTCCAGCACTCAGGAAAGATATAGAGCTACTAGGGAAGAGTACAAGCTAGAGCTACAAAGCTTATTCCATCGCTTAGAAGACTAAGCTATGAGGACCGGTTGAGAGCCCTTGATCTGTTTCCGTTGGAGACGAGCAGAACTACGAGGTCAGCTTATTGAAGTTTTTAAAATACTTAATGGGTTTGACAATGTGGATTATCGCAACATGTTTAGCCTCAATATGAGTACAACACGCAACCACGGCTGGAAATTAGAATTGAAGAGGTTCAACACTAGTAGTTGTGGAAACCTTTTCACATATAAGATCTGTTCTACCTGGAACAACCTTCCCTCAGAAGTTGTTAACAGTTCTTCAGTAGAGCAGTTCAAGAAGAGAGTACAGTCGATAGTATTTTGCACACTCTGTAATGAGTGTAGTGCACTAAACAGTCTCTCTCCATCCACTTTGTATCTCCTCGGAATGGACCGCAAGGTCTCTGAGATACTAACTGTTCCTTGTAACACACTCTCTCTCTCTCTCTCTCTCTCTCGCTCTCTCTCTCTCTCTCTCTTTCTTTTAGCCTATTATTCATTCTTCCATTATTCATCCTTGGTGTTTCTCTATCGTTATTTTTCCTCTTATTTTTTTGTCTATAACTTCCACACAACTAATGTTCTTACACCCTTAACCCTATTTGGTCCGAAGGAGGCCTTTTTGGATTTCCTCTGTTTCAATCCATTAGTTTGAAGATTTTAAGAAGTTTCACCACATTAATTTGGCGATAATAGCACGATTCACCCCATTCAGGTGTCGATTTGTTTTCCTGTGCAAGCGATAGCGTGATTATGACTTAGAAGAAGTCAGCCTTCGGCCAGGACATAGAAAAATTTAAATATTTTGCTTGAAGGGAGTCTGAGTGGGCATTTCTAGTTTGAAGGAAGTCAAGGATGGCGATTTTGTTAGCCAAGAGAACAAACTAACATACTTTTCTCGAAAATGGCAACAGTAAGCAAAATCCTCAATAATAAATAAACACATTCTCATAATAACCCCCAAGATGACCTATCAGATAGTATTAATAAATGCTTTCCATGTCTTATTTCTGTTAAATAATATACTGCATACTACTGCGCCATTAATTAATTTCTATCATTAAAATAATTTTGGTTTGTCTTATTAATTCTAAATATTAAAAACTTAATCTACTTTTTGTATTTATAACTAAACATTTTCAAACTCCTTCCTTACACATTTTTAGAAAAGTTATTATACACTAGGTATTGAATAGTTTATTATTTTGATAAAGCCATCATAAGTAGAATATCATTGCTCTGTTTATGGATATGTCCCATTTTCGTATACTGTGATCTGTATATTGTTTATGGATATGTCCCATTTTCGTATACTGTGATCTGTATATTGTTTATGGATATGTCCCATTTTCGTATACTGTGATCTGTATATTGTTTATGGATATGTCCCATTTTCGTATACTGTGATCTGTATATTGTTTATGGATATGTCCCATTTTCGTATACTGTGATCTGTATATTGTTTATGGATATGTCCCATTTTCGTATACTGTGATCTGTATATTGTTTTTCCTTGATTTGTAAAAGTTTTTATAGATGACATTCACTGTACATATCTTTAGATATAATATAAAGAACAGTGAGATCATACTTTTAATATTGAAGTGGAAGCATCTGTTGAAGAGATCTGAAATTAAACCTAATTGGATAATGTATAATGAGAAAGTCATTGAAAACATATTCTGGGGGCCTTACCTTCCAAGGATTCATCTGATCAAGGAAACAAGTTGGAAAACATATCTAATAATGATGAAGATGACAAAAGTTTTTGCCGGACTTACCTTCTAAAGTCTCTAGCCCAGCACGCATAGATGACTGGGTTCATGGCGGAGTTGATCCATCCAAGCCATGTGACCACTCCATCCACCAGCTCCGGCTGTGTGATGCACCGCTCCCCGCACAGACCCGAGAGCAGGTTGGTCACGAAGAACGGCAGCCAGCACACGATGAACACACCCATCACGATCCCCAAGGTCTTTGCCGCCTTCTTTTCTTTGGCGAATTTGCAGAACTTCCGCGAAATGGAAAAGTTTTTTAGATTACGGGAGACTACTTTGGTCGAGCTGTCTGGCGAGGTGCCTTCATGCATGGCGCCTAAATGGCAAGATTCCCCATCTTCGAGAGAGGAACCCATTGCTTGTGGAACTCCTATCCCACCATTTTCCTGTGTAACGGTGTAAGCTTTGCCACCATGGTAGTGAGCCCTATGGACACCATTACCATTACTGCTTGTGCTGCCACTTGTAGCTCCAATTCCGCCTCTATGGATCCTTAGTGTTAGCTCCATCTCACCATCTCCCATCGATGAGACCAGCTTTTGCCCCAACTTTAACGACCGTGTTTGTTCAGTAGCTGCTCGGTAAATTCTGAAGTATGTGAAGACCATTACTAACAGTGGTCCATAGAAACTAATTGTGGAAGAGAAGACGAGGTATGAGAGATCCTCGGTGAATGGACATGTCCCTGGTGGATGTGGTTCAGTAGATACTGCTCTCCACCATGCTATAGCAGGGAAGGAGATTAGCGCTGAACAGACCCAGACCAGTGCAATCAGCATGCACGCTCGCCGGGGGGACATGCGACTGGGATAACTGAATGGATCGGTTATAGCCCAGTACCGATCAAGTGATATGACACAGAGGTTTAAAATTGATGCTGTGGAGGCCAAGACGTCAAAGCTGCGCCACACATCACAGAAGTCGGGACCGAAAGGCCAGTAATCAAAAGAGTCATAGAGGGCACTGAAAGGCATAACCAGCGCTCCTACTAGACAATCAGCCACAGCAAGTGACATTATAAAATAATTGGTGACAGTGTGGAGATATCTTTCACGCGCCACAGCCACTATCACCAACCCATTGCCGAAGATGGTTGAGACAGCAAAGAAGAGAAGGAGGAGACACAGGGTAAGGCTCTCCGGCGTGATGACTAGAGGATACGGCTCTTCAGTTGCGCAACCACCTGACCCGTTCACCGACAAATTTTTGCAGGTGGTTATAGAAGTATTAAAATTAGAGTGAGTGCCATCGGACTCCCAATTCATCAATGTATCATTAACCCAGTCGGTAGCATTATTTCGAGTTTCAAAGAGCAGAGGGCCTGTTGCATCTGCTGTTCTATGCCACCAATGCGAGCCACCGCCACCCTGCGTATCAATGGCAAAATTAATTCCGTACTGGCCAACAGTTTCTGTATCTTCCTCTTTGATTGGGTGTTTATAACGGTGGATAAAGTCATTATGGTTTCTGACAGTCGTGCTCCCTACATTACTGACTGTGCTGGTCTCCAAATGCCCATGTTTTTTGTAACCAGATATTCGATCATGTCCGCCCTCACCCATTGCTCTCGACCCACTGGAATGTCGCATCTTATTGATATGGCTCGGAATGTGGAAGGTGGGCGCGTCTCCCTTCCTCCACCATTTGTTTCCAACTTCTCCCTCCGCCAGTGACTCGTCGATGATGAAAGGAGTGTCATCGAGGTTCACCCCTTTCCCTTCCTGTCCAAAGTCGGACATGCTGAGCTTGAAGAGACTGTGTACATGCTTCTCCCAGATGGCTGAGCGATTCCCTTGAATACTTGGGATCATCTCGATAAACTTGTAGACAAAGTGAGACAATTAATAAGGTAGCTCCTGACAGCAAAGGTGATGATTCACCTTCCAATTTATAGTCACAATTGATGCAGGATACATATTTATGTTCTGGCAATAGCCTAAAAAAAATACTAAGCAACTTAACTAAACTATCGACTTGATTACAATGTTCACATCTTACTTTGGGGAAGATATGTTATGCATTTTCACTTTCATACTCATTAGTTCTTAGAAGGGCTTATTCATATTCTTTGAGATTATTTTTCCATTTTTTCATTGTTGTGTAAATATATAAAACACTTATTATTGATAGTGTTTCTTATGATTGCCATGTTGTCTCTACATATTGCCACTGGTAGTGATATAACGGGATAGAGGAGTGTGTTGTGACGCTTGTTCCCTGTGGTCCTACATTGGTCTCACTCACTGTGGCCGCCTTGTAGACACAATCACACCACCTGGAAAGAAAAGAGAAAAACAAAAGTTATATTAGACTTTGTGAAGATTTATTCATATGTGTATTAATCACATAAATATATATTTAAATGTCTGATATATATAGTGGGGTACATTGGGGTTTGTATTTGATATTAATGTTAAAGAACGGGGTGTTACTTATATATATACTGTATATATATATATATATATATATATATATATATATATATATATATATATATATATATATATATATATATATATATAATATATATATATAATATATATATATTATATATATAGTGTGTTAGTGTGCGTAAATGATTCATACTAACATGTCATGCTATGGAAAACTCCTCTTCAAAGAGACTAACACAGATTGGGTTTGCTCATATATATATATATATATACAGGGTGTCCATAAAGTCTCTTTACAATTCAATACATTTATTACCAAGGCAATTGATGAGATATTTTTATCAGATTTGTTGTATGTACTCGGTGGTTATCAAAGTTTTTAATAACATTGCATTTGTCCATTGGTCCAATTTTCTTCCACGAGAAAACAATTACTGCAAATGTTTACCTTGACCTTTTGACTGAATATGTGGCACCACAACTAGATGACCTTCAACCAACCATCATTTATCAGCAAGGTGGTGCACCACCACATTGGGGACTGCGTGTTCGTGAGTTCCTAAATCAAACATTCACAGACCGGTGGATTGGAAGGGATGGCCCGATTCCCTGGCCACCTCGTTCACCAGATATCACTCCCCTGGACTTCTTTCTATGGGGTTATGTTAAAGATATCGTGTATCGAACAGAGATACGGGACATCACTGACCTAACGCAAAAGATCACTGATGCCATTGCGACCATTGATGAGGCTATGCTACAGCGAACATGGCAAGAAATCGAGTACCGTCTTGATGTGCTTCGTGCAACTAATGGTGCCCATGTAGAGGTGTACTAAATGAGGCAAAAAAAAACTTCAATATCTACTCCTCATTTTGTAATAATTTCCACATATTTGTCTGTTCATTTGCTTTTGTAATAAATATTTTAAATTGTAAAGAGACTTTATGGACACCCTGTATATTATATATATATACAAAAGTGTGGACTTTTCTAATTTGGCAATATAGACCAGCACTGCCATATAGTGAGTGTTGCTTTATCGTGCTTAACCTACTAATATTCCCTACTTGTCAAGTAGGATTAAGGATATTAGTATGTTAATTAAGCACCAGCAAGAATATTATGAAAAAGACGTCACCGTTACTGAATTGTTTAACCGTGTTCTATATTAAATGGGATAAACCGAAAACCGATCTGTATGTGTACCATGTGTGTTACAATTTAGGGGATTGCGCGTGTTTTTTAGACTATGTATTTATCTATTAATTAAATTTTAGTCAATAGACGTGCCGTTTCGCCCAAAATCAAAACTGCATACCCAACTCTGCGATGGGTCACCATCATCACTACTAGTCACTATCACCATTACTATCATCAACACTACTACTATTATAGTCATCACTACTACTCTTACCATCATCACTACTACTCTTATCATCACTACTACTGTCAGCATCACTACAACTTTCACCATCGTCACTACTACTCACCATCATCACTAATACTGTCACCATCGTCACTACTGTCATCATTATCACTACAACTATCATTGCTTGTCACCATCATCACTACTACTAGTACTGTCACCATCATATCTACAACGGTCATCATCATCACTGCTGTCATCATCACTACAACTACAACCATCATCACTACTATTATCACCATTACCACTACAATTACCATCACCACTATTATCACCATTATCACCATCATACCCACTATTAATACCATCACTTCTAATGTCACCATCATCACTACTGTCATCATTATCACTACAACTATCATCATTGCTTGTCACCATCATCAATACTATTATGACCATCATCACTACTACTAGTACTGTCACCATCATATCTACAATTGTCATCATCATCACCGCTGTCATCATCACTACAACTACAACCATCATCACTACTATTATCACCATTATCACTACAATTAGAAGTTTGTGTGAAAATCCGTCGAACGGTCTAGGAGGAGTTTTAGGAAAGACAGACAGACGTCTCACCATTATCATCACATCTGTGTGATCTCTCTCTCACTCACTCACTCACTCTCTCTCAACTGACCCCACTAAATCCCTCTGTCCATGAACCATAACTTACCATTGGGAACTCTCTTTTCTACCCACCTACCTTCCTTCCAACAATTGTTTTAACACTCCTTCCTCATACTCTCCCTCGTTCTTTCCCTCTCCCTCCAACTCTTTCCCCCTTTTTCTCTTTTCTCTCTCCCTTCCCCTCCTCCCAATCCCTCTCACCTCCTTCACTACCTTCCTCTCTTCTCCTTTCTCCCCTCTCTTTTCGTACTCCTGATCTTACCAACTCTGGACCCCTCTGGATCCCACTGTCCATAATTTAGAATTGGAAACTACCTACCTTTCCTTCACAATTGTTCCAAAACTTCTTCATCACCCTTCCCCCTGTTCTACTCTCTACTCACTCACACTCACTCTCACTCTTTCACTACCTTCTTCCTCTCTTCTACCTTCTCCTCTTTTCCCTTCTCTTTCCTGCCCCGTAGGGTCACACACACACACAGGAAATAGGTACAGGGGGGGGGGGGTAAACAAAAATTGGACCTAAGATCATAACTATTACGCAAATTTTAAAACAAATAATAATAATTACCGTCGCATTCACGCACCGAAGGTTCGCGTGAAGTTTGTTGAAAATCCGTCAAAAGGTCTAGGAGGAGTTCTCGGACGGACAGACAGACAGACATGTCGGTTAGCATGTACCACTATACGGAGGGCGATACCACTCTGCTTACGCAGAGTTGATTAAAGGGAGATTTTCACTCTTTCAACTATGGGGGAGGCACTCGCTACAGGAAGTTCTGCCTTTTGTCTCCCTCACTCACATAGAACAAATATTAATTCAAGTCTTCAAACAAAATTGCTCCGGTTTGACACACTGATCAGCTGTATCTGGTTCTGCTTCTTCCAGGTTTCCGTCTCTTCGCCCAAGACAGAGGGAGTGGCAGAGTAAGATCCGTCAATGGGGAGAATTACGAGAAATGTTTTGCCAGTAATCTTATGCAATTCTTGTTTTCCCTCAAGCAATGCTGAAAACATCGCCTGGTGTTAGCCATAATAATGTAAACATAACTGACATTCAGCTGAAATTGAGACTTAGAATCATGTTTATCCCTGATACTGATTATTCTCTAGGTAATTAAAATTGTCATAATAAAAGGCAAAAGGCACCATCGTTTTGAAAGAGTAAACATTGTTTTGTTTTCAACCATTTGCTATAGTGTTTCGTGCTTTACCAAAAAAAAAAAAAAATAATAAAGTAGACGTGCCGTTTCGCCCAAAATCAAAACGGCATACCCAACTCTGCGATGGGTTACCATCATCACTATTAGTCAGTATCATCATTAATATCATCAGCACTACTTCTATTATAATCATCACTACTACTCTCACCATAATTACTACTACTCTCATCATCACTACTACTATATAATCACTATAACTTTCACCATAATCAATACTACTCACCATCATCACCACTACTGTCACCATCGTCACTACCATCAACACTACTGTCATCATTATCACTACAACTATCATCATTACTTGTCACCATCATCACTACTATTATGACCATCATCACTACTACTAGTACTGTCACCATTACTACCACTACAAGACTAGGAAAGACAGACAGACGTCTCACCATTATCATCACATCTGAGACATGTGTATGATGTGTGGATTTATGTGTGTGGGTGCCCCTACGGGGCCCCACCCACACACACAGGGAATAGGTACAGGAAGGGGGGGGGGGGGGGGGAACCATTTGTTGGACCTAAAATCATAACTATTGCACACATTGAAAAAAAAAAAAAAAAAATACTGTCGCATTCACGCACCGAAGGTTCGTGTGAAGTTTGGTGAAAATCCGTCAAACGGTCTAGGAGTTCTCGGACGGACTTGTCGACAGACAGATATTTCGGTTTGCATGTACCACTATACGGGGGGCGATACCACTCTGCTTACGCAGAGTTGACAAAGTAGATGTGCCGTTTTGCCCAAAATCAAAACGGCATACCCAACTCTGCGATCGGTCACCATCATCACTACTAGTCACTATCATCATTAATATCATCAGCACTACTTCTATTATAATCATCACTACTACTCTCACCATAATTACTACTACTCTCATAATCACTACCATCAACACTACTGTCATCATTATCACTACAACCATCATCACTACTATTATGACCATCATCACTACTACTAGTACTGTCACCATTACTACCACTACAAGACTAGGAAAGACAGACAGACGTCTCACCATTATCATCACATCTGAGACATGTGTATGATGTGTGGATTTATGTGTGTGGGTACAGGGGGGGGGGGGGGGGGGGGACAATTTTTTGGACCTAAAATCATAACTATTGCACGATTTTTTTTTTTTTTTTTTTAATTACCGTCGCATTCACGCACCGAAGGTTCGTGTGAAGTTTGGTGAAAATCCGTCAAACGGTCTAGGAGGAGTTCTCGGACGGACAGACGGACAGACATTTCGATTAGCATGTACCACTATACGGGGGGCGATACCACTCTGCTCACGCAGAGTTGATACAAAAAATGTGTGTTGTTGTTTTTATTATTATTATTGAAGGTTTTGACTGATTTAGCAATGTTTTAGCATCTGGATTCTAGTGGTCCCCTACTCCGATTATAAGTTAAAACAAAGCGCACCCCAAGAACCCTTTTCAAGCTAAATATTTGTATTTTTCGGCCATAGGCCTGGATTATTGTAAATATGTATTATCGTAACTATGATATCCAAGTATATCTATAAGCATTTACCTGTAAATGTAATTGTATATATCTTCGCTATAAACCACATGTATGATTTTATGCTAGACAAATGACCTCAACGTTGTTTCCACTAGTTGTATTTCCGTTTAGAAAAAATAAAAGTAAAACCTAAATAATATATCGGTGATGCAACTTTGATGAGTGACTACCTGGTTAGTCGGTCTCTCCCCCACCATCGGGTTAGTCACAGAGATGAGCAGCATAGCAACCAGCAGACTAGCGGTTGCCAATCTATGGTATACATGGTGTTAGCGACTCTTAGAAATTCACTGCCCATTTATATGGCAACAGTTCCAGCTGATTGACTAGTGCTACCGTGATCCTTAAAACCTTTGTTAAAAATTAATGATAACTACATGACGAGACATTGGACACGATTGCAGAAGCCTATCAGCTGGAATTATTGACATATAGGTGGCCCATTAATTTTGAGAGTCGCTGAAAACAAGTAGACCGGTAGTACTATTTGAAAACGAGTATACCGGTAGTACTATTTGAAAACGAGTAGACCGGTAGTACTATTTGAAAACGAGTAGACCGGTAGTACTATTTGAAAATGAGTATACCGGTAGTACTATTTGGAAACGAGTATACCGGTAGTACTATTTGAAAACGAGTAGACCGGTAGTACTATTTGAAAACGAGTAGACCGGTAGTACTATTTGAAAACGAGTAGACCGGTAGTACTATTTGAAAACGAGTAGACCGGTAGTACTATTTGAAAACGAGTAGACCGGTAGTACTATTTTTAAAACGAGTAGACCGGTAGTACTATTTTTAAAACGAGTAGACCGGTAGTACTATTTGAAAACGAGTAGACCGGTAGTACTATTTGAAAACGAGTAGACCGGTAGTACTATTTGAAAACGAGTAGACCGGTAGTACTATTTGAAAACGAGTAGACCGGTAGTACTATTTGTTGTCTCGAGTGTTAACGTGACACGTGCAATATACAGTGTTATGGTGGGTTCACACATTCACGTATATTGCTCCCGTCCGGCGTATCGCCAATTTATGTAAAGACGCGAGTAGTTTCTGCCGTTGAACGACCGTTCTTCCACGTCTATTGCACTTACCGACAGACGTAGCGTAACGGGGCCAGTGTTACGTCAGACGTAATGGAGTCGTATTGAACTACGTACGTGTTTGCGACGTGCGTAAGCATAGCCCCGTTCGACCTCATGGGCTGCACGATTTGCGGGAACACAGGCCACGCCCATGCCACGCCCCCTCAAGACCAGCGTAGATGAGGCCGCATGTCTTGGGATTTGTTAGGTCGTACCTGGACCGGTTCTGGCCCATCGTAGGCACACCCCGTCTGACCAAACACAGACAAAGACAGTCTTTGTCAACCACGTAGGTCTGGGTTGGAATCTGGGAACTACAAAAGGGCCGGAATGGCCACACCATTCCCATTCCCAGTCCTTCATCGGCACCATGAACAACATCGAGGAATTCATCCTGGAGGAGTAACATCGAGGAATTCATCCTGGAGGAGTAACCCGCTGAGTGCCAGCCAATTTTGACGGTGTGCTTCTGCCAGTGCCATATTTTTTGCTAAAATCTATTAAGTTGGGAGAGAAATGGTAAAAAAACACTCCCCTCGCCAGAAATCAGGTCCCCGATGGTCCCGAAAGTAGCTGAAAAGACACTATAGACTACAGAGACTTTTATGGTATCGGAATGTATGGGTGGGAGGGTGGTTTTGGGGTTGGTTGGGGGAAGGTAGAAGGGTAATTGACTTGTGTTACACATATGAAGCCGATTGGTGAGGTAGTTTCGCCACCACGGATTTTCCTTTTTTTCCTTTCCTTCGTACGGATACGCTAGAAGTGGGTGGTGGGAGGAGGTTGGGGGTGTGGTGGGGGGAAGGCAGCAGGGTAAGAGACTTGTCACACAAATATGGAACCGATTGGTGCAGTCGTTTCGCCGCCACAGATTTTCCTTTTTTTTCCTTTTCTTCGTACGGATACGCTAGAAGTGGGTGGTGGGAGGAGGTTGGGGTGTGGTGGGGGGAAGGCAGAAGGGTAAGAGACTTGTCACACAAATATGGAACCGATTGGTGCAGTCGTTTCGCCGCCACAGATTTTCCTTTTTTTTTCCTTCTAACGGGACCGACAGTCAGCGAGTGGGTGGGAGGAGGGATTTGGGATTTTTGTGGTGGGTAGCCTAAAGGGTAAGGTACATGTGGTAAAAATATGAAAGCCATAGGTGCAGTCGTTTCGCTGCTACGATTTGTTTTCGGCAGGGTGCAGAGGGTGGCAGGGTTGGCTTGTTGGTTGCTGCTCCGGTGTGGTGAGGTGTGACTGGAGGGTCCCTCGCTGGTCCCGTTGTCCCCTCGTACAACGATGCCGCGTCTTCCCGCCAACCAGCAGTGCGGCGGTTCTGCCAGATGCGGCCTAACTAACGTATACTTCCACGTTCGACTGGAACTTTCTACGATTTGACGAGAGCAGCTCTCGTCTCACGTGGTCGCTGCTACGTCCGACGAGGATGCTCTGGTCAGACGACCGTGGTGGCCTGGTCGGTCGTAAGTTTCCCCGTCTTTTGACATACGTGAGGGCGAGCCACGTTCCTGATTCGACTCGAATCAGCAACCGCGCGGCCTTGGCCGCACCCACAACATTCCCGACCCACGTGGGCTACTCGTTTCTACTCGCGCCATGCGAGAGTACCCCCCCGACTGGCCGTAATTTCATTAAAGTTTTGCGTATTATGCCATTACGTTTTACGTAATCGGTTGCCAACTACCAATATACCTTCGTTTACAACAGACGGGAGCTGACGGGAGCAATATACGTGAATGTGTGAACCCACCATTAAGCTGTACCTCAAAGTTTGTGTGCAAAGTTAAATACAACCGGCTAGCTTTAGTGTTAATAAACAACATATGGGGTCATCATATAAATCAAGTAATACTGTATACTACATTATGTGATCAATGCAGACGATGTGCATATAACGGGAGTGTCTGGCTAGCCGCAAAAGACATGGCATAATATTACGTAACTGGTAATCTGTTCCCCCCTGTTGCTACTTGACATCTACGTAGTATACCGCCTAATATATCAGCTGATGGCGACTTTTCATCAATACATCGATTAATACACCGCGATTAATGTATTGTAAACGACTAATGTATTTAATTAAAACATGTTACATAGATTAATTAAAACATAAATTACGCTTGGGAAACTCACCCATGCCTGAGAAACTCCCCACGGCTAGGCGGCCTGTGATTGGTTGGCGGTGGTCAGCCTGGTCTCTCGCCAGTCGCCACCAGATTATTGCTCAGTACTTAGTTTCCGTGTCAAAATATTCCAAATTCCTGCATGCCCACTGCTAATGTTTGATCTAAGCATTGTGGATAATATTTGATTGGTGTTCTTAGCCACGTGACCACAGCAGAAGTTCCTTAGTCATCGCCCAGGGCTCACACACGGCGGGAGGAAGCTGCTGGGGATTGTATACTATTTCTTTGTGAAGAACTTCGATATTTGGACTTCTGTTACGGCGATGAACTTAGGGACTTTCTGTGCGGACTGAAAAGTGACTGGCCAAGATGCTGTGGCTTCTCAATTAAGGTTTGTTAGAGTGTTTCCATTCGTGGTTCTTTATGGCCACCCCTCCGTCCGCATCCCATTATTGTACAATAGACCTATTTATCTATAGCCAGACGTCATGATGCCCAAAAAGGGGTGGCCACGAATGAATGAATCGCCTCCATGCACCTTTGTTAGCCGGTGTCCCTCCTCCCACCCAACACTACTTGCATATTCCGTATCACTTAACTCCATCCTGAATCTACCTCACTGTCGGTCTGCTCTTCCTCTCTGCCCTTCTACCTCCCTCACGTACACTCTTTTAGTCGTTTTTCACTCTCCATACGTTCCACATGCCCTAGTTAAAATCATGTAGTGGTACAAATATGTCTTGTCTGTAGATTTGAGGGCTCTGTGGGCAGGCCCAATTAACCCTGCCACAGACCATTGGTGCAAATATTAGCGACCGGCCGATCATGCATGGCTACCTAGTTAATGAGTATTTTTTTCCTTTTAGATATCGGTGCAAACTAGTGATGCTCTTGTGGGGAGAAGACACTGAAGACCTCGGGAGCTGTTGTTTTGATTTCTCCAACCTCTTCCGGCACAGCACTACTTCCAAGGACCAGGTGAGATCTCAGCAATAAATGTTGTCTCTCTCTCGCTCTTGCCTCTATCTCTCTCGCTCTCACTCACTCTCACTCGCTCTCGCTCTCTCTCACTCGCTCTCGCTCTAGCTTTTGCCTCTCTCTCGCTCTTGCCTCTATCTCTCTCTCGCTCTTGCCTCTATCTCTCTCTCGCTCTTGCCTCTATCTCTCTCTCGCTCTTGCCTCTATCTCTCTCGCTCTTGCCTCTATCTTGCTCTTGCCTCTATCTCTCTCTCGCTCTGAATTATGGAACTCTCGTCGACCGGAATTCTCGTCGAAGCGCGAACCTAGAACTCTCGTCGACGATGGAACACTCGTCGACAGGTCCACCTACAAAAAAATCGTTGAAAAGAAAGAATAAAGTTTAAAAATATATATTTATATATAAACTATAATTAGAAGTTATGGTGAACCTTAAGAACAGTGGTTGTGTAGGTAAGTGGTTCGTTGTGTAGTGGTAACTGATGTGCCATTTTGCCCAAAATCAAAACGGCATACCCAACTCTGCGATGGGTTACCATAATCACCACTAATACCATCATCAATCACAATCATCACTACTACTGCCATAATCACTACAACTGCCACAATCATCACGACTACTTTCATCATCACCATTACTATGATCATCATCACTACTACAATTATAATAATCACTACTACTGTCACCATTGTCACTACCATCTTAATCACTACTATCATCATTGATACTACAATTATCAACCATCATTACTACTATCATCACCACCATCTTACAATCATCATTACTACTGTTAACATCATCACTACTACTATAACCATCATCATTACTACTGTCACAAGTATTACCATCATGTATCCTATCACCATCATCACTACTACTGCCATCATCACCATTACTATGATCTTCATCATCACAACTATGGTCATCATCACTACAACTTTCACCATCATCACTACTACTCACCTACATCACTAATACTCACACCATCGTCACTACCATCATCACTACTATTATGACCATCATCACTACTACTAGTACTGTCACCATCATATCTACTACTGTCACCATCATATCTACTGCTGTCATCATCATCACTACTGTCATCATCATCAATACAACTACAACCATCATCACTACTATTATCACCATCATCACTACTATCACCATCAATCCCACTATTACTACCATTACTTCTAATGCCAACTAAAGTAACACTTAACCTAGCAAATGCGGAGCGAAATGTTTTCGCCCCCAGAACGAATGCATTCTTAGTGTGTGAGCCCCTTCGGGGCTCGCACACTAATAACGCCATCTCTGCGGGGGGAGGGAGCCCCCCTCCCTAAAAAACCATATTTTGGACCTAAAATCATAACTATTGCATAAATTCAAAAAATCTTTTTTGACTGACGTTCGCATTCACGCAACAAATGTTTGTGTGAAATTTGGTGAAAATCCGTCCAACGGTCTAGGAGGAGTTTCGGGACAGACGGACGACGACGACGACTACAAATTTTTTTGGTGGTACCCACTATACAGGGGGGCGATACCAAACTCTGCTTACACAGAGTTGATAAAGTAGACGTGCCGTTTTGCCCAAAATCAAAACGGCATACCCAACTCTGCGATGGGTTACCATCATCACTACTAATACCATCATCAATCACAATCATCACTACTACTGCCATCATCACTACAACTGCCACAATCATCACGACTACTGTCATCATCACCATTACTATGATCATCATCACTACTACAATTACAATCATCACTACTACTCTCATGATCACTACTACTGTCACCATTGTCACTACCATCTAAAGGCTGGTTCACACATAGCCGAGTCGGTGCGCGAGTCCAACACGAGTGATGAAATTTTGCTATTCGGCAATGACTCGTCCAGACTCGTGTATACTCGTTTACTCGACACACTCGTGGGTACTCGCCACGGGGTCCAAAAATGTCATGCATGCATGAAATTTTGGCGAGTACCCACGAGTGTGGCCTCGTGTACATACGTGTTAACTCGTGTTGAACTCTGAATAACTTCGTTATTCGTGTTAACTCGTGTTGACTCGTGTAAACCCGTATAACACTCTTTGGTGATTCGTCGATTATCGTCATCATTTCGACGTTGTATTTTGGATGTCCAAATCAAATGTATGTGACTCCAGGTGTTGTTTTGCATCCAATTAATATTTATAGTTACTTTATTCACATAAAATAAGTTTAATTTACAATTTTACTTTACTCAAGTTTTAAATGACTTGTTAACAAGAAACAAATAAGTAATATGAATTAAATACTTTTTGGAAGAATAGATAAAATAATTATGATGATTAAGCAATTTGAAGGACATACTGTAGTTCATGGTAGAACATATAAGGGAAATATGCTGAACATTATTATAATACTGTTATGGATATAAGAACATAATACTATGCGCTGTACTATCCCTGAAAACATAATAAGGGTCGTATTTGTCATTAATATGATAAAAATCACATGGGGAAAAAAAAAAAAAAAAATCCCCGGCGCTGTAGGCATACTCCCTCCCCTCCCCGTCCTGGCCTCAACCCCGACCCCGTTACTGTGATGATGTTGATAAGCCTTGTGCTACACCCTATTGATAATGCAAAACTATTGAACATACTTAAAAGTGTATGTTACTTGGTCTCTATATAATCTGTGAATCATTTCCGATATGATGGAATTCAAGATTTTTTTTTCCACCCACTCATAATCACCAAAAACGACACAAATGTCAATTAAAAACATGTTACAATATTTCCCTATCATTTTGTGTATACCGTGGGGGAAAAAAAAAAAAAAAATCTATCAAACGTAAATCTTCTGTCTCCGTAAATCTTCTGTCTCCGAAGGAAGCAAGACGCAAGACGGAGGGGAGGGTTCAACTATTTTGTAGACTATCATATTTATTGTTTATCTATGTGCTGGAAGGATATTATATTTTTCAATTCCATCCCATTAGAAATGATTCAAAGATTACAAAAAGTCCAAATAAGACATAGTTATGTTAATGTATAAGGGAGTTAGGTAGATGCATTAGAGAGATAGATAGATAGAAAGAGAGTTGCAGAGGGGGTTAGTGAGCGATAAACACTAACTATTATAACTATTATGAGACAGACGGACTTAATTGGTTCTGAGATAAACACTAACTATTATAACTATTATGAGACAGACGGACTTAATTGGTTCTGAAAAGACAAAGGAGACATTTTTATTGACTCTATTTCATGTTATTATTTGTGTGTTAGAAGGGTATTATTATTTTCAATTCCATCATATTAGAAATTATTCATAGATTAAAAAAAGACCAAATAAGGCATAGTTATATAATTATACAGTATGTATAAGGGAGATAGATGCATTAAATATACAGAAAAAACAAAAAGTGATCTCAATTTCTCTGGTGAACATTACCCAAATATATGAGAAAAATATAAATAAAATCATAGTAATGAATATTATCGCTGAAATATATATAGAAAATAAATAATCATGTACAAGGATTGTTAATATTGACACTCGTGTTGGCCGTGTTACACTCGTGTTGACCCGTGTTACACTCGTGTTGACCCGTGTTACACTCGTTTTGACCCGTGTTACACTCGTCATGACTCGTCCATACTCTTTGTTTACGTGCTCTGGAATGTGCCGTTATTTTTCAAATTTTTGGACACTCGTGTTTGGTTCGTGTTACACTCGTTTTGATTCTCAGTTACTCGTACACTCTTGCATGGTCACGTATTGACTCGAGTTAACTCGTGTTACACTCTCCTTGACTCGGGAGCAATTGCTACTCGCGGCCAACTCGGCCTCCAGCGACGGCGATAATCGACGAGTGTTACTCGTGTTGGACTCGCGCACCGACTCGGCTATGTGTGAACCAGGCTTTAATCACTACTATCATCATTGATACTACAACTATCAACCATCACAACTACTATCATCACCACCATCTTACAATCATCATTACTATTGTTAACATCATCACTACTACTATAACCGTCATTATTACTACTGTCACAAGTATTACCATCATGTATCCTATCACCATCATCAATACTACTGCCATCATTACCATTACTATGATCTTCATCATCACAACTATGGTCATCATCACTACAATTTTCACCATCATCACTACTACTCACCTACATCACTAATACTCACACCATCGTCACTACCATCATCACTACTATTATGACCATCATCACTACTACTAGTACTGTCACCATCATATCTACTAGTCATAATCATCACTACTGTCATCATCATCAATACAACTACAACCATCATCACTACTATTATCACCATCACTACTACTATCACCATCAATCCATCACTTATAATGCCAACTAAACTAAAGTAGATGTGCCGTTTTGCCCAAAATCAAAACGGCATAGGCCTACCCAACTCTGCGATGGGTTACCATCATTACTACTAATACCATCATCAATCACAATTATCACTACTACTGCCATCATCACTACAACTGCCACAATCATCACGACTACTGTCATCATCACCATTACTATGATCATCATTACTACTACAATTACAATCATCACTACTACTGTCAGCATTGTCACTACAATCTTAATCACTGCTATCATCATTGATACTACAACTATCAACCATCATTACCACTATCATCACCACCATCTTATAATCATCATTACTACTGTCACCATCACTACTACTGCCATCGTCAGCATTACTATGATGTTTATCATCACAACTATTGTCATCATCACTACAACTTTCACCATCATCACTACTACTTACCATCATCACTAATACTCACACCATCGTCACTACCGTCATCACTACTGTCATTATTATCACTACAACTATCATCATTACTTGTCCCCATCATCGCTACTAGTACTGTCACCATCATATCTACTACTTTCACCATCATATCTACTACTGTCATCATCATCAATACAACTACAACACAACCATCATCACCATCATCACTATTATCACCATCAATCCCACTATTACTACCATCACTTCTAATGCCAACTAAAGTAACTTAACTTAGCGAGATGTTTTCGCCCCCAGAACGCCATCATTGCTGGGTGGGGGGGGACCATATTTTGGACCTAAAATCATAACTATTGCATACATTCAAAAAAAATTTTTTTTGACTGATGTGTTGTTGGGGGGGGGGGGGGGGGGGCAATTTTTTGGAGCTAAGATCATAACTATTGCACAAATTCATTTTTTTTTTTAATTACCGTCGAATTCACGCACCGAATGTTCGTGTGAAGTTTGGTGAAAATCCGTCAAACGGTCTAGGAGAAGTTCTCGGACAGACAGACAGACAGACATTTCGATTAGCATGTACCACTATACGGGGGGCGATACCACTGCTTACGCAGAGTTGATTAAATTTTAGTTTTCTCGCTAGACCTCCATCAAGCTTAAAACAAACACCCCCTTTCAAGATATATTTGTACATTTTTCGGTAGAAAAATGTTCCGGCCTTCAAATATTTCAGGCTCGCTGTCGCTCGCCAAGAAAAATCCGACACCTACATGGCACAAAAGGTTTTGATATTAACAAAGAAAAGGGGTGATAAGTCTCAAAATCCCTAAACTAACGGAGAAAATCGTCCTAAAATCTCAAAACTAATATGCTAAACATGAAGGAGAAGGGGGTCCAGAAAAAGCGACTACCTCCCTCTTAAGAGTTCACATTATTACAGTGCGTTAAACAAGCTGATTAGTTGATGCAAAATTGAAGCTATTCATTACAGACTATTACTATGCTGATGGTAAATTAGCCACGCGAACTACAGGGTATGAGGGAAGTTGGAGCTGTAGACATGTGTGTATAACAGAACTACCATAGTCCATTCATTATAGGTAAGCCAGAAATCGTTAATCCTAACCTCTGTAACTCAAAAAGGGCTAGAACAAAATTAATGAACTGTAAATCTTCACACCAATTCCCTGGCTGGCCCTTCCTAAATGGTAGGAATGTTAGCTCGATAGCTATAGTCGTTTGTTAGTAATAGAGGATATTGGTCAAGATTTCTGGCCTACCTATAATAAATGGACTATAGCTAAAAGATGGTTGCGGTACATCATTATATAATTATATAAAATCACATTCAGCGAACTTGCTGAGTAGTAAAATCTCGCATGACTTTCATAATTATGTATGCTAAACTTTGATGTTTACGCCTCCAACTTCCTTATACGCCGAAACTGAACCTCACAAGTGGTGAAGTTCCATGTGTCAATACTGAATACTCAACTGATACAAAGACTTTGGAGGAAATGATGTTAATTAGGAGAACTTGACACTAATATAACGCTGATGGTAGGCATAGTTTCATGTTCTCCATTGAATATTGAGAAATCAGCTGCCAATGCAAATTAACCCATTCAGTACCGGTGACATCCTTTTTATTATATTTGTGTAATGATTAGATGATTTCATGACGCATTTGAAGGACTATCTCAACTAATACTTTTAGCTACCATATATCCTTTCTAAGCTTCATGAAATCGTCTAAATGTAGCTGATATCATATATAAAAGACGTCGCTGGTACCGAAGGGGTCAATATCCGTCAGGGAAAAAAAAAAAACAGGACCAGAGTTAATATATATTTCCTGACCCATAATTATAAAGCCTAAATAAATCGAGAGCCAATGACAGGGATGACAGATGAGGGAGGCAGGGGAACTTTAGGAAGGGGAGAGTGAGGACGGTCGAGATAAGAAGGGGAATTAGAAGGAATATGGAGAGGTCGGGATATTAGGAAACTTGTAAAAGGAAGGTAGGAAGGTAATGAGGAAAAAGTTCAAGATATAAGGCCAGCAATATTAGGAAAGTAAAGAGAGAGAGATAGGCTAGATAGATTAAATTGAAATAATTACGGAATTCCTCAAAAGAATAATTGAAAGAACAAAGAATACATACATAAAACATAAATAATGCTAGCAATAATCCTTAACCGAGTAGTGGTTATTTTTGGTCTGTCTCTCTATTTATTTATTTATTTTATAGTTTCCTTGCTAGACCTCCATCAATCTTTAAAAAAAACACCCCCTAGACCCCCCATTCAAGATAAATGTGTACATTTTTCGGTAGAAATATGTCCCGGCTGAGGGCCGGTTCCTCCTAGAATTACAGGCTAGCTATCGCTTACCTGAAAAAAACCCAGGAACAATTCGACATCTAAATGGCACGAAAGGTGTTTATATTGACAAAGAATGGATTGAAAGGTCTTAGCATTGCCAAACTAATAAAGAGAACGTCTTAAAATGTCAGAACTAATGGGTCTACCCATGAAGAAGAAGATGGTCCAGAACAAAAAATTACAGTGAAGTAAACGGTCTTGCCAGATTAAGAAAGACATGCAAAGATTAAAATGTGATGAATGAACACAGCGACAGGGGGAGATGGAATGAACAAGCGCTAGGAATAATGCAACTGGCAACACTGAGGGGGAAGTGAGAGAGAGAGAGTACAAAGGAGTACAAAGGAAATCAAGCAACAACAGATCTAGTGACCCTTCTAGGTTGCTTGTCCTCCAAAACACTGAGGATCAAGTGTCCAAACAGTGGTTTAGAGTGGGTAAGGGAACATTGGAAAGGGAATTACTGCCCTGGAACTAATGTCCGTGGCAGGATTAGGAAGTTAGTAGGGGACAGATGGGTTAGTAACTGAGGGGGGGATAAAATAAAGTTATTCATTTACAAACGCAGTCAGTCGCGGGTTTGATGCGAGATATTTGTCTAGGCGGAGTTTAAATGAATCAACGGTGATGCAGTCTATAACGTTTCGGGGAAGCCCATTCCACAAGTTGACAACTCGATTGAAGAAGAAATTTTTAGATTCGTGTGAGTTAAAAGATTTACCAATAATTTTGCAACCGTTTCCCCGCGTGTAATTAGATTGGTCGATAGTGAAATACTTACTACAGTTCATATTGTCGATGCCTTTGATGATTTTGAACACTTGAATTAAGTCACCTCTTAATCTGCGCTGGGTTAAAGGAAATAGATTTAATTCTCTAAGACGCTCTTCGTATGGTTTGTTCTTTAGGCTAGGTATCATTTTGGTAACTCTACGTTGAACTCGTTCTAGCTTGTTTATATCTTTTTGGTAATAAGGGCACCAGGATTGAACGCAGTATTCCAGAAGAGGGCGGACTAAGGAATTGTAAAGGGTTAGGATAACTTCTTTGGATTTATGCTCAAATGACCTGCCTATAAAACCAATTATTTTGTTTGCCTTCTTAACAACTTCTGAACATTGTTGACTCGGTTTTAGGTTACTCGATATTGTTACTCCCAGATCGGTTTCTCTGTTTACATTCTTAAGCTGAGTGCCATTCATCGAATAGTTTGCTTTCTCATTTAGGTATCCGATATGTAGTACTTTACATTTATCCGCATTGAAACTCATTTGCCAAATTTGGGCCCAATATGACAATTTATCTAGATTGTGTTGCATATCGTCAACTTGTTCTTTTGAGAGTACGCTATTTGCAATTTTTGTATCGTCAGCAAATTTTGAGATTGTACAGGTGAGACCCTCATCTATGTCGTTGATGTAAATTAGAAAGAGAATTGGTCCTAGTACCGATCCCTGGAGTACCCCGCTACTTACATTGGTCCATTTAGATGCCTTACCGTTTATGACTACTCTTTGCTTTCTGTCGCTGAGCCAATTTTCTATCCATTTCAACACACCGTCTTGTATTCCATGCGCTTTTAGTTTTAGCAGTAAACGTTTGTGGGGAACTTTGTCAAAGGTTGAAATTCAAGGTATATAATATCTACAGCTTTACTCTCATCGTAGAGGTTGAGGATATCGTGGAAGAAGTCTAAGAGGTTTGTTAAACAGGAACGTTTTTTACGAAAGCCGTGTTGAGTATCTTTAAGTATGTTATTTTCCTCTAAGTGATTTACGAGTCTGTCTCGTATGACCGTTTCTAGCATTTTACATATAACTGAGGTTAAGCTAATTGGACGATAGTTACTGGGTAGGGATTTGCTGCCTTTTTTGAATATCGGTGTTACGTTGGCTAGCTTCCACTGATCGGGCATAGTTCCAGACTGCAAGGATTTATTGAATAGTAATGTCAGTGGTTTGGAGAGCTCATCCTTAGCTTCCTTTAGAACTCTAGGCGAGATTGTATCAGGTCCAGGCGTTATATTTACCTTGAGTTTATCTAAACAATTCAATACTTCTCTCTCTGTAACGGTGATATTGCTTAGAACATCTGAATTATCAATCTGAATCGGCGATGTTAGAGAGAGAGAGAGAGAAAAAAAAAATGGGGGGAATGGGGGAGAGAGAGGTATATATTATGTTAGTAGAGGCTCTTATCATTAAGCTAGATAATTCAAAAGATCAAACAGATTTTTCGCCTTAGTTGACTCCATATGAACTGAGTAGTTAACAAAAAGAGAGAGATTTACGTAGATACACTGACCACACAGATCGTGTGATTCCACGAAGGTGACCAAGACTTCATTCATGGAGAGATAGCAACAATGAAAATAAGGGGAAATGAAAGAAAGGGGTAGCAAAGCTGAAGGCTCTCTCTCCACCCCCAATCCCCTTCAGAAAATCGTTGTGCGATGAAGTAAGTCCTATAGATAGTGTTATGCTGGGCGAAAACAAGTAGTTTAGGCTTACCAAACGGGAAGAACAGGGTAATGAATGTACACTTGGTCAACAAAGTATCTGCACCCCTACCCTGATGATCTGGTGTGTACAGTTTGGCAGGGTTGGCATCTCTGCCTGCAGCTATATCCATCTACTGTATACTACTACTTACTTATACTACCTAAGACTTACTACCTACGACCTATACTACCAAGCTGTACACACCAGATGATCAGGGTAGGGGTGCAGATACTTTTTTGACCAAGTGTACATGAACAAGGTAGAGACAAGGCAAATCATACATCCAAAACGGGTAATGAGTGTTATTGATACACGAGAAGAAATAGTTAAGTCTGTCGTAGACAATCTTGACTCTGGTTTTCTAAGCGAAACAGATAGGGGAGACAAATAATAATTCCACAGCAATTAAATTACGCTATGGAAATAATGAACTTATGGTTTACAGTTTACACAACACTTCAATAATTAATAACACAAAGTCAGGAACTCATATGAATACTTGAATAGCGAATCAAAATAAAATAACCTTCAGGAAACTCAGTATTATTTATATACTGTTAAGAGTGAACAAATGTATTATGTACAGTCACTTATAAAAATGTGTGGACCCCTTTGTTTTTCTTTATGCAATTATAACTATCTGGATTGATTTTCAGATGGAATTTGCTCTTCAATTAGTAGTATTTATAGTTCTGTAGTTGATGCAAAGTAAATTATAGTCATAAATTCGTTTCCAGAGATATACTTCTATAAAGAGAAATAGGTGAGGTCCACGAATGTTTAAGAGTGACTGCTAGAATTCAGACAAAATAGAATGGGGGAGCGTTCGTTTTCTGTTACTCAAACATGGGTTACTATTATAAATTTTACTATACAGGGTGATTCAGTAACCCTTTTCATATATTTAATGGCAAATTCGGGAGACAAAAATAAGACTAATTTACTCTATGACCCTTAGGGTGAGTCTTTGATATGATGGAGATATTACACCTTTAAAGTTATAGATAGAAAAGAAAAAATCTAAGGAGTGAGAATGAAAATGTCGTTGCTAACTGGCAGGGTAGCGTAACCAAGACTTGGTATCAAAATGGCTGCATACGGTAGCTGGATGCAGTTGGTTTCCCAATTTACAAAGGTACATTACTATTTGTACTATCATCATAATCATTATTATACGTACATTATTCATAGTAGTAGTAGCAGTAGCAATAGTAGTAGTTGTTGTTGTTGTAAGGGGAGAAGCGGGCGGAGGAGGGATAAGTGGAGAATGGATAAGTGGAGGAAGAGGGGTAAGTGGAGGAGGACGGATAGGTGGATTAGAAGGGATAAGTAGAGGAGGAGGGATAAGTGGAGGAGGGGGGGTAAGTTGAGGAGGAGGGTTTTTCTTGCCGAACTCGAATTTCGAAACTACGGTCGTCAGTATGAATCATGAAACGATTTGTACGTGGTGATAAAATGCTAATGTTCTTTTGAGCATTGAGACAACTGCTACCATATGCAACCATTTACATACCACGTGTAAGCAAAGAAACAATCTTTAGATTCATGTACATATTGATTCAAGATTCATTAAGACGAGCGGAGTATCAAAGCTCAAAGTCGGCAGGAAGATCCCTCCTCCACTTACCCCTCTTCCACCACTTACCCCTCCTCCTCTTCCTCTTACTTATCCTCCGCCACCTGCTTGTCCCCTTGCTACTACTACTACTAATACAATGATTATTAATAATAATGATGATGATAATACAAATACAGTAGTAATGTACCTTTGTAAATTGCGAAACGAACTGCATCCACCTACCGTATGCAGCCATTTTGATACCAAGTCTTGGTTACGCTACCCTGCCAGTTAGCAACGACATTTTCATTCTCACTCCTTAGATTTTTTTCTTTTCTATCTATCGATAACTTTAAAGGTGTAATATCTCCATCATATAAAAGACTCACCCTAAGGGTCATAGAGTACATTAGTCTTATTTTTGTCTCCCGAATTTGCCATTAAATTTATGAAAAGGGTTACTGAATCACCCTGTATATAATTCCCAACGAGTTCGAGATTACATGCGAGTGTCGTGAATGTGAAATAAACTATTGATGTTAAATTCTTAGTAATATCTCGATCATGAAAGAACTGAAATAACACTTGATAATTAATATATGGTACCTTTTCTACCCCCCCCCCCCCTCCCCTTAATCATCGCCCACCCACCCATACTCCCACCTCTCCTTCCTATCCTTCTACCCCCCCTCACCTCAATCCTCCCCACCCACCCCTACGCCCATCTCCCCTTCATATCCGCCCAAGATCCCCGATGCACACAGCATCAACTGTCTTTTAACCTGAAAATCGTGAGTGGTCATTTCAAGGAAGCACTACACAAAGCACTACAGATCCATTTAAAAACAATTTTTTCTCTTCTACGAAAGGTATTGTATCTCTCCTCCACCAGCGCCACCCTCGCCTCCCTACCTCTAACCCTTCACCCACTCACCCCACCCAATCCTTCCCACCTACTCCCATCTGTCCCCTCCTACCCTCACCAACACAATCACCCCCACCACTCCACCTACTCCCTCCACCACAATCACCCAACCAACTCTACCTTCTGCCACACCCCCCTTCTACCCTCCCCACCACCACCACAATCACCCCACCCACTCCCATCTACCCCTTCCTACCACCCCACCACAACAATCATCCACCCTGCACTCCACCCACGCCCATCTACCCTATCCTACCCTCCCCACCTCCACCACAATACCCCTCTCCACCACAATCACCCACCCACTCCACCTACTTCCATCTACCCTCCTACCTCCAATACAATCACCCAACCCATTCCACCTTCTGCCACATATCCCCTCCTACCCTCCCCACCACCACAATCAATCAACCCACTCCACCTACTCTCATCTACCCCCCACCTACCCTCCCCACCACCACCAGTACAATCACCCACCCCACTCCACGCACACCCACATACCCCCTCCTACACTTCCCACCACCAGTACAATCACCCAGGGATCGGTACTAGGACCAATTCTCTTTCTAATTTACATCAACGACATAGATGAGGGTCTCACCTGTACAATCTCAAATTTGCTGACGATACAAAAATTGCAAATAGCGTACTCTCAAAAGAACAAGTTGACGATATGCAACACAATCTAGATAAATTGTCATGTTGGGCCCAAATTTGGCAAATGAGTTTCAATGCGGATAAATGTAAAGTACTACATGTCGGATACCTAAATGAGAAAGCAAACTATTCGATGAATGGCACTCAGCTTAAGAATGTTAACAGAGAAACCGATCTGGGAGTAACAATATCGAGTAACCTAAAACCGAGTCAACAATGTTCAGAAGTTGTTAAGAACGCAAACAAAATAATTGGCTTTATAGGCAGGTCATTTGAGCATAAATCCAAAGAAGTTATCCTAACCCTTTACAATTCCTTAGTCCGCCCTCTTCTGGAATACTGCGTTCAATCCTGGTGCCCTTATTACCAAAAAGATATAAACAAGCTAGAACGAGTTCAACGTAGAGTTACCAAAATGATACCTAGCCTAAAGAACAAACCATACGAAGAGCGTCTTAGAGAATTAAATCTATTTCCTTTAACCCAGCGCAGATTAAGAGGTGACTTAATTCAAGTGTTCAAAAGCATCGACAATATGAACTGTAGTAAGTACTTCACTATCGACCAATCTAATTACACGCGGAACGGTTGCAAAATTATTGGAAAATCTTTTAACTCGCACGAATCTAAGAATTTCTTCTTCAATCGAGTTGTCAACTTGTGGAATGGGCTTCCCCGAAACGTTATAGACTGCACCATTGATTAATTTAAACTCCGCCTAGTCAAATATCTCTCATCAAACCCGCGACTGACTGCGTTTGTAAATGAATAACTTTATTTTATCCCCCCCTCAGTTACTAACCCATCTGTCCTCTACTAACTTCCTAATCCTGCCACGGACATTAGTTCCAGGGCAGTAATTCCCTTTCCAATGTTCCCTTACCCACTCTAAACCACTGTTTGGACACTTGATCCTCAGTGTTTTGGAGGACAAGCAACCTAGAAGGGTCACTAGATCTGTTATTGCTTGATTTCCTTTGTACTCCTTTGTACTTTGTACCCACCTCACTCCACCTACTCCCATCTACCCTACCCTCCCCACCACAATCACCCAACCCAATCCACCCACGCCCATCTACCCCCTCCTACCCTTCCCACCACAACCACTATAATAACCCATCCCACTCCCCCTACCCCCTCCTACCCTCCTCACCACCACCACAATCACCCAACCCACTCCACCGACTTCCACATACCCCCTCCTACCCTCCCCACCACTACCACAATCACCCACCCTCCCCACCACTACCACAATCACCCACCCTCCCCACCACTACCACAATCACCCACCCCACTCCACTTACGCCCATCTACCCCCTCCTACCCTCCCCACCACCACCACCGCATCACCCCCAATATTCCACCTACTCCCATCTACCCCCTCCTACCTTCCACACCACCACCACAATCACTCCCACCCACATACCCCCTCCTACTCTCCCCACAACCACCACAATCACCCTCTCCCGCATACCTCCTCCTACCTTCCCCACAACCACCACAATCACCCCCACCCACATACCCCCTCCTACCTTCCCCACCACCACCACAATCACTCACATCACCTCACATACCCCCCCCCCCCCCCCCCCCCCCACCACCACAATCACCCAACCCAGCCCACAATCTCCTAACTCAGCCACAAGTAATACGGCAGGATAAATTCCTAGACACTTATCGGAGGCCTTCCACTCTACCCTCCCTCTTCTCTCCCCCCCCCCCCCCCCAACCCCTAAGATTATCTCCACTTCTCTTTCTTCTCAGCTTTTTGGTTTATTTTATTTTCTCAGCACGTTTACTTTTCGTCTTTTCTGCTATATCTTTTTCATCTATTATTATATTGAATTTCGAATAATCTACCCATACTACAGTAGATATTTGCTGTCTAATTATTTTCTTTACGTTTGTGCTTATGTAATATTCTTTAGTCTTTCCAATGCTTTTACCCCTCCCCTCGTAATAGAGTAATTATTAATCTTTATCTATAAATAAATTGGACGAAAGGTCTTAAAATCGACAAACTAATGGGGTGAATTATATAAAATCTCAAAACTAATGGGGCTAAATATGAGGGATAAGGGGAGCCAAAACACATAAAAACACAGCCCATCCCCCCTAAATATTTGAACATCCACCCCACAAACATGACCAGCTCAGGTGGGATTCGATCGTCTATGTTAGCCAGGCCAATGTACAGTCACGTATTTAAATTTGAGGACTTCCTTATGTTTATATATTGCAATTATTACCAGCTGGATTGATTTTTGGATGGAACTAGTTTTTCAATAAATAGTATGTATAGATTTGCAGTTGATGCCTAGACAATTTTGTTCATATATTCGTTTCCAGAGACATACTTCCATAATTAGAAATAGGTGGGGTCTGCAGTTTGTTATGAGTGACTGTACAGCGCACTCTAACCAGTACACCAGCCAGTCACCCTCCCCCTCACCCCCTCCCTCATTGAGATTATCCACACATCTTTCTATTCTATTTTTTCTGATTCTTCACATTTGTTGGTATTTTGTTTTATTCACCGTTCTAAATACTTCATCTCTCTTTTCTTCCCATGTCTCTTGTCTGTTCTGGTATAACTACTTGTGTAATTGATCACTTTCGGAATAAAAGGAAATTAGAGCCGTAAACATTGATATTAACCCATTATGTACTGGTAATATTTGAACATCCACCCCACACAAACAAAAAAAGTGAGAACGGTGGAAATGAGTTACTTGAGAAGTGCGTGCGGAGTTACATGGAGGATAGCATAGACAGACTAATGAGGAAGTAAGAAGGAGGTGTGGTGTGGAGGTAGATGTGCTGGAAAGTGTGAAAAGGAACAGCTTGAGATGGTTCGGCCATATGGAACGTATGGGAAGCGAGAGAATGACTAAGAGGGTGTACGAGAGCGAGGTGGAAGGACAGACAGGGAGAGGTAGACCGAAGGAGAGGTGGAAGGATGGAGTAAGGAAGTATATGAATGAAGGCGGTGCTGGATGGGAGGAGGGGCGTCGACTGACTGGGAACAAAGGTGCTTGGGGGCAGTTCGTTTGTGGCCACCCCTTCGGGGATCATGGCGTCAGGCAATAGATAGATAGATAGATGTACTGGTGACGTCCTTTTCATTATATTCTGACAACTATTAGACAATTTTATTCAGCTTAGGAAGGACGTCTAACCATGCAAAGGCTACAGACTATCTCACTTACTTCTTTTAGCTACCATATATCCTTCCTAAGCTTCACAAAATCGTCTAAATGTAGCTGAAATCAAGAAAAGGCTACAGACTATCTCAATTAATCCTTGTAGCTAGCATATTATATCATTCCTAATATTCACAAAATCGTCTAAATGTAGCTGAAATCAAATTTTAAAGACGTCGCCGGTACAGAAGGGGTTAAGCGGAAATGCAATACTAATGTAAGTTTGTGATGGATACACAGAACATTTATTTTGTATTATGTGTTTATAAATGCATGACAACCGCATTATAGCTGGTAATATAATAATATCGATGTGTACGGCTCCAACTTCCTTATATCCAGAAACTCGCAAGTGTTCAATTGCTTGAGGTCTGTTGCTCTCTCATTCCTCTGTATTTTACGCCACATCTGTTTTTTATTTTTGTATTATAATTTTTAATGTCTATGTATCTTTTTCCATCATGTGTCCTCCTATTATTATTATTATGATTATGGCTGTTTTTCATAATTTGTTCCGCCATTTTCCCTATTCATGTATTACTGTTGTTTCACTATTTAATTATATTTGCATCTTTTCTTCCAATATTTTCTCTTCTTAGCTGATAGCTGATATATTGGTTATCTTAAAGAGTTTATTATATATACCGGTATATATAAAATTATATATATACAGTATATATATATATATATATATATATATATATATATATATATATATATATATAAATGAGAGAGAGAGAGAGAGAGAGAGAGAGAGAGAATGCTGGTTTGCTGGCGTATTGGTTTAATTATTCTCTATCTGACTTTCATTTACTTGTCTTGCTGCTCTCTCTCTCTCTCTCTCTCTCTCTCTCTCTCTCTCTCTCTCTCTCTCTCTCTCTCTCTCTCTCTCTCTCTCTCTCTCTCTCTCTTTTCTCTCTCTCTCTCTCTTTTCTCTCTCTCTCTCTCTCTCTTTTCTCTCTCTTCTCTCTCTCTCTCTCTTCTCTCTCTCTTCTCTCTTCTCTCTTCTATCCCCTATCTTACCTCCCCACTTTCTCCTCACCTGAACCAATACACTAGCCTGGCACACAACCCCCGATAATCGCCCTAATCCCCCAGTAACACAAGACCTATTTTCCCTTTCCTGTAATACCTACCCAACCCACCGGACGCCATCCCAACTCTCGCCCTTATCCAACCTATCCCTAAGAGCCAATATCCTTCGCTCCCTGGGGTAATCGAAACCTACCGGGTGTCTTGGGTATTATCGTCCCTATGGCCCTCGTTCGTAAGGCCCATTCTCCGTTTCGACCAGGGGAATAAACAACTTGACAGCCCTTCGTCACTCGTAGGGAAATTATGTACCATCGTATCTCCCGGTGCTTATAGTGGGGGGCGGATCTGGGGCCTTGTGATTCTAGGGGGGAGGGGGGGATCATACTAGGGGGAAGAGAGAGAGAGCGAGTACAAAGGAGTACAAAGGAAAACAAGCAACAACAGATCATGCGACTCCTCGAGGTTACTTGCCCTCCAAAACACTGCTGTTCCACTTGTTGCAACAGTATTTCGGAGAGAATATGGAAATGATGTGAGAAGGAAGGGCTGCCCTGGGGTTTAGTTCATGGCAGTCGAAATTATACTAAGATCTCTTAGGTTATTGAACGAACACTACTAAATACATTATTTATTTAATTACAAATACGGTCAACCTTTGGTTCAGGGCAAGGTGCTTGTCTAGGCAAACTTTGAAGTCTATGAAATCTCGGGGAAGCCCATTCCACAATTTGACGACTCGATTGAAGAAGAAGTGTGTGTGTGTGTGAGAGTAAGTGAGTGAGTGAGTGAGTCGTGGGGAGGGATCTGGAGCCTTGTGATTCTAGGGGGGAGGGAATGGAGGGAGGGAGAGAGAGAGAGAGAGAGAGAGAGAGAGAGCGGAAAGATGGATGGATAATATTTAAGGGCGACAACACAGGATATAAGAATGATAACAGAAGGATATAATTCGGAATCAAGGAGAGTATTATGAAATGTACAATCCCTCATAAAAATTCGTGGACCCCGTATGTTTTCTGTTATGCAATTATAACTAGGCCTACCTAACTGGCTTTTTTGGTTGTAATTTGCTTTTCAATCAATAGTATATATATATAGTTAAAAACTTGATGTATAGAAAATTACATTCATAAATTCGTTTCCAGAGATATACTTCCATAATTAGAAATAGGTGAGGTCCATGAATTTTTATACGTGACTGTACAGGGTAGTGCGGAATTCGGTTACCGGTACCCACTTGGCAGAAATTGGTGAGGTTGCCTTTCTGTACATATTGGTAGAGAAGCAGTAGGTTGCGTGAATCGTCTTGTAGATATTTCGTTTTCACCCCTCCTGTACCGTCGACATCTTTGTTTTTAATCTGGCTCCTACTAATCGATTTCATTCAGTTTAGGAAGGATCTTTAGCGATTATAAGGCTT